>JAOXOE010010640.1:0-24350 GCA_028565055.1 Phoeniculus purpureus
CCCCTGCCACAGCAGGATCACCTAGATCCAGTCGCACAGGAACATGGCCAGGAGGGTTTTAAATGTCTCCAGAGAAGAAGACTCCACAACCCCGCTGGGCAGCCCCTTCCAGTGCCCTGTTGCTCTGACTGTGAAGAAGCTCCTTCTTATATTCATGCGGAACCTCCTATGTTCTAGCTGACAACCATTGCCTCTTGTTCCATCATTGGATGCCACTGAGCAGAGCCTGGCTCCCTCCTCCTAACACCTGCCCTTTCCATATTTATCAACATTCATGGGGTCATCCCTCAGTCTCTTTTCTTCCAAGCTCAAGATACCCAGCTCCCTCAGCCTTTCCTCATCAGGGAGGTGTTCCACCCCATCATCTTTGTGGTTTTGTGCTGAACTCTCACAAGCAGTTCTGTGTCCTTCTTGAACTGAGGGGCCCAGAACTCACCTCGGATCCACACTGGATCCTCAGTTCATCTGACCAAGACAGTTCATCTCGTTTCATCTGGATTTAGCCTTTGTAGTCTAAGGCTAAGAAATTTCATGGCAATCTAAAGCTGGTTCAATTTAGGGTGCCAAGGGACCAGGTAAGGGTGTGCCACGCTAAACAGATAGGATAAAGCCATATGAGTGTGTAAATTAAAGGAAATCAGCTCCCACTTTCCATCACTCTGTGTATGTATTTCACAAGATAGATCAAAAGGATCTGATGTTCAAATGTGCCTTGCAGGTGTGGAACTGAAATGAGCTAAAGATTCTTTTTCCATACTGCACTGGAATGAAAAAGTCATCTTCCAAAGGTTTAAATGGTGTTCACATCAGACTAGTCACTATTAGTAGCTCTGTAGCCAGTAAAGTCTGAAGGGATGTTAAATACAGTCATTTCAGTCCTTCCTTTGAATAATTAAGAACAAAGATTTGTCCCAAGGTCTTTCCTATTCCACTGAAGTAACCTAATCAGTTGGTTACTTTAAACTGTGCCTTGCTTAGGCTTTTCTACTAGTTCTGTTTAACATAGGAGTGAAGCTTATAAAAGCGATGTTCCAGTATCACAAGGAGCAATATTATTTAATTTTTTCCTGTCTGCAATGTGGATGCAAACATCTGAGCTAGTCACATTGTGACCTGGGGTCACCTAGGCACCATCAGCAGTCAGTGGAAGCAGTCATCTGCTCTGGCAAGGCCTCACCTGGAGTCCTGTGTCCAGTTCTGGAGTCCTCAGTACAGGAAGGACATGGACCTGACAGAGAGGTCCAGAGGAGGCCACAAAAATGATCAAGGAGTTAGAGCACCTCTGCTACGAGGATAGGCTGAGGGAGCTGGGGTTGTTCAGCCTAGAGAAGAGAAGGCTCTAGGGGGATGTGATAGTGACCTTCTAGTATCTGAAGGGGGCTACAAGAAGGCTGCAGAGGGACTGTTTTCAAAGGCCTGTAGTGATGGGATCAGGGGTAACGATTTCAAATTAGAGAAAGGCAGATTGAAATGGGATGTTAGGAAGAAGTTCTTTAGCAGGAGAGAGGTTGAACACTGCAAAAGGTTGCACAGGGTGGTAGCTGAGGCCCCATCCCTAGAGATACTCAAAGGGAGGCTGGACAAAGCTCTGGACAACCTGGTCTAGTTGAGGATGTCCCTACTCCCTCCAGGGGGACGTTTGGAGGTCCCTTCCAACCATTCTATGATTCTGTGATTTTACGGAGTAAACGAAATCAGTGTCACATACAGCAAAATTAGTCTGACCAAAGGTTGGCAGCTGGTGGGGTGACACATACCCATAAACCTTGAGCCAGATCGATTCTGACTATAAAAAAACCTAAGCTCTGTCCATGTAATAACCATTCATTTAAATAGATGAGTGTCACACAATCCCCTACATTAAGTAAATATGAGGAATTGGTTATGATTATTACCACAAGTGTTTGGCAAGAAAGATTAATAGCTTCCTTTACTAATTTTCCACATCTTCCTCACTTATCAGACCTGGTCAACACTATAAAAACAGTTAAACACTTTTTTGGTCAGGAAACCTACTTCTAAAATTGATCTACTTTTTGTAGTATATGGATTCACGCTCTATGAGAAGTCACAGAATCACAGAACATTAGGGACTTGAAGGGACCTCGAAAGATCATCCAGTCCAATCCCCCTGCCACAGCAGGATCCCCTAGATCCAGCTGCACAGGAACATGGCCAGGCAGGTTTTAAATGTCTCCAGAGAAGGAGACTCCAAAACCCCTCTGGGCAGCCCCTTCCAGTGCTCTGTCACCCTCACCATGAAGTTGTTCCTGCTCATATTGATGTGGAACCTACTATGTTCCAGCTGACATCATTGCCCCTTGTGCTGTCATTAGATGACACTGAGAAGACTGTGAGAAGTGTTATGAAATGACTTTTTTCTTCTACCAAGAGTAGAATTCATCCTTCTTTACTTTCACTTTGTGAAAAGATCATGTAATTCACTATTATGGCATGCTTGTATCATACCTTTGAAGTTATAAAGGACAAAATATAAATATAATGGAAGTTATTATTATTCTTTGTTAGCCAGTCTCTACCTTATGCTGTCCGTTTTCCAAACAATATAGTAAACACAAAGTTAATTATCTTATAGGAAGAAAAATAAACAACCTAACAACTCCATAATATCTTTGTGTACACTACAGGTTTTATCTGCTTCTAACATCTGATGATCTCAGTTTTATAATTATAAATAGATACCTAAAATAAGACTTTGCTTTGAAAAGCAACATAAAAGAACTCCCCACTCCAAGCACAGCATTAACTTGGCTGGCTAGAATATTGGAAGGTAGCACACAGAGAAATTCATTATGGGACTAAGGTTTGTGTCTCACCTAGGGCTATACCACAAACCCAAGAAAGCCCAGTTGAACTTCTTGCTCAAACCAGACGGATTCTGTCTGGTGACTTCAACAGGATTTGGCCTGGATCCAGGGAAGAGAGAGAGGATGCTCTCAGGTATCAACTTGATAGAAAACTGAGATGGGTATGGTTTTTGGAGTTACTTTCAATAACAAGGGGAGAGTCTTGATGGTGTAAATAGATGGATGCTCAGCCTCACCTTCAAATACTTCCCCTGGTGAATCTGAAACAAACTGGTTGCAGTAGAAGTTTTCAAAGGTTGCCCTTTCCTTTAATATTTGACCACAACGTCTGTTGTGTCAGTACTAGACTTCAGGTCTAACAGCCTTGTTTTGTCTTTTTGATGTGTGAATTTAAGAAAAAGAATGTGAATCACAGAATCAGAGAACATTAGGGGTTGGAAGGGACCTCCAGTCCGCCTTCCAGAGCAGGATCACCTAGACCAAGCCACACAGAAAAATATCCAGGCGGGTTTTAAATGTCTCCAGCGAAGGAGATTCCACAACCCCCCTGGGTGAATGAAGATGGAAATGGCTGATTAATCTGATTAGCTGTAAACACCATGGAATTACTTCACATTAAGTTTAGTGCCTGCTAATAGGAAGAAATGTTTTGTAGTTACAGGGCAAAAATTTTATGTTCTCAAAAAGGAGGGATAATTTTGATTGATTATATTTTTCTAAGTCAATGTATTTTAGACAAGAATGGAAAGAGAAATAAACACAAATAAAGACAATCACAGTGGAATCCAGAATAACATCAAAACCCAAAGTTAATAAGTTATGTGCATTTTTAGAAATAACTGTTATTCTGTTAAGAATTTTGAAGTTGTGCTAAAAAGCTTGGATTGAGTTAGTTCACGGAATGTAGCCCTTTGGTTTTGCAATGCCACACAATAATAACAGTAACAATAATAAATACGAATAGTTTGACTATGTGAAGAGCTAATTTCTGTATCAAATAGGAAACAAAAGATCCATGCAGGGTAATTTCATAGAATCATTCAGGTTGGAAATGAACCTTGTGATCATTGAGTCCAACCATCAACCCTACTCTACAAGGTCACCCCTAAACTGGATCCCGCAACACTACATCTAAGCATCTTTTAAACTCATCCAGGGATGGGAACTCAACCACCACCTTGGGCAGCCCATCTCAGTGCCTGATGAGACCAGCACCAACTTCTCTACAATGTCCTTTCAGATAGTGTAGAGAGCAATGAGGTCTCCCTTTAGCCTCCTCCTCCTCAAACTAAACAGCCCCAATTCCAAGACAGTGAATTACCTCAACAACATGATTTTGTCTTTCCAGTATCACCGGTGTATGCAGTAACTATCGTATGAAGAGCTGGGTGAAATGCCATCTGCAGTCCATCATATGCAGGACATCATCTTTTCATTCTGTATTTCTTCCTTTACAAGAAAAGGAGTAACCACTTTCCCTATGAATAAAAATATTAGAATGAAGAATTGAGAATAGGGAAGATTTCATATTGCACAACAATTGGAGTTTAAAATACAGATAGCTGCAGCAATGACGGAAATGTGGAGCAATATTTATTCTTATATCCACTAAGTACATAAACAATCAAAACCAAGCAGAGAGAAATCCCCAGCTGTGTTTCTTACATCCTTGTTTTATGGCAATACGACATCTCCCAGGAAGCCAACAAAACACATTTGACCTTTATATAAACCAGCAAGAATCACTGGTTAGCTAAAACAACCCAGAATTTACAACATGAGACCACAGTTAAGTGAAATAGTATTTATGGACCTCAGAAAGTGTGTGGCTGAGCTGCAGAGCAATAAGCATCTGATAACAAAGGAATGTAGGGCCTGGCTTTGAGCCTTTTAAAAAAAGAAGGGATGAGTTCACAACATAACGACTGAACCTGTTTTTCAGCAAAGAAAAAAGAGCTTCTTGTGAGCAGGGAATCTAAATATAGGCAGAAATGAGACAAAGAGTTAATGCTGAAAGCAGCCAGTCTAAATATAGGGGCATTTTATGGAAGTCTATTTTTTTATGCATTTCAGATATTGTTCACCTATATAAAGGTATGGGCTGAGTATGTATCTGTCAATAAACCACTGGGGTTTATTTTCTAGAGAGATTAGTTTTCTGTTGTGAGTTAGAGATTGAAGCCTGAGGCCCAGGAGTTCCCATCTTCGATTCTCTCCCAGTATCACAGAGCATTAGGGATTAGAAGGGACCTTGTAAGATCATCCAGTCCAATCCCCCTGCCACAGCAGGATCACCCAGATGAAGTTGCACAGGAACATGTCCAAGTGGGTTTTAAATGTCTGCCGAGAAGGAGACCCCAAAACTCTCCTCTGACACTGGTCACTTCTGCAATCAAAGATGTGTGCCAAGACACACCACTTCCCAGGAGCTGATTTTCCCTCTGAAAACCAAAAGGACCATTGGGAGTGCTCCAGTAGCCAGTGTTCCGGCAGTGCTTTAGGCCCCAAAACAGGCCTGATAGCCATGGGCTCCTCTAAGGACTGTGGAGCTTCACTATCTGGCAGTAATGAAAGTCTTGAGGGGCCTTCACCTCTTCAAGGCTCTTTGGAAATAGGTGCAGCACTCGTGAGGCCTCACCTCGAGTACTGGGAGCAATTCTGGGCCCCTCACTTCAAGAAAGAGCTTGAGGGGCTGAAGCAGGTCCAGAGGAGCAGTGAGGATGTGGAAGGGACTGGAGGGAAAGGCTGATGGGGAGAGGTTGAGGGAGCTGGGGGTGTTTAGTCTGGAGAAGAGGAGAGTCAGGGGGAACCTGCTCCCTCTCCACAACTCCCTGAAGGGAGGTTGTAGTCAGGTGGAGATCAGGCTCCTCTCCTGGGCACACAGTGCCAGGACGAGAGGGCAGGGCCTGAAGCTGTCAGGAGGGCTAGGTTGGATGTTAGGGAGCCCTTCCTCACGGAAAGGGTGACCAGAGCCTAGACTGGACTGCCCAGGGCAGTGGTGGGGTCCCCACCCCTGGAGGTGTTCAAGGCCAGCCTGGCTGTGGCCCTTAGTGCCTTGGTCTGGCCGCTGTGGTGATGTTAGCTCCTGGGCTGGGCTGGATGAGCTCAGAGGGTTTTTACAGTCTCAATAATTCTGTGAGTCTGTGAAAAGGGAAGCAAAAGCAACTAGCAGTAGGACACTGCTCCTATGTAGCAGGGTAGCCAGTGGTGCTCTTAGCCATCTCTACCTCCCTGAGAGTTACGGCAGATGATCCAGGAGTGTGAAGATAAGGGTGGAAAGTTAGGTGGGCACACTGCCTACGTTGGAGGGCCGGGAGATGCTATAAATGGCACAGAAAAAGGTCTTACTCTGGTTTGTCTCAGACCACCTTACCTCTGTATAGAGATACCCTCACAGATCCTCCCACAGGTTCACATACCTTGACATTACCTCCCTCCTCTTATACTTCCTTCTTCCTGCAGCACCTTTGAACAAGTTATGATGTCTCATCCAGATCCCCTCTTCTTTGGACTAAGCCATACAAGTTCTCACAAACTGTTACCATAGGCCAAGTTTCTCAGGCTTTTGATCAACCTTGTAGGTCCCTTGTAGGCTTCTGACAGATGACCCACATGAAATAACCCAGTCAGAAAGCTGGGTTCTATTTCTTGCAAACAGCTCTTCTGTTTATGTACCAGGGTTATCAGGCTAAGAACAACTTTGTTGTTCCTACAGGTTGCTTTTCTGTTGTACTTAAAAGCATTGGATCCAATTCAGTTTGTGATCCTCAAAACCTTACAGCCTGTTTTGCACGCTTATTGCTCAGCCATTCTCCTATTTGTGAACCTGAGTGTTTTTGGGCAGAAGCAGGATATTTCTGACATGACTCACATGGGTGGAATTACCTCCTCCTTTAAAATAAAATATAAAAGTAATATATATAACTCAATAATGCTTAAGCCAAATGCACTGTTGTTACACTGGATAGAGTTTGTTCCCATACAGGCAAGTTTTCTAGGAGCAAAGTTGGATGTCTTTGTATGTGTTGGTGTGGGTTGAATGGAGTTATTCCTCATCTGGAATATTGTGTCCAGTTCTGGACCCCTCAGTTCCAGAAGGACATAAAACTGCTGGAGAGAGTCCAGCTCAGAGCCACAGAGATGATAAAGGACGTGTAACACCTCCCTGATGAGGAAAGGCTGAGGGAGCTGGGTCTCGAGTTTGGAAAAAAGGTGACTGAGAGGTGACCTCGTTAATGTTTATAAATATGTGAAGGGTGGGTGTCAGGAGGATGGAACCAGGCTCTGCTCAGGGGCATCCAATGTAGCACAAGGGGCAAGGGATGTGAGAAGGAACTTCTTCACAGTGAGGGTGATGGAGCACTGGAAGGGGTTGCCTAGGGGGTTTGTGGATTCTCCTTCTCTGGAGACATTTAAAACCCACCTGGCCATGTTCTTGTGTGACTGGATCTAGGTGATGCTGCTGTGGCAGGGGGATTGGACTAGATAGTCTTTTGAGATTCCTTTCCAAACCCTAGTGATTCTGTGATGTGGAAATCATGTTGATAAATCACTGCTGGCATTTTCACATCAGTGTGCGTGTTGCAGCTTGGTTTTCTTTGCATTCCACTATGAGGAATCAGAGCATTCCTTGCTTTTTTGAGTACCTATTATCCTTGTTTAGCACTATAACACATCTGCATATCTCTGAAAAAAACCTGAAGGAGGAAAAGAAGCCTCAAATGGTAAGAAAACTTGTAGCCTTTCAAGTTTTCTGAAGATAGAAAACATTTGCTGTTTAAGATTTATTAACACAATACTGTCTTCATCTGGCTTTTTGCAAAATGATAGGACAAGGAGCAATGTGTATAAGCTGGAACATAGTAGGTTCCACATCAATATAAGAAGGAACTTCTTCACGGTGAGGGTGACAGAGCACTGGAATGGGTTGCCTGGGGATCATAGGATCATAGGATGTTAGGGGTTGGAAGGGACTGTGGAGCCTCCTTTTCTGGAGATATTTAAAACCCATCTGGACATATTCCTGTGTGACTGGATCTAGGGGATCCTGCTGTGGTGGGGTGATTGGACTAGATGATCTTTTGAAGTCCCTTCCAATCCCTAATGTTCTGTGATTCTGTGAAAAGGAGAGATAAGTGAGAAGGACAAGTCTTCAAGTTTCATTTAATATGGTGTAAATATAATAAACCATGAATAAATGTATCAGCCAGCTCTTGAGAACTTCAGAGATTCTGCAGAATCTTACAGCACACAGACTTGAAATAGGGAATAAGATACTGTCTGTTACTTAACTGAAGTATCTGAAAAACTGAGCAACATGGTCCAAGAGCACACCAGAAAATTTCTTGACAAGTTGCTCTCTACTTATCTGTCATGAAGTGCAATGTTTTTCATCAGGTATATTAACATTTTAGAAGAGTAAACTTGTTCACTTTGTTACCATCGATGCTATCAAGAGCTATTCCAGAAAAATAATCAGTTTTAAGCCAATGTAAAAAGATGCAGTTAATTAGGGAACAAGGGGAACAAGGCCCACTGTGCTTACAGCTGTTCACATAAGGTACAATTAAGTGGTTATTCTTCTCTCTTCATTACTCTCTACAACATCTTTCCTTGTACAGTCATTTAGAAAATGAGAAGTAGCAATTACACATTTCATATTGCACATGTTTATAACTGCAATTATTTTGTGCCCACTTTCCACAGGGAAAAATGACTACCTGAGACAGAGCGTTTGATTCTGAAGGTCATTTTGACTGAGTAAGGCCTGTAGCATCTGAGTGCCCATCAAAATGTTTTTGAGAACTGCAAAGGGTGTGAAACAGGTTTTGAGTTATCTTGCTTTTTATTCTTCAGAGCATTTCCTGTCCAAAAGACTGCTGTGGTCAGTTCTGTTCTGTTCTATTCTATTCTAGTCTCCTCTTACTCTCTTCTCATATTCCACTCCTATTCTACTTCTATTCTATTCTGTCCTACTCTATCCTATTGTATTGCATTCCAAGCTCAGTCATACCTTGAGAGGAGGCTTCTTCTTCAATCATGTTTGTGCCATCAGCCATTTTTTTTATTAATAGGACTGGAACTTGAGCCTCAGAACTGATCCAGGAGGTTCAGCTGAGAAACAACCAGACTTAAAGACTGATAAACTGATCACTGTGCACTGTCTGAAGTAGCTGATAGCCACATAAGGAAACAAAACCTTCCGTGATCCTAAAATATTTCACCTGGCAAGCTTGGATTTGTTTTTAACACCCCAGAGGTGTTAAAAACTATTTGCAGAGTGCAAATAGCTCCACTTGCTTGTTTAAAGAGGTGATCAGAGCATTAAGCAGAAGGAAACATGTAAAGAAGAGCTGTGGAGCGTGACCCAGCTAACCACAGGATGTGAGGGACAATCTCAGCTTTCACAGAATCACAGAACATTAGGAATTGGAAGGGACCTTGAAAGATCATCCAGTCCAACCCCCCTGCCACAGCAGGATCCCCTTTTCTAAGTGGGTCTTCTTTTAGACTGTTACAGTACAACCCGCTGGGACAAAGTAACAGCTAATCTCGTCTAACTAGTTGTGTTTTGTTTAGAGTAAGAGATCAGGTTTGCATTGAGTCCTGCAAGCTTTATCTTCCTTTCCTGTGCATTCTCAGTCCTACTGTGGTCTCTATTTTTTGCCTCTTTTAAGAATTATGAGCACTAAAAGAAATACTGAGACCTTTTCACAAGCTGCCACTGGGCATGTCTGCCCCAGCTTCCTGCTCGTGGTCACCTCTCCACAGCTGGGTCACAGACTGGGGACTAGAGAAGGGGAGATTTAAACTGGATGTTAAGAAGTTCTTTAGCAGGAGGGTGCCTGAACACTGGAACAGGTTGCCCAGGGAGGAAGTTGAGGTCTTATCCCTGGAGATATTCAAGGTGAAGCTGGATGAGGCTCTGGGCAACCTGATCTAAGTGAGGATGTCGCTGCTCCCTCCAGGGAGGTTGGACCAGATGAACTTTGAAGTTGACACATCAACCAAAGTGGATAGTGGTTAATGCTCTTCACTGTGACCTATAGCAGGTGAACACTGGCCTGACCATGCTGACCATGAGAAATCTGAGGGGGGCAAGGAATTCTGCCACCTTCTGTTACCTTGTTTCCTCACAGATTAGGAAGGTTTCTCATCTTTCCTCACTAGTGCTTTTTGCTGATGGGCATAGAATCACAGAATCATTCAGGTTGGAAAAGACCCTTGGGATCACTGAGTCCAACCATCAACCCTACATTACAAATTCACCCCTAAACCAGATCCCCCACACAGTATCTAAGCGTCTTTTAAAGTCATCTAGGGATGGGAACTCAACAACCACCCTGGGCAGCCCATCATCATTCTCAAACCTGTACATAAGTGGGAATTATCCTTCCTTAAGGGTCTGTTTTGTGTGCTGGACTATAACACAGAATTTTATAGGCTGGTGTTTAGCAGAAGAGAGCAAATGAGGGAGAAAGACTTAAAAGAAACAGTGATTCTCTGAGTGTGCAATTGAGAGGTTCACGCTGGTTTCACATCCTTTCAAAACCAGAGCTGGAAAACACAGAGGCACGCTGCACCGATTGCAGGAACACACACCACGAACAGAGCTGTGTGCGGTTAGTAGAAACAAGATTAATGAAGAGATCACACATAACATTAGGGATTGGGAAGGACCCCGAAAGATCATCCAATCCAATACCCCTGCCACAGCAGGATCACCTAGATCCCGTCACACAGGAACATGGCCAGGTGGATTTTAAATGTCTCCAGAGAAGGCGACTCCACAAGCCCCCTGGGGTAACATCCCACCTCTGAGCTTATGTGCTGGGCAAATCACTCTGTCCTCCAGTTCTGTTGCAACCCAATGCTGTTAGCAAAACTTTTAGAGTGCTTGAGTATATGAACCCCAAACTAAAACACCAACCAAATGGCACTTGAGCTCTGGAACAGCTTACTGACAGCATTTTGTGTGGGGGGGTTTAAAAAGAAACCCCGCACTGAACGTGGGATCTCAGCATGGGAGACAAGCATGTAGCCAAGCAAAACCGTATTCCTCTACTTTTCAAGTGTCTTAAAAACTTTATTGCCCATTAAAGACCTGTTTTCTTATCCCAGAGTTGAAACCACAGCGCCATAAACCTGGTTACCAAATGCCATTTAGGGCTTTAACTGAAACCTCACTCAGAAGTGAGATTCGTCAGACTTTCTTGGAGAAGCAATCGTGAATCTGAGCACAAAAAACAAGCCCCAGGTGATGGCAGGCTGCAAGTATCGAGCTGCTGGAGCTGAAGGCTCTTGCACTCTCTGCTCAGCAATGATGGCTCCACTATGCAGTCCCAGGGGTGGGACTTGCCCTGGAGAGGGTAGCCAGGATGACACCCCAGGCGAGAGGCACTCCCTACTTCGCTCCCTAAGGGAGAAGGCCACATAGGAGGTTCCACATCAATATGAGAAAGAGCTTCTTCACGGTGAGGGTGACAGACCACTGGAAGAGGCTGCCCAGGGGAGTTGTGGAGTCTCCTTCTCTGGAAACATTTAAAACCCATCTGGCCACGTTCCTGTGTGACTGGATCTAGGGGATCTTGCCGTAGCAGGGGGATTGAACTAGAGGATCTTTCGAGGTCCCTTCCAATCCCTAATGTTCTGTGATTCTGCAATTTTAAACGTAGGGTAATTTTAAATAGAAGTCAGAATCTGTAAAAAAATGTTGTTCTTTGAATAAAGAAAAAACTAAAATGAAATTAAATTGCCTTGTTCTTGAATTTCTCTTTGGACATGCAGGTTAGCCGGACTTCTTCAACACCCTAAAAGATACTCAACAGTTACAGTTCAGATACTGATGATTTACATACAAGTCAGATGGTTACTGCTTAGTGGTATCACAGCATTAGCTCACTACGTCTGAATATTCATGTGAAGAGGGTGTCTGAAGCAAGTTCAACAGCCCAGCGCACACAGACACCTGTTGATGCTATTGAAGACCTACAGATAGCAAAAAATTAGCACTGAATGAACTGAACACAACTTCTCACTTCAAGAGTGAGAAGGGTCTCTCAGCTCAGGGTCAGGAGATCAAGTTACTAATAATTTTATATGAGAATAATTTTTCTAAGCCTGCCAGAGCTTTAATGCGTAATCAGCACCCAATTTTATATCATTTTTAAAATCGCCAGCAATTATTTGCTGCACAGGGTGAGAGAAGCAAAGTTGTTTATTCAAGACAGTTCTCGTAACACTGTGTTACAGAACTTAGACTCATAGAATCATCAGGGACTGGAAGGGACCTTGAAAGATCTTAATGACAGAAGAGACCGACAACATGAAGTACGACGGTAAAACCCATGTTTGAATTTTTCTACATTACACAGTCACAAACTCATTCACTTGGGATGTTACGCTGGTCCAAACAAGAGTGTAATTAACAATCTTCACAACGGCAAACAAATGACCAATTAATTCCACAGCATTACAATTCCTATGGCATGTGTGAGATAGAGAAGTTCAGGGATTTGCCCTGGGCCACGGGTCAAGCTGGAAACGCATCAAGGATCAAAATGGCTGACAAACTGATTATCATCCTGTTCACCCTTCTTCTAGATTGCCCAGTAAGGACCACGTGCAGCTAGATCAGATAAACTATTTGATGCTCTATTTAATGAAACTCGTCTAAAAACAAAATCAGTTAAAATAGAATCAAACATATGGGCTGCAAAGTACAACAGTCTTTCACTTTACAGTGTTTGCTGAGCGTACCTACGCAATCGGTCGGGTGAATATTCTGCTCTGTCAGCACTCTGATTGTTGTACGCACTGTCCTGATGCTATCAAGAAAGGATGTGTCACCGAGTTTCATCCTTTGTGCGAAAGAAAGGAAAAATAACACATCCTCAAAGAGACTAAATCGCTTTACGTGGAGAAGCACCAGTGAATGCTGAGCCTTGACACCAATTTTTACCGTATGGATGTATTTATACGAGATATCCACACACACACAGACACACACGGATAAGTTTGTTGCAGTGTGCAACAGGAGTAAAGACTTTATCGCCTGCACCATCAGGATAAACCATAAACTCTGCAACTGGGTTCTAGGTGCATAATGACAGATCAAAGATTCAGCCCAGGTGTGGCTCTGCAGTTTCATTGCTCAAGGCTAATTATTCACAAAAAGCCCCCACCCTAGAGAGTTGTCTAGCAGGTTTATCTTTTGGCTGGTAGACGTTTTAGAGAAGACACTACCTAAGCTCAGCTATTTTGTCTCTGACACACCAAAGCATCCAAAACAATTGCACGCATTTTAAGAGATACTGGACCAACTGCAGATTACACGTGAAGGTAGTTTTCTCTCCCAGAAGCAGACAGGAGTTGCCATGACGTGGAGGTCGTGCTGAGCTCTAATCAAAAGTAACTTCAGTGAATACATGAAAGCACAATAGAATCGTAGAATGGCCTAGGTTGGAAGGGACCTCCAAAGGTCACCTAGTCCAATCCCCCTGCAGGGAGCAGGGACATCCTCAGTTAGATCAGGTTGAGCGTCCCCTTGCATATCTCCAGGGATGGGGCCTCAACACCCACCCTGGGCAACCTGTTTCAGTGTTCAGAAGAACTTCTTCCTACCATCCCATGTCAATCTGCCCTTCTCTAATGCAAAACCATTGCCTCTCTTCCTATCATTACAGGCCTTTGTAAACAGTCCCTCTCCAGCCTTCTTGTAGCCCCCTTCAGGTACTGGAAGGTCACTATCAGGTCTTACCAGAGCCTTCTTTTCTTCTATGTCCTTCCTGTACTGAGGGCTCCAGAGCTGGACGCAAGAGCAGAGGGGCAGAATCTCCTCTCCTGATCTGCTGGCCATGCTGCTTTTGATGTGACCCAGGATGTGACCAGCCTTCTGGGATGCAAGATGCACACTGCTCACATGCAGCTTCTCATCCACCAGCAACCCTAAGTCCTTTTCCTCAGAGCTGCTCCCTGTCCTCTCCTCCCTCAGCCTGGGTTGATAGTGAGGATTGTTCTGACCCAGGTGCAAGACCCCCACACTTGGTCTCACTGAACCTCATGAGGTTCATCTGGGCTCACCTCTCCCTCCAGCTTATCCAAGGACTCTGCACTTGGTCTCACTGCACCTTATGAAGTTCACCTGGGCCCATCTCTCTAGCTTGTCCAGGTGCTTCTGACTCTTTGAACTCTGTAAAGACCAAGCTGACAAAACATTTACTCTGAACATAATGAAAACATGCAAAACCTTCCACTACGTACAGCAGGATCACTCATTTAAGAAGGTAGTGACTTCCTTCATTGTTTTAAAATGACTTTTAGGGGTTTTTTATAAAGCAGCCCCTACCTTTCTGTGCTGATGAGTCATCAGCTCTGATTAAGATGGTTCCAAACTGTCTCCAAAAAAAGCAAAAGATTTGCTGTAGTCATCTGCCCTTGTCATGGGTACAAGGAGGATTAGCAAAGAAAAACAATAGCACTTTTATAGAGAAAATAACTCTGTTCTGGCCATCAAGTTAAAGTTAAAGATGCAGAGACAATCCTCTTCCTTGTTGCTGTGTTCTGTATAGGTTCAGTGTTTTCTTCTGGGTCTGTTCTTAATGGTGTAGCTGGATCAGGAGCCTCACTCAGTCATTTGAGCAAGAACTCTATTGAAAACATGAACCCTTTTAGCTCATTTATTAAAAAAGGTTATCAACATTTTATTTCAATGAAGTGTTTTTCTGTGGCAGTCGGTACTGGGAGTACATTGGGTCTGCCTGTTGCTGCTTTCATTTGGAATACATTTGTTTTCCTCCTCTCTGCCCCAGTGTTTCAATAGATTACAGGATCACAGAACATTACGGATTGGAAGGGACCTCAAAAGAGACACCAGAACTGGACACAGTATTCAAGATGGGGTCTAACAAGAGCAGAGAAAAGGGGGAGAAATAACAGTATGTAATTTTCTAAGGATCACAGAACATTAGGGATTTGAAGGAACCTCAAAAGGTCATCCAGTACAATCCCCCTGCTGCCAGAGCAGGATCACCTAGATCCAGTCACAAAAGAACATTTCCAGGCAGGTTTCAAACACCTCCATAGAAGGAGACTCCACAACCCCCCTGGGCAGCCTCTTCCAGTGCTCTGTCACTCTCACTGGGAAGAAGTTCCTTCTCAGATTGATGTGGAACCTCCTGTGTTCCAGCTGATGCCCATTGCCCCTTGTCCTATCATTAGATGCCACTGAGAAGAGTCTGGCACCAAGACAGACCTGTTAGAAACGTCTTGATTATACTGAAAACAGCAGCATCTCTCACATGCAGAATTTCCAAGAGGTCTGTAAACTAAGCAGTCAATTTGCTTGAATATTTGAATTTAACAACAAAGCCTGAGAGTCTCACTCAGTGAAACTTCTGAAAGAAGACAGTTTCTATCTGACTCAGGAATGAGAAACAATTCCACACAGGAGGAAATCTGAAAAAGTTTTAATCTTCCAGTAATGTCACAGGACATTTTAGGGATTGGAAGGGGCCTTGAAAGATCATCCAGTCCAATCCCCCCACCACAGCAGGATCCCCTAGATCAAGTCGCACAGGAACATACCTGGGTGGGTTTTAAACGTCTCCAGAGAAGGAGACTCCACAACCCTCCTGACTAACATCAACCAACCACTAAAATAAAGGGCATCATTATGCGTGTTTGGGGACGCACGCACCTTATTAGAGGAAATAGAAATACACATGTGTGAGTATCTGAGCTCTTACTGGGCTTTTCAGGGCTGTCTTTAGACCACTACATTACACCTGCCATAAAATACTGCATCCGCTTGTTAAAAGGGCTGCCTCTGCCTCGGTCACTGGGCAGGATGCTCTGGTATAACCACAGGCCACCAAAAACCAGCCTCCCCTTTCAAGTAGGTAGGCAAGTATCATCTTTCCCACTCTAAAAACAATGTTTTAGTCAATTAAGTTTATTAGATGGTTATAACTCCCATGAATAGGTAAACAGAAACGGTTTCTGTGTTTTGTGGCCTCTAGGACTCAGCCTTTCAGGAAGATGAAGTCTGCTTTAGAAAGTTAATGCATTTAATATGTTTGAGAAAGCTTCCTACGGCTTTTTAGCAGAGTAGAAATCGAATTGTAATGAATTAAATTGCACTCTTTCAGGTAATTCTGATTGCAGATGTGATACTCCACCGTTCAGTTTGTGCCTGATCATGGCTGTCTGCATCAGATTACTGAGAGGACCACAAAGTGACTTTGAAATCCATCCAGAGATGTTCACAGAATCACAGAATATTAGGGATTAGAAGAGACCTCGAAAGATCATCCAGTCCAATCCCCCTGCCACAGCAGGATCCCCTAGACTAAGTCACTCACACTGATGAATTTCTGCTTCAGCTGCCACAGTCACAGTGTGTAATTGGAAAAATATTGTGATATTGTCTGTCATTTTCTGAATAGATTAATGCATCCTTAAGGTATTTTTTTATTTAGTTCAACAATATGATATATAACAATAATAACAATAGTAATATCAACAGATTAATCTTAACCAATTTTACACATGTCCAAAGAGGGGCAGCAAGGCTGATGAAGGCTCTGGAGAAGAAGCCTTTTTTGGTGGATGGCTAAGAAAACTGGGGATATTTAGCTTGAAGTAAATAAAGCTGAGAGGAGACCATATCACTGTCTACAACAACCTGAAAGGAGGTTGTAGAGAGGTGGGGGTTGGTCTCTTCTCACAAGAAATGAGTGGTAGGACAAGAGGGAATGGCCTCAAGCTGCACCGGGGGACGTTTAGGCTGGACATTAGGAAAAACTTAATGGAAAGGGTCACCAGGCCTTGGAACAGGCTCCCCGGGAGTGGGTTGAATAAAGTTGTTCCTGGACGACTGGATCTAGGGGATCCTGCTGTGTCAGGAGGATTGGACTGGATGATCTTTTGAGGTCCTTTCCAATCCCTAACATTCTGTGAGTCTGTGAACATCTCTGGATGGATTTCAAAGTCATGGAGATCTGGTGGTCAAGCCCTGGTTTAGCAGTGGGCTGGGTACAGTTGGGCTAACGGTTTGATTTAATTATCTTTTCCAACCTAAATGGTTCTATGGGTCTGTGGGCTTATGGCTACGGTCTCCGCACTGCGTTACAGCTGGGCTTTTGCAAGAACACATTTATTTTAAGAAGTGTACAGGAGTAGCCTCTGTCACGTAAGGTTGATACTATTAGCAGAGCTTTTTGTTCCATTATCTAACAGCAAAAGTCTTGTCTAATTTGCAGCACGTGCTACGTAGGGAAGTCAGGAATCAGCTACGTGACCTTGGGCTCAAATCCATGTGGACGGTCATAGCTTGCATGGCCAGTAACTTCACTCAGATGGGTGGGGATTAAGCAAACCCTAAATATATAGTGTTTGTAATAGCTTACACTTTATTTAGTGTAAATAGCTTTAAATAAACAGCCGATAAAACAGCATAACAAGATGACATCATTTGCTAGTGTTGTTGTCTGCAGCACATGTATCAGTCATTCCTCAGGGAAAAAGGAAAAGCAGGAGAGGAAGAGGCAGCAGAGAGCTCTATCAGGGACATGGTGCCCCCTGATGAGGGTAACTGTGGGTGAGCTACAGCTCACTAGCCACAGAGCTCACCTGAAATCACAGAATCACAGAACATTGGGGATTGGAAGGGACCTTGAAAGATCATCCAGTTCAATCCCCCTGACACAGTAGGATCCCCTAGACCCAGCTGCACAGGAATATGGCCAGGCAGGTTTTAAACATCTCCATAGAAGGAGACTCCACAACCTCCCTGGGAAGCTCCTTTCAGTTCTCTGTCACCCTCACCATGAAGAAGTGCCTTCTCATACTTATATGGAACCTCATGTGTTCTTGCTGACATCCACTGCCCCTTGTCCTATCATTACCTGACACTGAGCAGAGCCTGGCTCCGTCCTCCTGACACCTACCCTTCACATGTTTATAAACATTAATTACCCATCAGTCTCCTTCTTTCCAAGTTCAATAACCCAGCTCCCTCAGCCTTTCCTCATCAGGGAGATGTTCCACTCCCTTCATCATCTTTGTGGCTTTGCACTGGACTCTCTCAAGCAGTTCTGTGTTCTTCTGGAATTGAGGGGCCCAGAACTCGACGCAATCATCCAGATGTGGTCTCATTGACTGAGGAGGAGAACCTCTCTCAATCTGCTAACCACCCCTCTTCTGATCCACCTCAGGATGCAGCTGGCCTTCTTGGCCACAAGGGCCCATTGCTGGCTCATGGTCATCCGGTATGGAAACATCAACAAGCTGCGCTAACCATGCATGAGGATGTGAACACGTGTGTGTAATTCACTTGTGCACACATGGAACCGGAGGCAGAAAATCACAATGAGAGGCATTTTGCAGACTAAACAAGACTGGAGTTTCCTAGTTTTATTTAAAGTTGTGTATTCTGGAGGGGAAAGGAGACATGAGAAGCACTGCAGGATGATAATCTGGATTATATCTACATGCAATCAGTGTTTTCAGGAACTTTGCAAGTATTTAACAAGTTAAAGCTGCTAAAGAAGTGCCAGAGCATTAATTTTTGTTCATGAGCTTCTGCAGAGGACACACCTCGCTTTAACTGATTATTATACAAATCACGAACTACGACTCTAATTGCTTCCCTGGCCAAACGACAAAGGAATTATTTGCCGTATATGCCCAGTTGAATGCCAAAGGCATTGTACATGCTAAGGCTGATGCTTCACTGTATAATAGACACCTACTGATTAGCCATTCTCAAGCTTCATTTGGTTACGGTATGATAAACCAGGGAGTGTCTCGCTAAGTAAAACTGACATCATGTTTTGGGGGGTTTTTCCCACTGCAACTAAAATACAGGTGGATCTGCGCTTCCAATACAGCACCTCCAGAAAAGTAATTAGAATACAATTAGAGCATCTTTTGCATTTCATGTATTTGTCAATTTTAAAGAAATTATCCTATTCTCTTCATGTTCGAGCCTTGTACCTGTCTAATTGTTTTCCTGTGTTACATTACTACATGAGTACCAGGCTCACGTGTGACTCCTTTGTCTATGTTTCTCCCCAGGGGAGTAATTTTTCTTTCATTCTATTAAAGTTTTCACTTGTAAGAAGCCAAAGAAGGCTGCCTTTAATGATTTGGCTTTTGTGTGGGTACCAACACTTATCCGATTTGAACCTTAGCAAGGAGGAGAAAACCAGTGCAATTTGATCTAGGGGATCCTGGTGTAGTGGGAGGATTGAACTAGATGATCTTTCGAGGTCCCTTCCAACCCTAATGTTCTGTGATTCTGTATGTTCCTGTGCGACTTGATCTAAGGGATCCTGCTGTAGCAGGGGGATTGGATTGGATGATCTTTTGAGATCCCTTCCAATCTCTAGTGTGCTGTGATTCTGTAAAATGCTTTTACCTGGGGGAGGTTTGTGATGCTGGAGTGTGACTGTGAAGGGAACAGATGATCATTATATTGATGATGTCTCATTGGTACCTGAGAGTGAGAAAGAACATGATGGATGAATGGATGAAATCGGTAGTTGGTGAAAAGCTGAGCATGAGGCAGCACAGAAAGCCAACTGTGTCCTGCACCAAAGCAGCATGGGCAGTGGGGTGAAGGAAGTGATTCTGCTCCTCTGCTCTACTCTGGTCAGACACCACCTGGAGTCCTGTGTCCAGCTCTGGATTCCTCAGCACAAGAAAGACATGGACCTGTTGGAGTGGGTCCAAAGGAGGCCACAAAAATGATCTTAGGGCTGGAGCACCTCTGCTGTGAAAGTTGGAGCTGTTCAGCCTGGAAAAGGCTCTGGGGAGACCTTATTATGGCCCTTCTGTGCTTAAAAGATGGTCTATAAGAAATATGGAGACAGATATCAGGGCCCTGTTGTAACACAAGGGGTGATGGTTTTACACTAAAGGAGGGGAGTTTCAGACTAGATGTAAGGAAGACATTTTTACAGAGATAGTGGTGAGACACTGGCACAGGTTGCCCAGAACGGAGGTAGATGTTGCATCTCTAGAAACCCTTAAGGTCAGGTTGGACAAGGCTCTGAGCAACCAGGGCATTGAACTAGATGAAGTCCCCTTCAATCCCAAACATTCCATGATTCTATGATAATGTCTCCTGTTGGAATGAAAGTGGGCTCTGTGATGTGGGAACAGTTTGTAACAGAGAGGGAAGCGGTTTCATATCCCTTGGACCCAAGTGACTGCCCAGCAATCAGCTGAGTCAGGAAAGTGCATGCTGTTACTTAGTCTGCATGAGCAGCTCTCTCTTATGCTTGATGAAGATTGATGACGCTTGGAACCCCTGCCAAAAATACTCCTGTGTGACTCAAATCAGGTTTGTCCTTGGCAAAAGGAGTGATGCATCTTGAAGGCCTTTGAGACTGAGGTTGTGAGGAAGAACAAGAATTTGGGAAGAGAGTCCAGCTTAATCTAGTGGGCTTGGGCAGTAAGTCTGCACCAAGCAGGTGAGCACAGTTAACACCCTGAGGTCTGCTCAGCTGAGGAGACTGAGGAGCCTGGTGGAGCCCCTAGAACCATGTGCAGCTCTGGAGATGTTTAAAACTCACGTGGATATGCTCCTGTGTGACTTGATCTAGGGGATTCTGCGGTGGTGGGGGGATTGGACTGGAGGATCTTTTGAGGTCCCTTCCAATCCCTAATGTTCTGTGATTCTGTGACCTGTCAGGGTGCTCTAGTTTTGATGCTGCTCTGGCAGGAGGGCTGGACTTGGTGATCTCTGGAGGTCCCTTCCAAAACCTACTACTCTGTGATTCAGTGATTCTAACAGAGATTATACACCTCTTTAACCTCCATAAATAAACTCACAATATCCTCACTAAAGCATAAGGAGAAGGAGTCAAATTGCTTCTGAAAATATGCAAAGTACATGCCAGAGCAAATACATGAAACATGCAAACCAAAATACTTGTGCAGGCAAATAAGGGGCTTTTCAGGCATCAAAGCAGCTGGAGAGAGAAAGTTGACTTTGCCCAGCATTTCCTGTTCATTCCTCACTTACTCTTAGGTTGCAGACACCAGCAACTGAATCCTCAGTTTCCTGAAATCTGTTTGCTGTGCTTGGTGAGGAAGAATTCAAACAAAGGAACTGCTTCATGGTGAGGGTGACAGAGCTCTGGAAGGGACTGCCCAGGGAGGTTGTGGAGTCTCCATATCTGGAGGCATTTAAAACCCACCTGGATATGTTCCTGTGTGACTTAGTCTAGGTGATCCTCTTGTGGTGGGGGGACTGGACTAGATGATCTTTCAAGGTCCCTTCCAATCCTTAATGTTCTGTGATTCTGTGATTGTGCATTTAGGATACGGGAAATGGGTCTCATCCACCTTAATTTAAGTAAAAAGAGAAGAGAAGGCTCAAGAGAGACTTTATCCCCATGTTCTGTCACCTAAGGGGTGGCTGCTAAGAAGATGGTGATTCTCTTTTCACAATGAGTCCTACAGAAAAGACAAGGGGTGATGGGCCTAAGTATTTCAGGGGAGATTCTTATTGAAGTCCAGAGGAAAATGCTTCTCCATTAGATCAACTAACCACTGGAATCATCTGCAATTGTCCTACGTGAGACAGTTTTCAGATCCAGCTGGACAGGCTGCTTGGATTGGACTAGATGATCTTTCGAGGTCCCTTCCAATCCATCATGTTCTGTGATTCTGGGATGGCTAATTTAACTTGTATTTTAGCTGGATAGGTTGAACTAGATGATCCTTGAGGTCCCTTCCATCCCGGTGTTCTGTGAATCTTAAGTGATGTGTTTGCACTGTGCTGTTCCTGTGCAAGTAGTTACCAAGGATCAAAGGTCAAATTTCAACAGGGGAAAAGGATTATGTACTCACAGTCTTATTATTCCCACTTAGCTAAAGGATAAACATAACTGTTATTTATATATTTTATGGGTTGTCTCTTTATATTTGTGGATCACATAATGAAACCTCCCAGACATAACATTATAGACTCCACCTTCTATTTAATATCCTGTGAGGACAGTAAGGGTTCCCATGATGAGAAGGTCACTCTTTGGTGTTCCTACCATTACTGGCCTAATTCTGTAAGATTATCAAAACAAAATTGAGTCAGTACTTAAATGAAGTGATATTGCTGTAATGGAGGTCATATAACTAGCAGGTATGTCCATGTATCTTTCTGCTCGGTTTCTTTAGAAGACAAACAATTGAGTTACTGAAAGTGTGAGTGAGAAAGAAGAAGGAATAAAAGAGACAAATCGAAAAATGATCAGAGGGCTGGAGCATCTCCCCTATGGGGACAGGCTGAGCAAGCTGGAGTTGGTCAGCCTGGAGAAGAGGATGCTCCCAAGTGACCTTCTAGCAGCTTTCTAGTCTCTGGAGGCAGCTACGAGAAAGCTGGGAGAGGACTTTTTACATGGGTATGTAGTGAGAGGACAAGGAGAAAGGGTTCTAGACTTGAAGAGAGGAGACTGAGGTTGGACATGAAGGTGCTGTGAAGGTGCTGAGATGCTGGAAAAGGTTGCCTAAGGCAGTGGTGGCTGCCCCAACCCTGAAAGTGTTGAAGGCCAGGCTGGCTAGGGCCCCGAGTAGCCTGCTGTAGTGAAGGTATCCCTTTCTGTGCAGGGGGTTGGAACTACAGGATCTTGAAGGTCCCTTTCAACCACTCTCTGATTCTATGAAATACCTGAAAATGAGAAACCTTTTCTAGTTACAGAAACACAGAGTGGTTGAAATAGGAAGGGAACTCTGGAGATTACTTAGTCCAACACCCCAAGCAGAGTCATCTACCACATGTTGCTCACAACCTAGTCTTATGCTCGTTACTTTATCAAGTAAACACCCCCTACTACTGGACCTAATATTTATCTCATTTTCTATAATATTGGAAATTATAGGTGGATGTTAGAAAGGATATTCTTTCTCCAAGTTCACAGTGAACAACATCCGTCATTCTTTCTGGATACTTTATTTAACGTGAAAGTACCATTACAACTGCTCAGAAAACTCTCCAGATTTAGCAATTGGGCAGTAAGACAGAGATTCTACTGCTCGCTGTTGAAAATTGCGGTGTGGCTGTAGAGCACAAGTCTTGCAACTTTCCAATCCCTGAAAGGGGCCTATCAGAAGGTTGGAGAAGACTGTTCACAAGGGCAGGGAACAACAGGATGAGGAATCATGGTTTGAAGCTGGAAAAGGTTGATTTAGGCTGGACATGAAGAAAAAGTTCATTGTTCCAAGTAGTTGTCATCTGCATTTTGGGTTATTGAATTGAAATAATGAAATCAACCTGATCTGGTGGACACGTTCTTGTGCGACTTGATCTAGGTGATCCTGCTCTGGAGGAGGACTGGATGATCTTTCAAGGTCACTTCCAATCCCTAATGTTCTATGATTCTGTGGTGATAATTCATTTGGGGTCTGGGAACACACAAGTGAGAAAATGCGAAGCACTGATGTTTGTCACTACTGGGCCCTCTGCTATTTTCCAGTGAACCCCACTGTGGTGTGAGTGCATCTCATGGTGCCTACACACTGCCTTATTTCCTTGTGCTATTCTGCACCCACATGCACCTCCTGTGTAGAGAGATGTTACATAAATAGCTGGGAGTTAGAAACTTCTCTGTGATCTACCCATGAGCTGTTCAAGTTCAAAAGTAACTTAGTGATACTAGAAAGAACAACAAAACTCTCCCAAAACAAGAAAACACAAACATTTAGTGAGTGCTTGATCTTGATGTGGATCTGCAGGGATGGGGCCTCAATTGCCTCCCTGAGCAACCTGTTCCAGTGTTCAACCCCTCTCCTTCCTAACTCCCTCTTCTTTCTAATATCCCATTTCGATCTGCCCTTTTCTAATGTGAAACCACTGCCCCTTGTCCTATCACTGCAGGTCTTCATAAACAGTCCCTCTCCAGCCTTCTTGTAACCCGCTTCAGATACAGGAAGGTCACTATAAATTCCCACCTAGAGCCTTATCTTCTCCAGGCTGAGCAACCCCATCTCCCCCAGGCTGTCAGCTAGGTGGAATGTTCACGGTACAGCTCATGGTGAAGGAATGAGATGACCTGCTGTCGTTCCATTTAAAAATAATGCTGAGATGGACATTGTTTTCCCATAAATACATTCACCGGCATCACTGGTTTTGACTCTCAAACAGACTGGCCCAAGGGGAGCTCACTGGAAATTGGACTATTATCTGCACATCAGCGATACAATTTTGTTAACGTGCTGTCCTCAACTATTCATTTTAATTTAATTTATGTCAATACTGTAATATTTTAAAGATAGGTTTAGTGCATTCTTACTTCAGATTTGTGTAGATCCTTACTTTTATCCATCCTATTGCAAAAGAAAGGTTTAGTGGTGGGCTTGGTAGAGTTGGGTTAATGGTTGGACTTGGTGATCTTAGAGGCCTCACCTTGATTACTGGGGGCAGTGCTGGGCCCCTCACTTTAAGAAAGAGATGGAGGGGCTGGAGTGGGTCCAGAGGAGCAACGAGGATGGGGAAGGGACTGGAGGGAAAGGCTGATG
>JAOXOE010010701.1:0-24331 GCA_028565055.1 Phoeniculus purpureus
GGTCACCTGATCATAGAAGGAGATCAGGTTGGTTAAACAGGACTTGCCCTTCATGAACCCATGCTGGCTGGGCCTGAAGCATTCTGATTGTTTACTATAGTGCATAAAATATTCAGCTTCCATTAAAATATCAAGTCAGATATTATAGAAAGAAAACAGTGTTATGATTACTAAGATTTGGCTTGTGATATTTATTCATAAATCTGTGCCTTTCTCTGTCCATTAATGGGAGCATTAGTACTTTGTTAGTACTACAGTTGTTTCAACTTTACCTTGAAAGTAAATTTTTTAAAAGTGCCTCAATATAGAATAAATCAATACAAAGTTACTTTATTCTTTCTTCCTCATTATAAGTGCTACATGACTACGAACAATATGATATATTTTAGGATAAAAAACAAATGTATTTGCACAGAAATAAAGGAGAACAATAATATATCAATGGTTTTGAATGACTTAGAGTAGATATTGGCTTTGAACATGTAACGCTTAATATGCAAGGATTATTTTTCCTTAAAGTTCAACCACAGAATAGCTGGAAGGGGGCAATCTGAAATTCTTTCCAAGGATGAAGAAAGGTTTACAGTTACTGTGAACTGGTTTTGAAGCAGGAAAGCACACAGTCATTCAACGGACCTCACCAAAACTAAAGCTATGCATCAAGTTTCTTTTGTTTTCTTCCTGTCGATTAAGTATGCATAACATATGTACTGTACTATATCATGCAAAACTGACACAGCTGTAGAGTGTACGTGAGAATATGTTTATTTTACACGTGCACACAAAAGCACAAAACTTACATAACTTTCTTATTTAATAAATCTATTGGTACTGTAATTTTATCATTATTTCAGATGTTATCAGGACCATCGATGTTCAGGTTGAGACATTCATAGAATCACAGAACATCAGGGATTGGAAGAGACCTTGAAAGATCATCTAGTCCAATCCCCCTGCCACAGCAGGATCACACAGATCAAATCACACAGGAACATGTCCATTCCAAAAGGATAAAGTAAATAATTATGACTTGCTGCTGAGTTTACCTGCAGATCTATTCCAAAGTAGATATTTAGATGCACACTCCAAGTTTGCACAGTTTTACTCCAAAGACCAGTGTTTTGAAATACTTTCTAATGGAAGAATACTGTAGGTCTGATAAATCTCTTCTATTCACAGGGACGATACAGATGAAAAAAACCCAAACCAAACAAAATCCAAAGAATGGACTACGTTTGTCCTGTAATTTGAGTAGGTGCCCATTCATACCTGTGTCAGTAGAGCAACAAGTTTTAATTGAGTTCATGATGTAAAAGTAGTTAAGCAAGACTAACAGGCTGAAGAATGTCAGTGTCTTGCATATAGTTTTCAGTCAAAGCATCCTAAAATTGTCTTCCTTGTTTGCAAGGACTGCAGCATCCTTTTGCTAGAATCTGCTACAGAGCCAGCAGGATGATCAGGGGCCTGGAGCACCTTCCCTGTGAGGAGAAGCTGAGAGAGCTGGGGCTGTCAAGCTTGGGGCAATGGGCATGCACTGGAACACAGGAGGTTCCCCTTCAACATCAGGAAATCTTTACTGTGAGGATGACAAAGCACTGTCACGGGCTGCCCTGAGAGGCTGTGGATTCTCAATCTCTGGAGACATATGAAACCTACCTGGATGTGTTCCTGTGTGACCTGCTCTAGAAGAGCCTGCTCTGTAAGAAAGGTTGGGCTACATGATCTCCAGCGGTCCCTTCCAGCCCCTACCGTTCTATGGTTTACATTTCCGTGATCTTTTCTAGATGGAAATTACACCTTGTTCTTATATGAGCAAGAAAAATTATATTTTTCTGTCAGAAATCTCGTCCTTTCTGTGCTGCCTTTGGTGAGCTGCTGTTCACAGAGCTGTTAGAAAATTGAAGTCCTCGGGATTTAAACAGAAATGGCTACAGCAAAGCAGAGGGAATTCTGCCATTGCAGAAAAGTATCTGTGTTGTGGTCCTTAGCCTCTTTTGCTCGCCAAGACATACTGATACAGGACAAGTCTACTTAGTTGAGATTTGTAAGAGAGGATTTGAGGAATTGTACTGAGTTACAGAGCAGATGTGGAAGTGTTTGGATTTACGTTCAGTCTTTTGGGGGGATTAGTTAATATTTGCAATGAATATAGTGTTTGTAATTTAACTACAGAGTATTTGGCATGTCAGGCACTGATGTGTTTTATAAAACGAAAGAATAAGAATGTCAGTTATGCACCCACTTCCCTGTTATGCATTTAAATAGAAAGATCTTACCTATTAATCTCTCTTTGCAAAGAATGCAATTATTAAATTGTGGTTATACTGTTTCTGATATAAATGAATAATTTACCTAAGCAAAGCATCAGTAATAAGTAAAATGATTTTAATTACTTTGATGCCATAATGCAATTTTCTTTTCTTTTCCTTTTGGATGTTCTCATTACTGAGGTTCTTTCTATGAAGACAAGTTAGGGGCTGTTGCTAATAGAACATGTTACTGATAAAATATTTTTCACTCTTTCTTCTCATTTCACTTTGGGCAATGTTTTGATACAGGTTTTGTGGAAACAGAGTATGACAGAGTAACTTCTTGCTTTTTGGGTCCAGTTTTTAATTGGCTGCTTTGCACATACTGTACTAAAGCGTAAAGCTGCAGGAAGATTCAGATGTGATACATGTGAAGTGTTGCCATAAATTAGACCCTGTGAATAATAATAAGTTCCTACAAATTAATCAAATCAGCACCTAACTTTTCAGTGCCTAGCCCTTGTAGAAGTAAAACCAAATGTTCGTAATATCTCTCTAAATGACATGGACTGATCAGCAAGTAATCCTGGACACTCACACCTGGAGTGAGAAACCAGGTGAAGGAACTGATAAGAAACATAATGTGATTATTGAGCCCAATATCTGAAGGTATTCCTCTCTAGAGGTTATCAGAGGGAAGAGAGTAGAATGGTACAGTCCTTAGGATATCTATGTTTTGGAAGCCACTCTTGAGCACTGCTTAACTCGTATAGTCTTCCACAGAGATTAGCAAGTCCAGCTCTTCTCAAATGTCATTGTTAAGATGATAGGACAACTATTAAATATATTAATAAATATTAATATATTTATTACTGTCATTGCTATTTAGCAAACAAGTGTTGTCACCTTAATTTTGTTTGGAGGGAATCATCTTACCTTAGTGTAACTACAATGAATTTTCACCTGCAGGTATTAAACTACCAGAACTCTCACAAGTCAGAAACTCTTCCTCTTTTGAGAGAATAAAGGAATCTTCCTTCACTCCAAGAGGAACTAATGCAACAAGAATATTTAAGTCCACTCATGTAATGGTTTTATTTAACAATTAATTCAGAGTTTTGCATCTATTCTCTCAAAGGTCCTTTTTCTTTCTGGAGATACTATGGATTTCCTCAGATCTTTTTTCTACAAGCTTTAGTGAAAATACTTTTCCTTCCTTCCCTTCCCTTCCCTTCCCTTCCCTTCCCTTCCCTTCCCTCCCTTCCTTTTCTCTCTTTCTTTCTTTCCTTCCATTCCTTCCCTTCTTTCCCTCCCTTCCTTCCCTTCCTCCCTTCCTTTTCTCTCCTTCCTTCCTTCCTGCCTTCCCTGCCTTCCCTGCCTTTCTTTTTTTAATCAGAACTGGTTCAGACTGTCTTGTCTCTTACTGCTCTATTACCAACTTTCTAAAGGCTAAGGGCCAATAAATGTTGCCTAGCCAGTTGTATTCCATTGAGCATTCCTGCAGGGCAGCCAGCGAATGTTCCCTTCAATCTTGTTCCTCTACGTGTCCTAACACATAGAATTAGGTCTGAGGTCCATGTCTTTCAAAGACATAATGCAATAATGCAGTTTGAGTGTGAACAGTGAAAAATTATACAAGTACAAGTCTTACTATAAAATGTACAGCAAAGCACAATTTATATCTTCTGATATTAGGATTCATACAAAGAAAACATTTTATTTCTGTCAAAATCTTTCTTCATTATGCCATTAATTATCTAGTTCAAATCAATCCATCAGTCTCTGTTTTCTTGCCTAAGTCAAATAATGTGTATGATTTTTTATCTTTTTCTAATGTGATGCTTAACTTAATATCATTATGTGTACCTGCT
This sequence comes from Phoeniculus purpureus, assembly GCA_028565055.1. NCBI lineage: Eukaryota > Metazoa > Chordata > Aves > Bucerotiformes > Phoeniculidae > Phoeniculus > Phoeniculus purpureus. The sequence goes on from JAOXOE010010701.1 coordinate 4,121, forward strand.
CTTTACTGGATGCAGCACCCCGGATTTTAGCAGTTTAATGAAATTAAGCAACAAAATTATAGTTGTATCAAAACAATTGCTGAAAGACAACCCCCCCCTTTCCTTACTGGCTAGATGCAATTCAATGAATTTTTAACACATGGGAGGTTGCACTTATTTCCTTGCTCCACACAGCTTCCATTTGGAACATCTTGTTTTCTGAAGCCATTCAGCTTGTACCAGGTTGCTGTCACCTATCTTCTTGTGTACTCCCTACCAGACCTGGTCACTAGTGCAGTCATCTCTCTTCTCTCAAGCAACCACTTCGAGCAAAGGACATTTCAATCTGGTTCACAGTTATTTGTTATTCCTCTCATCTGTGTTTCATTTGATAGGTAGCTAGAAACTTTAGGAGACCGAGGAGAGTAGACTTGAGAGATTACTTTTTGTCTGTGGGAGAGGAGCAGTGTGGGAAAGATAAAAAGCTTGGCAACCTTGAAATCATGGAATAGTAGGAGCTGGAGGTGATGTGGTTCAACCTCCACACCAAAAGCAGGATCACCCAGGGTAGGCCACATAGGAATGCATTCAAGTGGGTTTTTAAAGTCTCCAAAGAGCACGACCTCACAGTCTCTCTGGGCAGCTTGTTCCATTGCTTCATCACCCTCACAGTAAACAAAATTTTCTTAATAATGAGGTGGAACTTCCTGTCTTCCAGATTCTGCTCATTACCCTTTGTCATACCACATGGCACTACCCCTTCTTGATACTCACCCTCAGATATTTATAGACATTAGTAAGATCCTCTCTCAGCCTTCTTTTCTCCAGGCTAAACAGCCTTTCCTGATAGGAGAGGTGTACATGTCCCTTAATCATCCTTCTAGACCTCCATTGTTCCCTGTCTCTTTTGAACTGGGGACCCCAAAATTGGACACAGTACTGAAGCTCTGATCTCACCAGGGCACAGTAGAGGGGAAGGAGAACCTCTCTTGACCTGCGGGTCACACTTTTCTTGAGATCAACTTCAGAGTTCCAGACCTGCTAGACATGAAGTACTCTGTCCTTAATGTAGTCTCACAAGTTGGACAACGTGCTTTATTAGAGCAGAGAGACTTTGAATTTAACATCGGACGTAGCTAGCACAACTGCACTAGTTCCCAGCCTCATTTGATTCATACCCAAATTAATACCTCTTGGGTAGGATCTGAGCCAAAAAGCCTCAGCATGCCATTCAACTGGGTCTCAAGGGTTTCATACACGCTCAGATTATGCATGCCTTTAATCCTATTGCACATTAAACAGCATGAATAAGACAACATCTTGGTCAGCTGAAATCCTAAAACAATATTTAGATCAGACTAACTGGTACTAAGCATCTTGTACTTAGTTGCTCCCCCAAACACTGTGTTTTTCCTGACAAGTCTTTCTGTGCCCACTGGGTCAGGGATCAAAAAGACTAAAACTTTCAAATGGTCCCCCGCTGGTTTCCAAATCCCAAGCACAGAATCTGTGCTCAAAATCCTTTGGAAGAGTAAAAGCAGACACTGAGGTGCAGCAGGTGTCAATCAAAAATCTTTCACTATTATCTTTTATTCAACTAACCTGTTTGGATTTACACACTACTGTCACTCAAACTGTGCTTGACACAAAACTGTGTCGTAGTCAGACACTCATGAGCATGAATGCTGCACATTCACCGTGCTTTTAAAACTACAGTGTGAATAATATATCTATTGTGAACTACAAGAATTACTTAATCTTTGCTAATCACAGAGAGCCATAATTTTGTGGTGTAATTACGGGTTTTTTAGAGCAATCCAGCATAGAGCAATGAGGATGATGAAGGAAGTAGAACACCTCCCCTATGAAGAAAGGCTGAGGGAGCTGGGTCTCTTTAGCTTGGAGAAGACTGAGGGGTGACCTCATTAATGGCTATAAATGTGTGAGTGTCAGGAGGATGGAGCCAGGCTTTTCTCAGTGTCATCTAGTGATAGGACAAGGGGCAACGGTTGTAAGCTGGAACATAGGAGGTTCCATATAAACATCAGAAGGAACTTCTTCACAGTGAGGGTGACAGAGCAGCCTGGGAACCTCCTGGCTGCCCAGGGAGGTTGTGGAGTCTCCTTCTCTGGAGACATTTAAAACCCACCTGGTTGTGTTCCTGTGCGACTTGGTCTAGGTGATCCTGTTGTGGCAGGAATATTGGACTAGATGATCTTTCGAGGTTCATTCCAATCCCTAATGTTCTGTGATTCTGTGATTTTGTATTGCCGTTGCTGAGGACATAAAAATACCTCTTAGAGTGTCAGAACTAGGATGGTATTTATTATCATGGAACAAAATGTGGTGTGCTTAAGTCCAGATGACAAGAAGTTTGGGGACTGGGGTCTTATCAACTGGAAATTAATGTAAGTAAGTACTGTGATGATCCTTAGGGTTCTATGAAAAGTGTGTGAATGTGAATTTTATATACAAGCACAGACTGGTTTGTGTTGGAAATGACCTTCAAATCATCTCCAGTCCAACCCTGTGCAGTGAGCAGGGACATCTGCCACTAAAACAAGTTGCTTAGAGCTCCAAGGTCCAACCTGACCTGGAATGGGTCCGTGTATGCGGCTTCTCTTACTTGTCTGGGCAACCTGGGCCAGGGTCTTGCCACCCTCAGTGTAAAATATTTCTTCCTTCTCTCCAGTCTCCCACTTTAATTTTAACCATCACCCCTTGTCCTGTCACAGCAGCTCCTGATAAAATGTCAACCCCCATCTTTCTTATTGGTCCCTTTAACATCGAAAGGTCACACTAAGATCTCCCTGGAGCCCGTCTTATCTAGCTGAATACCTCCAACTCTCCCAGATGTGTGTGCGAGTATATACATTATAAAAACGTGTGATGTGCCTTTCTGGAAAGAGTGATTGGACTGCCGAGGGAGGTACCAGAATCATCGTTCCTGGATGTATTTCAAAGTCATGGAGATCTGGTGCTTAGGGCCATGAATTAATGGTGGTCTTGGTACAGCTGGGTTAGTGGTTGGACTCAGTGATGTTAAAGGTCTTTTCCAACCTAAACCATGCTGTTATTTAGTGATTCTATATGGAGGAAACCTTGGGTGTATGTGTGACACAGCTGTGAAACAGAAGGGCAGAATCCCAGGACACATTACACCAGGTTATTTTACCACAGACCAAGATTACTAGGATCATGAGGAGGAATATTTTTCCATTATGAAGAATATTATGTGTAGGACTAATTATCTGTATTCAGAAAATAGAGATCCAAACACAGAGATATGCAGTAGCTATTTTGTGAAGACGGATTTGAAAAGATGCAGCTTCTTTAGCATTAGTCAAAGACGGGTTAGGAATATAATAACGCTGAAATGAAGTTAGGGCTAAGTACTCAAGAGGAAGAGGAGCTTTTAAGTAAAAGAATTAAATTAACATACAAGAAATTATAACAAATTTCCCATAAATGCATTTAGCTAGCTAACAAGAGAATCTCTAACCATCCAAGAAATAAACTTCTGGTTTCCAAGAGTAGGAACTTCAGTGTAAGATGGCTTTTAAGACAGAAATATTTTACAACTCACAAAAAGAATTCTGGAAAAAAATGGATATTAAAGGTGCAGGCAGGTTATTCATATGCTTCTACTGCTATTGAACTGCAATTACTGCTTAGAGCCATGCTACTGCATCTATGTCACTTACACTGGGTAAAATGGCCACTTGGTTTGGCTGTAGAAGGCAACATCTCCCTTACTTGAAATTTGATACACTTTTGTAATATGAAGCACATTATATGCTTTCTAGGCTCACTTGAGAGTTTTATTTAATTCCTTTCCTGATAAAGCAGTGACTTAGCTTTTGGAGGTGACCGTAACCTCTTCTGCATCCTGTCTGTGGCATACTGTGCTTCTAACATTTATTGAGCATCTTAATTTTCCTTTGGTCCTGGGAAATGGGATAGGTGGAATACAGCAAAATAGATGTTATGTGGATAAATCTAAAATAAACATCTATCACATGGTTAGTTGAGATTGTGAATGAATGGACTCAAAGTCTCAAGTGGTGCCTCCCAGTCCAATCTTGCTGAATCTCTCAGGTCTCAACTCCTTGACTACACGTGTCTAATCCTTCCCTTGTGCCACAAATTCCCCATTAATCTCACAAATTCAACACTTGCTCAAATCCCACATAATTTTCACAAATACACTGAAGTATTTAACATTCTTTATCATCATCCATCTCTGAACTAAAAGGTGTGTCTTGCAACTCTCAGGAAGTCAATCACTTTTTGGCACTACTCTCAACAAGTGCAAAATATTTTCATCTCCCAAATAAAAATCTTGATGCTACTTATCTTCTTTTTAGACTCAATTTTTCTCTCATCCTTTATTAGAATCTCCACTCACCCAAAACCAGTCCCTTTCTAAAAGTGAGCAAAACACATCTCGTTATCACGAGACAGAAAGACCTCCTGTCCAAGTAGTTCTTAATGAATCACTCCAACAGAGTTTTGGCTTCATGTGCCTTTTCTGTGTACAATGGTTTGCATTTTGTTGTCACATATTACCATCTTCCTCCCCTGAGCACTGGGCCCCTTTATGACCACATGAGGAAAGTTCATTCAAAACACAGAATTACTGGATATTAAATGATGAAATCTGAAATAATACATGTCTTCAGCACCATGATGAAAAGCAGTGAACCCATTCTGAAACTTTAAAAAAGTACTTTTGCAAACCGTACTGTCATTGCTACTAGTAAACAGACAGTGGGAAAATGCTGTGACTTACTTTGGAGTGAGCCCTTAGTTCTCTGAACAGACTTCTACTGAGAGTTTGTCCTCAAGGAAGATTTCCTGCGTGTTTCAGAAAAGTTGAGGGTTTATCACTGCTTTTCATGTAAGCAATCACTCGTGTATGGTGGACTGACAGCATGCTTTCAGTTATTAAAGAGGGAATGCTTTTAATGAACATCAGGAAGAAAACTGGCCTTAATTCCCAACTTTGCCATTCCTTGTGTTACCTAGGCAACACTTATGCCCCCTTTATATATTTCCTCCTGTGAATGCTTGCTATAATAATACTGAACTAATTCACAAGGGTCTTGTGACGTGAGCACTAATTATATCACACCTTCATAGCATATTCAGGCAGAAGATGCTACAAAGTAGTGACACCATTTTTTCTAACAGTATTTGGTTTTGCTGGGTTACAACTTTAAGACAGTAACCTCAGATCTCAAGTTTTCCATCAGATTTCTCCAACTGCCTTATCTAAACATTAAGGAAGAAATGCTTATGCAGAAGGGCCAGGACTAAGGATGGCTTTTAAAGGCAGATATTTTAGGAGAAGCGTGTAAAATTCAGCAAAGCTAGGGAATAGATAGAGGTGTCTGTCAGGTTAGGATGATAAATGAAAGGGCTCTAGTGGCCTTTGTATTTATTTAGACCTCTTGTTCCTGCTACAACTCCGCACAAAACTAGCATTGAAGTGCCTACTGTTAAAACATAACATAACCTGACAATGATCAGCCCAGAGGGCTTTTCCAAGAGAAGGCCATATTGTTCTGCGTGGGGAAGTGCTCTAGCACGAGATGTCCTGAGACATGAAGGAAAGCACCAAGTGCGGAAGACTTTCCAGTACATTAGTAGTATATGAAAGGATCTGACCACTTGTACATTAATATTGCCTTGTCCTAGAGACTGACATATGGGAAAGCACTGCATAAGATTCTCTATAGACACCTTGTTTTCTCCTTGTTTTGCAACAACAGGCACAGAGTGCAAAAGACACCAGATACAAAATTACAGGGCTCAAAAGCGTTTTGTGAATGGTTAAGATACTTAACTTTTATATCGTACAGATGACTGAACAATTACAGATCCCATTATTTTTTTACTATGCACTATTTGTAAAGCCACTGCAGAATATTTACCTTGGGAACAGCTTTAACATTAAGCATTTTATATACCAACCAGACCACTTGTAGTTAAGCAGCTTTCTGCTAATGGCTCTAAACTACTGTGGTTTTGACTCCAGAGGATTTTTAAATATCACGAATGAGGCTGAGTTCTATGATATATTTAAGATCTTTTTTCACGTCCTACATACCAAGTAAAGTCTGACACTGAGTTACAAAAGAAATAAGAATGAGAAAAAATCATCATAAAAATTAATTCAAACAATATAATGAGAACCTGTGTTTTCAAAATCTGTATGTAGAAATTTAATCAATAGTACTCTGAATTTTTTCTTTACTCTCTTCCCTGTTCTTGTTCATGTCTGTGTAGAATATTGGTATATCAAGTAGTTTCTACTTATGCAGTGTAAAGAAGCAGTAAGCACTTTATTAGTTGATGCCTTAGTCGAAATGCATCGTGTACAGGTGTTTTTCGTATATGCCTGAATTTCACCAAAGCTCCTGTATCCCAGGAAAGATTACGTTGCAGCCAGCAAGTTTTTCATAGCTTGATCTTGGGCTGATTCATTGATTCACTGCAGCTTTTTTTAATGCCATCTCTACTAACATAAAAAAAGCTGGAAAGGGTCCATAGAGGTAGTGCCTGGCAGACAGTCGTGTAGCTCTAGTCCTTCCCAAGACAAATCAAGAGGCTCTTCTGCCTCTGAGATGAACAAATCTACAAGCTGCCTCTGACTTGTAATAGATTAAGATATAGATATGATTGAACAAATAAATTTATGGGGTTAGGAAGAAACACTGAGCTGCAATGAGAGCCCTGTCCCCCCCAGCCTGAAACAGAAACAAGGGCGGCTTACGACTGAGTGACCCTCACACTCCTCAGGCTTATGGGACAGGGTAAGACTTGACTGGTTCACACTTTGCAAAATTATGTGGGGAAAAAAAAGAGCTAGTCTTCAGAATAGTGTGGGACAAGAGTGAAAGTTGAAACAGAGCTAGCTTAGTTTTAGGGTGAATATTCAAACGATTCAGAGTTATGAACAAACAACACCAAAAAGTGCTGCTGACTAATGCGATGTTGGTGGAAAATTAATATTGTCTCAGATCCATACACAGTGGATACATGTGATCTGCTTTCAATAAATCCTTTGGTGAGTACTATATTGCTCTAGGAAATCAAACTAGGAGAAAAAACTCCCACCTTTCTGTAGAGTTATGAAGACATCTTCTCTTACAATGACAGTCTTTAAAAAAGAATTTAAATTTTAAAGAAATCCTCACAAATGACAAGATTTTCTCATACGTAATTAATATTTTCTATGTCATTCACTAGATCAATCCATGCAGTCAGACACACAGTGAAAGGATCCAAGGTGCAGTGAAATTAGCAACAGAAAGAGATCAGCAAATCAACCTTTATGCATTTAATAGACTGCTGCATATTCCCTCCTGTTTCAAGCTCTGCATGAACATATGTTTATTCTTTTATTTGTTTTCCAGAAAGCACTCAAGGGGCCTCTCTGAAAACATCAGGGGATGACACATGAGTTTGCCAACACTTCCCTATGCATGTGCTTTGCTCAGTTCTCGGACACTACACTTACATGAGTGATTCCTTCTGTTTACAACTATCCTACAACAACACAAACTCAAGGAAGGTATCTGTGCCACTGATGATTTTCCTTAAAAATGATTAAATGTTCCCATCGAAGCAGATCACGAGGAACTCTGTGGGAAAGGAGGCTTTGCCCCCCTCCCCACATTTACATGCAGATTGTTTGAAATGCCAAGAATATGATTATTAATTATTAATGTGCATGGAAATATTCTAGATTTGCACAACATGTTTCAGGCATCAGCCCTATCTCAGGTGTTGAAATCATGACCAGTTGTCAGCAGGTGGTGACTAAGTGATTATGTGCTAATTATACTTCTAAATGTCATTTTATTAATTGTGTCTTGATACAAGTTAGATGTTTAGCAAACATGTCTGGTGCTGGAAATGACAATTGAGGAACATATCTAGTTTTTATTTCTTGCGGTCTGACATAACAGGGAGCCATAACAAGCTTCGTGTTTTCGCTTGCTGTCTAGAAACTCTGAGCAGTTTTTAAAATTCTGCTTCACAAAAGCCACATTAAGAGCACACAGGACAAAAAAGGTCTGATTGGATCAAAGAACTGGCCACTGACTCTTCAGTCAATTCTTTGATTTACCCTGATCCAGTTACCTCGATTCAACAAGAAATGGGGAGGGTAGTCCAAAAATGTTCTTGTTAATTGCATAAGTAAATAAGTTATGTATTATATAAGTAATAACAGGTTATATAAGTACATAAACACGTATTGCAATTTACCTAGAAGCATAGCTTATTGCTCACAGAGATCCCAAACCTTCAGACGTTGAGTTCCTGCGGCAGTAGATGTTTAATGATGTCAAGCCTAGTGGAACAGAGGCAATAGGAGGATATGACAAGTGCTGCAGAGACAATGAATTTGCTCTTTTGTGTTGATGAGGCACTTCACAGAGTCGTAGAAAATGTGAACTGAGGCCTGCTGAAGCAAAGGAGGAATTTGAGCTCTGGCCTCCCACATAGTGTATTTTAACAACTGGGGTACTGTAAAAAAAGGGAATGTTTCCCTCTGGGGTCCCTTGTGAGACAGAGCTCATCAGACCCAGGCACAGAAACACAGGAAAAGACAACCAAGAATTCCAGATGGTCATAATAGTCTGAATCGGATGAAAAGGGTGGTTTGAACCTCAGGCATGCTGGGCTCTATTTTGCTTCATTTAAAAATAGTTTACCTTAAAGGTTCTAGGATTTAGCTCCAGGACATTTCAACAGCTTCCTTTTTATGCTCTGCTAGTTCAGTGTGAATTCTGTAAGCTTTTTGTTTGAATTGCTTTGCAGAAGTAGATTTATTCCTGAAGATAGTTTCTTTCTACATCTTCATTAGGAACCGATCCTGCTAACTTCCTCACAAGTGGACTTTTCTGTTTATGTGTGTTCTCCTCTGATACTTGTCTGTCCTAGCTAGACGTGAGATTGCGAAGGCAATGTTCAAACACCCGCCTACCTCTGCGAGCGAATAAGTTGTAACATTTAATAAGAAAATTCAGATTTGATCTGACTCAAACTTGTCCTTGCAGACCATTGCAACTGAAAGTGTCCTGGAGGAGAGATCCTACTACATCGTGAGCATGAGCTAAAGTCAAGTCATTTGTACACTTTAGGAAGTTATGGTAGACTGGAGACACACGGCAACACTGAAAGAGGCACAGCTGAGACTTCTGCTGAGAGCAGAATTTTAGTGAAGAGCGCTTGCGCAGATACGTCAGAAAACCTAGTTCAGCCCCCACTTCTAACTGGATAGAAGAAATCTCACCCAGCTGTCAGAAAGTGTTGCGTGTTTTGGCAAACTGGATAATCTTCAGAACAGTAGAGATCGGTCAGAGGCAGGAAACATTGCGCTGGATCTCTGCGTTGTGGAGGAGGCACATGCGGCGAAAGGTGGAAAGTGGAAACGTGTGAAGCTGTGCTTTCCTGCGACACTCTGCCATCAGCTGCATTCAAACACGAGAAGGTGATAGTCTGAGTGTTTTAAACGTATTTTTATCAGGAAATAAGAAGGAAGCGTGTGGTGCACTTGGCACAGACCAAAGTGGATTGTGGATCGAAGACGTTTTATTGAGCGCCCAGTGCTGCTTACAAACCTTTAAAGTGCTGATGCGAGCAAACTGTACCAAGTTACCCAAAAGAGTATTTTTCATTAACTCTGCAAGTTTGTTATCTATAAAGGTCACTTTAGCTACTACAACAGAATGTTTTGTGTTTAAAGTTCTCCTTGTTTTGTCTACTGCTCCCTATGTTTCTCTACAAGCGACTCCATGGTATTTTTATTCAATGGCCAAACAGCTAACTCTGGTTCTAGGGTTCATCCCTCAGCTAACTCTGTTTTCTGCAACCTCTCAGAAGCGGAATTATAAAATAGGTATTAAAGCTCTACTTGGAAGTTCAGGCCTTAACAGGAACAGGATACTTACAGTGGGCACTACTTGCCCGTGACTTGTTTTCTCTGGCAAAGGACAAGCATTCGGAAGTTGTGTGGATACCTAACTAGTAGAATGACAGTGTTGGTTCAACATTAATTGTCCTAATAAAATGGGAAACAAGAGTTTTGCCTTCCGCTTCTGACCCCAATATTTTTTTCATCTTCATTGAACTTATTTAACAACAATGCAGGGAATCAGATTGTTGAGCAAAGCTATTCAGTGGTCAAATGCGTGTTGTCAGAGAGTTCATGAAAAAGTCATTAGCTCGCTTCCCCTCCTCTTTCACTGTCAGGCAGAATCATGTCATAAATACAGCCACTTGTCTAGCAGGATATCAATCTATCCAGGTATCACCCACTTCCTGTCTCTGGCCATATGTTTCTGTTATTTATGTCAAGAAAATAGCATTTACACAACCGCTGCTAGTTGTTTACAGAAGTTTAACTCCTGTGATATAGTCCCGCTTGTGTTGCATGCTTTTAGCCCATAGATAATACATGAGGTTGTACATTTTAAAATATGCTACCACATGCATGACAGAATAAACACAGACCTGAACTGACAGCACCATCTGCCAAACACAGTTGATGTCAAGGGAATGGTCTCTGCACGATATTCTGCTGCTCCCCTATGAGATAAGGATATTTTTTCTCATGGTGCAACTACACTAAATTCAACTTGTTCCTTCAGTAGTCAAATTGTTAAAAATCTCAGAAGCAGAAGGCGCCCGGGCCTCCGAAGAATCACTGCAGAGGAATAGTGGAAATTCAACAATTCTCACCCACGTTTTGCTTGTTCTTACCACTAGTCACACTGTTGTTTACATACTTACACCAGAAATAAACCTGAGAGTAATGTATACACGACACCTAGATACTCAGTGCTCTGAAGTCATGGAAAATTCATAACATTAAAATTTAAATGGCCCATCTGAAAATTCTATAGGACAATCTGCCTTCAGAGGCAGCGTAGCTGCTTGTTGTGAGACATTAGCAATAGTTACATTTTCTTCACCATTAGAAAGCTGCGTTAGTCACAGTGAAACAAGCAGGTTAAAACTAACAGTTAACTTTGTTCTTTATAATATTTAAAGATTCACAAACGTCAGGCTGTTCATTTGGACTCATATATTCATTTCCAAGAGCTACCTTTATTACCAGATAAAGATAGAGACTACTGCTAGGGTTAGGAGGGCAAAACCTCCCTTTTCTCATGTCCTACAAACAGCAGCAAACTCAAAGCTGCAAGGTGGCTGCATATGTGAGAATCATCACTTACAAGCAAATGAAAAAGTCTCCACCAAATGTCTCAGGGAGTACATTTCTACCTTCCAAGTGCCAGACCCTGTGTTGATGAGCACAAGTGACCAGTATTATTATCCAGTCAGACTAGCCAGAAGCTAGAAGACCATTTCTGGGAGCTTATTGCAATGACAGTTGTCCAACCCACACTGTCATTATCTTGATACCTTAAGTAGAATAGCTCATAGTTGATCACTCGCAGGCCTGGATTCCTCTGTGCATCCTTCATATGCCACCTGTGTGTGGACCCATGCAGTCAGGACATGCAGAACGTGGAGAAACTGGTGCTATCTATCTCCCAAGCATCCCAATGTGTGTGCAAAACATCCAGTGTGTTCTGCCTGCATCCTGTTCATTTTGCATGTGCAGGTCAGGGGTGTCAGGCATGTTTGGCACACTTTAGGAAAGCCTGGACAAAAATATGAGAGTCCTCCTGGCAGTCAGAGGTTTGGACTATCCATAGTGCAGCTTGGAGCTCTATTTTCAAATCCTGTGTTGTTGTAGCAGCTACAGGATCTGCCCTGCTTACACTGGGATGTGGGATTCCTTGTAGCCATGGGATTGTAGGTTTTGTTTCTGTCATATCCAACATCTGAAGAAACACCTCTTAATGAAAACACATTCAGAAATGTTCCAGAGGAAAGTTTAAGTCTGAATGAATCAGCTTTTTCCCAAAAAAAAGTTTTACTGAAGAATACCTGACCATCCCTTTTCGCTAGGATCCAGATTTCCATTTCGCACAGTGAAATCACATTGGCTCTGCTGTTGTCTTCTCTCACTGCAGGTAGCTGTGGAACAAGATTTGTGCTCTTCTATATTACTATTTGTTATAACATAAATGGATTTAAATGTACTATTTCGTTTAATGTTAGGCACTCCTTGCTATTTATTTAATGTAGATTATTACATTCACGCAAAATTGGTTTTTAAGAAGACAGGAAAGGAAAGACAATTTTATCATACTAGTTATAAAACAAGGTATCTTTGAAAAAAATATTCACTAGGAAAACCCCCAACAAACTAAGTTTTTCTTGTTTCCTTGTATTTTATTGTGAAGGAAAACCTGACCTGTTAAATAACACTACTCAAGAACTGTTGGAATAGGTATATGCTTTGCAAGTATTTATTAAACCATTATGCTTTTAGATTAACTAATAATACTTTCCGTAATGTTAACCCATATTGTTGAAAAAGTATTTATGCTTTTGCCTACTTGGTTGTGTTTATACTTATAAAATATTATTATCAAGCTGGAAAAGGTGTATTTCCTATCTATCTACATTTTTGTCTTTGCAGAAATTTTTCCTATCATTGTAAGTTTGAAAATCCCTAATTATTGTACTGCCCATGCTCTTTGTTTCCTATTATGTCTTTCCTGTTAGGGAATCTTATTAAATGTCTTTGCAATTAACAAATACGAACTAGCAAGGCTTGTATTTGCTCAATATTGGTGACACTCATAATTTTATAGGTTTCTAGTGTCAGTATTTTCTTGTCTCTGCAGTGGTAAGTAATTTTCTCTTTTCTTTTCCCGCTCTGCTCTCTATATCACAGCAAAGATTGTACAGATATGAAAGCAAAACCAAAGTTTCCTTGAGTTGGTACAGTACAGGAAAGTAGATCATATAAAGACCAACGTTGCGAATCCTTCTGCATCTCATAACTTAGACTTTTGGGGACAATATTAGACGTTTGTACAAGTGCACATAAACGCAGTTAAAAATAATGTATAATAGTATATATAGTATTATCTGACAGTATATATATATGTGTAGTTGTATGGTGTTGTAGACATGCCAGAGAGACAGGCTGTCAAGCAGAGGGAACTGCACAAGCTATAGAATAGAGCCTGTGTGAACCTTATGATACTCAACAAGGCTAAGTGCAGGGTCCTACACTTGGCTCAGGGCAATCCTCAGTATCACTGCAGGCTGGGGGTCATTGTGATCGAGAGTAGTCCTTGACTGAGATCACACCAATCTCGAGATTGAGAGAAGGACTTGGAGGTACTGGTGAACAAAAATTAGACACAAGATAGACATTAGCCTATTGGAGTGGGTCCAGAGGAGGGCCACAAAGATGATCAGAGGTCTGGAACACCTCTTCTGTCTATGAGGACAGACTGAGAGAGTTGGGGTTGTTCAGCCTGGAGAAGAATGGGGATGGCCTTCCAGCACTTAAAGGGAGCTTATAAGAAAGATGGGACAAACCTTTTTTGCAGGGCCTTTTGTGACAGGACAAGGAGTGATGTCTTTAAAATAATAGAGAGTGGATTTAGACTAGATATTAGGAACAGATTTTTTACAATGAGAGTCGTAAGGCCCAGTTCTAAAAAGTGAGGAAAGGAATCAGCAGGGAGAGAATAAAAAAAACCCTCCGCCTGCTTGTGTATTTGTCATTTTAAAAATGAAATTTAGGTTGGATTTAAAATAACATGAATTCCAGTGACCTGGGATTTCTAGGGATATTACGACTTTGTAATAGTCGTATTTATATACACAAGTGTTTCTGTGCAACATCTTTTCTCAGGAAATGGACTGCCTATGTTGTATGTATCTCATTATCACAGAACATTAGGGATTTGAAGTGACCTCAAAATACCATCTGATCCAATCCCCCTGACACAGCAGGATCACCTAGACCAAGTCACACAGGAACATACCCAGGTGGGTTTTAAACATCTCCAGAGAAGGAGACTCCACAACCCCCTTGGGCAGTCCCTTCCAGTGCTCTGTCACCATCACTGTGAAGAAGTTCCTTCTGATATCGATGTGGAACCTCCTCTGTTCCAGCTCACACCCGTTGCCCTTTGTCCTATCGTTAGCTGACACTGAGCAGAGCCTGGCTCCATCCTCCTGACACCCACCTTTCCATATTTATACATAACCTCCTATGTTCCAGCTCACACCCCTTGCCCGATCATTAGATGCCACTGAGCAGAGCTTGGCTGCATCCTCCTGTGCTATTCTAACACCTCCACATGTAGCAAAAAGTTTTAAACTATAGACACTAATGTAGTTTCAGTTATTTATTTTCTCTTCACCTAGAAACTCTATGTTTGCAAAAGATTTTTACGTCAGCATAGAACTGATTTTATCAATGAAAATATTGTCCACTGAAATGAGACCTCAGGAAATAAAGCAATCTTGAAAACTCCAGTGATTGCCAAGAGAGTATATTAATATTTTTCTTCACAGTTGTGTGATTTTTCCACAATCTGGATGAGACAGAACAAAAGGCAGAATTTTTAGACTTTGTTTAGACTGGAAAAAACCAAAGTTCTTTTTTCCCTCATCAGCATTTGACACAGTCCTGTGTGGAATTGCCTCTAAAGTGCTCATTTAAACAATCCACAGAAACAGAAGAACTAAGAACACACAATGGGCAATAAAATGGACAGCCTATGGATTTTATCCCCCTTTTTGTATCATGTGTCCACCCCCTCCAGATATGTAAAATAAAAGAACAATCAATACAAGGAGGGTCAACTAGGACCCTACATAAGAATTCCAACATGCAGAATTCTGCTTATTTATGGATGTATGGGATACAGCACTTTATCAGTTGATTCTCTATAGGGAGTTGTGGAAGGGGAGGGAAGAGTGGCAAATCACAGCAAGATCTAAAGCACTTATGAAATATTTATCTTGCTTCTGTCATACGTTAGAACAACTACATCCAACTGCTGCATAATGCATTAAGCACCCCCAAACTAACATAAAGAAAAGACTTTAGAACAAAGCCCTGATAGATAGCACCCACTGTAGTGCATTGCCTCATATCACTTGTAAGTCTGCATTTCTATTCGCACCACCACCACTGAAAGACAATACGTGCATTAAAAAAAATGGGGAAGAATCTGCTGCCTGTTCCAGCATCCAAGTGATTTTTCCTCCCTGCCCTCCAGTAACACCATTTGAGAGCAGCAGGCCAGAGCCCGCTCTGCGCATGTTTCCTGGACCACTGTGGTTGCCTTGCCAACAAGCTGGGAGAACTCTGGGCTTACATCGGGCATTTCAATGCAGTGACCCAATTACTGTCTGTCAACAAATTCACTGGGACAATAGCGAGTGTAACACATTACAGAGATTAAATCCCAGAGACTGAACTACAAAGATGCCTGGAACAAAATCTTAGTCTGTTTGAAAGGCCAGAGCACTGTAAACAGGGTTAGCTGTACTATGTTTTAATCCTCCAATTCATTTGTTGCTTTAAAGGAGACATTTCTTCCATAATAATCTGTGTTCATTATCTGTGTGCTTCTTTCTTTAACTATGTTCACAAACCCAAGTCAATATTGCCACGGGAGCATCAGGGATGAAATCTCTTTTGCAAACTGTTATTCTCGACTAGAACCAGGCAGAATCAAAACATCTTTCCAAGCTACAAGGATGTAGAGGTTAATTTAGAACACTCTTGTACAGATGGGCATCTGAAAAAGTACAGTGATTTCTGCAAGACAGCTACATCATGGATTTATATTTAGTAGTGAACTCTGTGCAGGTTAGTTATAGGCTTCCCAAGCTGTTCTGCCCCTTCAACAATACATTATCACAGACATGCTCGAAAAGCTTCCCTCTCCTCCCATTCTGTTTCCCAGTTTCCTTCTGCTCTTCGTTCTCTGTGAATAGATTATTCCAAAGCCAGTCATGTACTTGAAAAGACTGGCAGCTATGAAGAGAACGACGCAAGTGTAACGGCACATTACCCAATGCAAAAATAAAGAATTAATATTTATCCACCTGCATCCTCCAGTTTTTTAGCAATAGGGCACTGTCGCTTTAAATGGAAGTCAACAGTTTTTTTTGAAGGCATGTGTCACCAGTTACCAAATGGAATTATCTGAGGAACCATGCAGAGAGCAAAAAATAGCTGCAGCCTTCTGCAGTATCTGTAGAACAGGCTATTTTTTAAACCACAGAGGGTTTATTTATATGTTTACACCTAATACTCTGCATATGTGCGTTGGTTGCCTGGTTATAAGAACCCATACTGCAGCAGGCTGATGTCACCACAACTCTGAGACTGACTCTCCACTACCTGCCCACAGCAGAAATACCCTTCTGATTAACACCTGAGAGCAGGTATCACTTCACATATTGAAACTGATGTTTCCAAGGGTGATGTGGCCTGCAGGGACCTCCAATGTCCATATCATGTACCCCCTTTCTTAAAAACCTATTCTCAGGAGGTAGGAAGGAATGCAAATGTTCTTCAGGCTTGCCTGAGACTACTGAAAGCCCAGAAATGTAAAGGTGAAAACTTGTCTTCTAGAAAATTCAGCATCAGTAAGTGGGAAACACTGCTCTTGTAAATTCTCATAATAGCCCTGTGACGTTGTCTTAGCTCAGCAGGCTTGCAGAAAGGGACAACCATACACAACCCCTTCCCTTCCAGCCACCTTCCCAAGCTTATGCTTTCTATCCCACACTACTGAGTGCTCAGTCCTTCCTCTGGGAACGTTTCACTTTTCATTTCCCAAAATTAAATCCTAAAACAGTCGTATCTTCGAAGTGCTCCCTATGCCCACAGCACCACAGCATGCAAAAGTAACACAGGGGCTCTCCTTTCTCTCTTCCAGGCACTTGCCTTGTTCCCTGCACAGTGAATTCATCTCTATATTTGCTGTTCAAAATGCCTCTATATTGTAAACCCACAAACACTATTTATACAACAAGCAATAAATCCATCATCTGTCATTCTTCACAGACATCACGTCCAAGTAATACAGACACACATCTGTGGTCATTTGCTATTTCCACTCTTCATTACACTTCCTTTCTCTCAGACATAGGGATTTGCATCCATCTTGCCAGTGTTTTCCAATGTAAAGCACTGTTTTCATCTACTAATTTTTCAAAATCAATTATTAAGGATTAAATTGGCTATGCATGGAGTCCCTCTAGGCTACAGTCTTTTAAGGTACAGCCAAAAACCCTCCCGCTATTCCAAAAAGTGAAGTTAAAAGTAAAACACAGTAATTTACCCTCAAAGTGGGAAATCTAGCAAGCTTTTCTGTGAACAACTTCAGGTTCTCTTTCAGGCTGTACAGGAGGGATTTGAAAACAGCAAAGGGACAGGTATAATCTCAGCGATGTGCCCTTTGAAGCGTTCCTAAAAACTCCTTCAGCCTTGGTCCATGAAACCTGTGCAACACATAAACACACCCCACATACACATCCACTCAGCAGAGATTTGCTGCATCTGTGGAACAAACGTTCTCAGGAGTCCAGCCACATCAGCTGAGGCATGCCACAACCTCTTCTGCATCCCTGAGAAACAGGGCATTGGAAGAACTGTCCTGAACTGACAGCATCGTGTGCAAAGGCTGTGGTGTTCTGGTGAAGAGAGGATCTGCTGGTTTATAAAACACTAACCATGAGTTCCATTGCTTAGCAATACTGTAAGAATTTGCACAGCCTACTGTTCTTGATTGCAGAACACACAAAGCTTCCAATTCTGCCCCCCTCCAAGATGATCTGTTTTGCATTGCCTAGGTTTCTCCTCAAGACATCCTTAAATAAGAATCACAGTGAGAGAGAATGATTCCAGCATTTTTGCCTCCATGAAAGCGGAGCTTTTGGAGTATTTAGTGTCAAAGTCCACAGAAGCACTTCAGAAGGGAAGAAAGTGCTGCCTCAGCTTTCTCTCTCTTCTCAACTCACATCTGGAATGGAAAAAACAGAGTCTGGTGTCTACTTTCACAACTAGGTAGACCACCCCTCTCCTATGCAGGTCTGGCCTCCTTTCCTAGTTAGCAGTGTAGGGAAAAACTCCCTCCAGATTCCAGTCCAGCACCTCCTATTTTCACGACAAACAGCAGCAAAACACTTTCAACATCTACAGAAGCTTCCTGACACTGCTGCATTTCCCAAAGCCAAGGAACCAGGGCAGTAAAATGAGATAAATCACTATTTGCACTAGAGGAACATTTTCTGATGGCTTGCACATGCTGTATTCAGCTTTTGTCAAGTACAGAACAGCTTTAGCACGGGACTGTTCTTTAAACTCATAGCAACAATGAGTTACTGCTCAAAGCAAAGCCATGATTTCATAGAAGTTAATGTGCACAGTTCTGCAAGGTACGTACTGATGCAGGGCTAGGAGTTCACGGGAACTCTTCAGCTAGAAGGAGACAGTGTGCTATGTCTCTCTTTTGTAGTTCCCTGGGGGAAATGATGAAGTCCTCAAGTCTTCCTTTCTGGCTGAAGTCTTCATGCCAGTGTCTCTCCCAACATGACTTTGCACAGACCCAGCATTACTGCTACAGAAAAATGCCTTCTAGCTGAGAAGCGATGCTGAGAAAAAAATTCTCTCCACTTCTTAATTCAATAACAAATATCAGGACTAAAGTATCATGTAGATAATATATCACATCCCCTAGACACATAAGAAAATATGGAGACCCTCCTGACTTTACAACTCTCTTTGTACACTAAACACTCCCAATGACAGAATCACAGAACATTAGGGATTGGAAGGGACCTTGACAGATCATCTAGTCCAATCCCCCTGCCACAGCAGGATCCAGTTACCTCATTTGCCAGCCACTGGCAATTCTAGCAACTATCCACCCTCCAACTCCATGCAACACTGTGCAGTCCTGACAGTCTCTGCTTTGTTAGATGTGCTTCACTATCCAGCTGCTGCAAGCTAGGTCTTCAGTGAAGTGATACAACAACCTAACATTATACACCTAGTCTCTATCCACCCACTGCATTTTACAACATCTCTAGACACAGAGGCTCCAACAGTCTATTCCAAACAGCTGTGTTATTAGCTGCTTTAGGAGTCAGAAAATCCATTATTCAAGTCAAAGTAATAGCTAAAGGACCATTTTTGTAGGTTAAGGCTCTCACCCAAGCAGCAGCTGCTGTGGGGTCACAAGCCTTGCTATCAAGAAATAATGATTTATATGAGACTACATTAACTACCATAAAGCTGTGAAAACAGGAAAGCCAGGTCCCCATGTGCCACTGGAAAGAAGTTTGTGGGTTTTTTTAAAGATCCTATTGTTTTTTTAAAGATCCTATTGTTTTTTTAGAGATCCTATTATTTCACTCATTTTTCTGATTCCTGAGCATTCAAATTGCCTTCACTTCACTTTTTCAAGATGTTTCATTCATTTATAAGGACTGATATTTTCACTTAATCCCCATTACTTAGTCCACGGCAATTTTGCAAATATAAGCAGACCTGCCATGCAAGTGAAGGCAGCAGCCACTTCATGTACTGCATAGTGCTCTGCATTTCCTCACGATGAAAGTCCTTTTCACTCTTCTGTTGTTCTCCAGTGGTAATGGATAATGGTAATCACTTATTTCTCCCAGGCAAGTTCACCCTCAGATCTACTTGGCTTTGCTGAACAGTAGAGCACGAGAAAGCTGCAACCACTTTCCCTTTTCCTCTCTCCTAATTTCATTTGGCAAGAAATACCAACACAGTCGCTCCACCCATGCTGTTATCACAGGAAGCCTCATTGGCTCTGAAATACAACAGCCTAATTCTTGCTTCACAGCAAAGGAATTCTACAAAATGCAATTTTTCCTCAAAATATTGTCTCAAAGCCCTGTTCATCATTTGTAGGATTTAGTCTGAGCAAACCAAGCTGTTCTGCAATACGTCACACAAAAGGCTTTTCTGGAAACAACAGCAGCGTAGCTGTATTCAGAAAGCAAAGTAGCTAGTGCACAGATAGTACAACCTACCAGGTATGACAGCTGAAGGCTACAGGCTCACACATTACAAGCACTTTCTGAGCGCTTTTTAGTGCTACTTCACCTCTCCCACCTCAAGACTCAGAAAATCACTTTTCATTACTAAACCAACCTGCCATATATTTACTACACCTTCCAGCAATATGTCTGTCTCCCAGGAACAGAAATAATACTCATAAATATGTAAAGGGTGGGTGTCAGGAGGATGGAGCCAGGCTCTGCTCAGTGTCATCTAGTGAT
>JAOXOE010010811.1:0-10000 GCA_028565055.1 Phoeniculus purpureus
TCCAGTGAAGTGATCCTGCTGTGGCAGGGGGATTGGAGTAGATGATCTTTCAGGGTCCCTTCCAATCCCTAATGATTCTATAATTCTATGATTCGATGAAACCTCCCATTTCAAAAGAAACATGGTGTTTCCTTAAAGCAATCATGCCCTTAGCCTGTAAATATCCTGCAGTGTGACTTTAGCATTCTTACACATCTTGGGCTCGATGTGAGGCTAAGCACAGGTCACCACACTGGCAAAGCCAAGCCCTACATTACAAAGAAGCAAACATGCACATAGATTTTCATCCATGAAAACCACAGCACATCAAAGATTTCCCATTTACTGTCTCTATTTTGCACACATTGGAAAAAAATCAGCTTTTGTGCTACAGCACTTTCTTCCACTGCTTGGTTACAGCTGGGAGGACCCAGGGGTCTGGGGTCCCTGCATTGCGCTCTGTGTGCTAGGATGCATTATAACCTGCCATACTTTTCAAAGCAGGTAGCTCAGAAACAGCTGCTCCATTTGTTTGTGCCCCCTGTCTACCCTCCAAACTCCAGGACAAGTCCTGGTTGTAATACCTGAATCCAAACAGAGAAAGAAAGAAGGGGAAAAGCAGACATGTGAGCAGGCAAGAAGGTTTCTCTATTAGCATCAGGACTTGGGGAGTTTGATGCGCTGCCCACTACCACCACTCAGGGACATGAGCACGTGGCTTGTGACCAGCTGTGGTCACAGCAGCCTCTTCTTCCCCACCGCTTCTTGTCTGGTTTAATGAATCCTCCTCCACCATGGATTAATTTTTTCCCCCCGATTCATAGCATGGAAAGAGCTCAGGGGTTTGTGTTTTCTGCAGCGTGGAGGTACCGGGGGAGAAGAGTAGTCACCAGCAGTGACGTCTGAATTTGCCAGCACAACAGCAACCTGCATCCCAGTGCATCTGCAGAGAGAGCGCACAGTGCGATGTCGGTGGGAAGTTATTCCCATTAAAGTGTTAAGCCTCCTGCTTTCCGACAGTCCAGTTCTAATTTCAAGGTCCGCTTAATTCCACATCAAATAATTACTGCTATACCCAGAAGCACCTTGTCTCCAGAGTTAAGCATATGGCGAAGGACTGAGACCTACTGGTGTCCATTATGGAAGCAGCACGGATGCCAAGCCGATTAAAAATGCTCAGGCTCCCTTAACAACATGCCCAGTGACTGACAGCTCCGCGATTTGGCCAGTTGCTGCGGCTGCCAAAAAAGCCTCTGCTGCACTGAGGCCCACATGGCACTCAGAGAAAACACTTCCATTCCTGGTATTAAATTCCCATACTGACCCGAGGACTTTGCTGGGAGCTCAGCAGGAGCTCGCCATCCAATTTACAGCTCCAGCCTCCAGAGCCCTCAGTGCCAGCCTCTGGCAGAGACGAATGATGGTCAGACCCCTCCAGCTCATAAATTATGCAACGGCAATAAATGCACTCAGCAAACAGCTCCCAACGTTTGCCCAGCCTGGCTCCACACACACTCTGCAAAATGCCAGGAGTCCCACACACACGGGGCATCTATTTCACTCATAAAGAGGTTGTGTCGGTGGGGCACGAGGGAGGGAGACCCACTGCCCAGCAGTGCTGTGCTGGGCCAACAGCAGGATTTTATGGACAAGCTGAATGGGAGGAAAAAGGAAGGGACAGAGGGAAGGGGCTTTATGGGGGTTATATTTACACACAAGGTGTATGAGGGTGTGGGGGAAAACACACGGCATGGGCGTGTTTTGCACATCCACACCAAGCTGAGATTTTTCTGGGGATTAAACACATGGATTTCCTCTCTTCACAGAGAGGAAATCAGACATTTTATATGCAAGGGCAACTCTAAAAAGAATCCCAGACGGGCTGAGGTTGGAAGTAACCTCAGAGCTCATCTACTCCAACCCCCTGCCAGGGGCAGTGACGCCTCTCAACCAGACTTGGTGGCTCAAGGCCTAACCCAATTGGGCCTTGAACACCTCCAGGGATGGGGCAGTCACTGCCTTTTTCTGGGCAATCAATTCCATAGTCTCTTTACCCTTTCACTGAAGAACTTCTTCCTGAGATCTAGTCTGAACCTCTTCTCCTTCAGTTTCAAATAATTTCCCCCTGTCCTATTGCTGGATCCCCTTGGGAAAAGTCTCTCTCCAGCCTTACCGTAGGTTTCCTTCAGGTACTGGCAGGCAGCTCTAAGATCCCTCTGGAGTCTTCTCTTCCCTGAGCTGAACAACTCCAGCTCCCTCAGCCTATCTTCACAGCAAAGGTGTTCCAGCCCTCAGATAATCTTTGAGGCCTCCTCTGGCCTCCCTCCAAAGCCTTGCAGCAGGAGGACGAGGCCTGCTCCTGGGGGCTGCACACACACTCCCACAGGCCCTTGCTCTGACGCTCTCCTTTGCACTTTTGGATGCATTTTCTTCCCAGAAGTGGCAAAACACAAGGCGTTTCCATCTTCTGCAGGGTCACTGCTACCCACCTCTTGAGTACAGGGTTTGGAAACCAAAACTGCCAACTGTGGAGTTGATTATTCAGAATGATGGGTCAGTCTGAAGGCCTGAGGCTGCACTGCCTGCTCAGGTTCTCTGCATTTCTCTACCTCCCAAGGCCATAGGAAGAAAGTGAAATGACTGCATTGCTCTGTGGTTCTCAGATCACCAGACTCTTGGAACCAAAGGGATGGAAATGTTTTGTACAGGCCTCCTGCTTTGGGCTGAGTTTGGGTACATTGTGCTCATTGCTAAAAGCTCCCTCCGCGTTGTCCCACGAGTTGTTTCAGGAAACCACAACTCTGTGCACCAGAATATTCTACAAATGAAGGGAAACCCAAAATACTGTTCAGAGATAGCAAGACCTGAGTTTTGGATGGCTGCCACTAGCTTCACTGGAAGCTGTGAGTGATAATGTGACAAACCAGGACAAGGAGGCTGCAGGCACATTTTACACCTGAACACACAGAGGCCTCTTTCTCTGACTCTCAGGCTGAGGGCGCTTACTGTCTCCACAGTGAACACAAGTCAGGACTGTTTACAGTTACCCTAGACCAAGCTTGCGATGAGCCCAGAGGCAGACTCCCAAAAGCTCGCCTTCGTTATCAAACCCCAGCCCAAGCTGGCAGCCCTTAGCCCTTGCGCAGGCACTAACATGACAGCCAGACTGGCAAAGCTGCTGAGCACCCACAGCTCCCACGTATGACCATGTTTTCCTATAAGAACGGCACAAAATGCAGTGAGATATTCAAACCATGGCTTGATGGCCCCTCAGAGGAAGGATTCTTCAAACTGGCTATTTTACCCTTCTGAAAGTCCTTGTGCACTGGGCACAAGGGACCACTGAGAGTTTTCCCAAAGGACCTACAGCACTACAAAGCAAATCCAAAGCCAAGCACTCCCTCAAAATTAGTTCCACAGATAAAACACTTAGAAGACATATGGAAACATTCAGCTTGCTCCTAATTTCTCTATAATCAGGAGCAATAATGAAAGCAGACTAACAATGACTTGCTGAGCGCGGCTGCAGTTATCACTTTAGCTGTTGAAACACTTTTAATAACTAAAGCATGCAGGCTACCGGCCACCACATCACTCAACACACACGTGCCAAGCACTCAAGCTTCCTTTTGCAGCATTTCTGCAGCTTCACGCCCAAGAAGCACTAATAAGAATCACTAACCCACAAACTTGCATTTTCACACATGCACTGCCACCACAACTCAAAGTTATTTCTAAAGTTAGCCCCGGGTGAGGAGGGAATGTAGTTTGGTAGGACTAGATGACCTTTGGGAGTCCTTTCCAACCCAACAGGTTCTATGATTCTGAAGTCATAAGGTCCTCATCTTAACCAAAAAGAACCCTTCTTTCTGCCCTAGCTTAACCCTTCTGAATTCCTGCTGTCAGTCCAGGTTGTGAACACATGATATGCATGCCCTGCAGTATGGAGTGTGTCCACGTATAACTACAGCGAAAAGCAGAAAAAGTCTCCAATTCCCACTTGAGGTTTAATTGCTGCTGTGTTTTGTATAAGAAAATGGGCTAAGGATTAGTTGTACCTCCCAAATCTCCTGCCCCAGCTGGAGAGAGCACAAGTTAAAATGCACAGCACATCTTCCACAGCACCCGCAGAACGACACCGATCCCAAAGCCACATTTCAAAAATCAGACACCCTATGAGGTTACAGCTATAATTTGAGCCCATTTTAATAGCTTGAGAGAGTCTGGTTCAAATCAAGCTGAGTAAAGGTCTGTGCCACCTCACCAGCTCATTCAGGCTGAAGCAACCACTATGGATTTCGATGTACCTTGCTGATTGAACACATTCTTGTGCAAAAAGTGGCAATCATTGAATATATCATGTACAATGACATTGAGGAGGGCATTGTTCTCTATTCTGCTCAATGGACTTTGCTGGAACAGCTATTTCATATCTTGGATCCATTTATCATTGCCACCAAAGGAGTCAGCGCCGCTGAAAACGCCAGCGCTGAACAAAGTGATTCGACTCATCTGTCTGCTGAAAAGAAATCTGAAGAAAATGAGGGAAAACCCAGACCTCAACCATGTTCACACTGACATTTACAATATTCTTGTCCATCTATCCACCAGTGACAAACTGACAGCCTTGGAAAGGGCAAAGATGATATTTTAGCTATACAATTAGACCTTTGCTTCCTAGAAAGAAAGGAGAAAAAAAAAACATCTCCTAGATGAAAGGAGACACAGACAGGGAATAAATGGGCAATTTTCTAATTGATGAAATGGAGACAGGCAGAGTCACAAAGAAACTAAGAGCAAGAATTGCACTTTCTTTCTTTCTTTGCTATCTCTGACTTTGCCTGCAAGCAGCATTCAGCATGGAGCTCCTCGCCAAGGAATCTTATATATAGCATCTCGCAAATTGGTTAACATCACAGACTGCTTAGCAATTCTTCACCATTATCCACAATGATTCGCCATAAGGAATGATTCTGAAACAGAGATGGTCTGAGAAGTTTAAGGTCTGCTTTCTCAAAAGCTAGAATTACAGATTATTCACAAAAAAGTCCCATTTTACACAAATTACCTTAGTCTGGACAAAAGATTGCAATGTTGACCTTTAATCTGAATTCCATTCTACCCAAACTACTTCACTTCAGATGAAATGTATCAGTCTTGACCACTTAAAGTTATCTCGGCCCCTTACAGGAAAAATATTCACAACTTAGAACCACTTTCAGCTATAAGTCTTTTTAATTCCTCACTCCCAGGGCTTTTATGATTGCTTCATACAGAAAAATGACACAATTAGCGGCTCTTTCTAGCTCTACTCTCAACAAAACAATGGATTGAAATGAAAGAATCGTATTTTGACTGCAAAAATGGAAACGCCAGGTTACATTGCTGCCTGTGACAAAGATGATTGACCTTGTATTTATACAGGACGTGTATGTGGGTGGTGTTTAGAGACCTGGTAGACCACAGGGAGCTTATTTGTAAAGCAAAAGGTGCTTTCACTCTAGAAAGATGGCAAAACATGAGTCTTGTTTTGAGGTTTGATTCTGCTGGGTCAACCGCTGGATTGCCAGGGATATCGCCTGAAGGGGAAGGCTAGCAGCTATGTGTGAATGAGAGAGACTGGAAGGCTTCCTGTGCCTACTGGGGAGGCAGCAGGGTCCCTCACAAGCACAAAGTCTGCCCAAGGGCTGCCAGGGATAGAACTGCAGTCCTCTGTCCTGCCTGCCCACCTGCCCAGGGCTTGCTTTCACCAAAGGGAAAGAAGCCACCGACACCCTCAGGCACAGCCCCAGAGAAGCATGAAGAGGAACCAGCCCTGTAACTAACAAATTTTCCCCTGCTCCCTGGAAAACTGAGTTGACACCAGTAAGTTTTCACAGTTCTTGGGAAAGTGCAGCTTCTTTCGCCTGGTTATCACTCCTATTGGCTTCCTTAAGGTGTCATTGCTCAATGATCCCACAAGCACTTCGGGCCCCAAAGAACAAGACAATGCTCTCACCAACATGAGCAGAAGATTAAATGAGCTTTCCCGAAGTACCATTAGAAAGCTAACGATACCATGAGTTCCTCATCTCAGCATCTTTAAGAAGTCCCTGCCACATCCAAATTCCACTGGACTAACTGGGTACCGAGCAGCTGCTGGCCACGTGCGCAACCAAGCCTTGATTTTAGAAAGCCATTCTCTGTTGCAACAGAAGGATGAGCTCCCCACCTCAGTTCCTCAATAGCCTATAATGAAAAAATGACTACATGCCTTTGCTGCCTCCTTACCTGCCTTTCTCGCTGCAGACAATTTGCCTTACATTACGTTATTTTTAGCATCCTTCAACCGATGACGACAACTGGTAGTGTGAAATGTCATTTGTAGCATCCTCTCGACTGACGAGTACTTTGGCAGGATTCATCAAGCAAATAAGATCAAATAATAATAAAAATGTGCAGTTACACTGTCGGCCTTAAGTCAATAGAAAAGACTTAAACTAATCAGTGTTTAATGAAGTCAGTGCCTAATACTGCATTAGCCAAGTGAATCTGTACGAGAATAGAGGCCTGTTTTTCAGAACTCCTGGTCTTAGGCTCAGGAGCTCTGTTTGGAATTTGAGTCTTCCAGATACTTAGAGGCTAGTGAAACCAAAATATCCTGATGGACAAGAAGCAAAGCATGTTACGGGTTAAAATAATACAAGAATCTATTTTTTCCACTGTGTTGTGATCCATAAAAATCACCCTGAGCCTTCCCTCTTTCTTCTCTGCCTGTGAAGCCAATTGCTTTGATTGCAGTGATATGAGCTTGCTGAAATGACTTGCCCTTGCTTGTGAAGCAAATGGAACATGCTAATAGAACTTATCGCATTACCCGATGCAAAAGTGCCATAGCTCATTACTTTAAGATAAAAGGATATCATTGCAGACGGGAAGCAGAATTGACTTTCTGAGGCCCGACTTGATGATGATTTAATCAACTGCTCTCTTTCACTTCTCATCTCTGCGCCTGTCGGTTTCACAGGTGCTGTTAAATGAGACACTCAGAAAGTGAGCGGAGGGAAAGAAATTGCTGTCATTACTTTTCAAGAAAGGAGGTATGCAAATTTTCGACAGAAAGATTGCGTTCATAATGGGCCTGGTAAAATACAAGGATCATGCTTGACAGGTGAGGGCAAGTCATTTGTACGTCCTTAAAGTGAAGCAACCATCCTCATTTAGAAATCGTGCTCGAGAAGAGAAGCTACAAATGAAAACCATGCGATGGCTGGGAAGCAGCAAGCAAACCTTTGAAGACTCTGCTGCTGCGGATCTGCCTTCAGCAGGTGCCTGGCGTGCCTTCACACATGTCTATTCCTACTGCCAGATGGCCAAATGTTGACCTCAGTATCTCACAGAGAACTCCTCTTAAATGTTTTTTTACTGTCAGCTTTACATTCACAGTCTGGGGTCTGAGAGTTTCTTGCTTTCTTCATCTCTGCCAGAAATAGAAATCACAAGGCAAAGAAAAAAAATAATCTAAGTGAGGGTTGAGTTAACTTTGAAAACAGAATCAATAGGTTGGAGGCAACAACATGTTTTCTACTGCTTGCAACTGAGTCTTGTAAACCTTGCAAGGTCCAGAGCTTGAGGTTCATAGAGGCAACTAAAAGGTAAGAAGTATAATCCACAAAAAGGCTTTTGGCAGGAAGCAAAGAGGATGAAAAGGTGCTTCTCCAGGACCCAGAAGGAACCTGGGGCCCTGTTTGATCACAACACAAGAGGAAAGGGCAAAAAGAGGGTAACTGAGTGTTCTATTGACCTGCTGTTTCCAGCAGGTCTGATGCTCCAAAATTAGAAGTTAAAAAAGCACAGTAATCGAGATGATGAATTATGTACAGGCTGAAAACACTATAGATCTTGGGTGGCTATTGAGCTATTTGGCTCATTTTAAATGGGGAAATGAGAACTACCAAGCTTTTATTGGTGTCAATCAGGTTTCCAGAGATTGATAGTCAGTCACAGCAAACAGCTTCCTCGGGGACTCCACTGCATGCAATGGATACGGTAGTTTGTCATAAAAATGTTGACATTTTGTCTCACATAACAGCACAGGACTTAAATAGAATTAATGTCATGAATATTTAGAATTAAACAAGAAACAGCTATGAAATACTGCCACAAAGGAAGCTGGATACAAAGGAAAAGGATTCAAATAAAAACTGCCACTTACTTATTACTTCCAAGGGTGCGCTTTAAGAATTTCAAATATTCTTTCTCAAGCTACACTGTTCATTTGGCTCCTGTGACTGTTTAGGAAATGCAACCATCAGATATCTTACCTGACCTTTTCCTTGTGTATCAGGTTCCCAGCCCTCCATATCTGCCTAAGTGGTAGTGACTCAGGAATCCTCTCAGCAAAAATACTTGACTGTATGTTGAAACGAAACACGATGGAGAAAACACAGCTCTGGGCTAGGACTCAGAAGATCCACCTCTGTCACTGATCATCAGTATCACCTCAGGCAAGTCTTCTGCTATCAAACCTCTACTTTTCATCTATTTGGGCTATTAGATGGGACATTCCAAGCATTTGGATGGTTTTCATGGTATGTGTTTATAACATGTGTGGGATAATAGGGCATTTTCAGGCTTGATGGGGCTCTGAGCCAGCTGATCTTATTAAAGGTGTCCCTGCTCACTGCAAGGGGGTTTGACTGGATGAGCTTTAAAGGTCCCTTCCAACTCAACAAATTGTATGATTCTGTGATTTTTCTTTGAGAATTTTTGTCTTAGCCAACAGAAGAAATAAAGAAGAAAAACTATTAGACTTGGATCAGGCCTGTTTTCAATATAGATCTCATCTTCAACCAACTAAATGGCATGACCTATAACAAATGATATCATTTCAACCAAAAATTACTTTTATCTTAAATTACAGAAACGCACACAAAGCAGCAGCAATACGATAGCGATAACATTGCATGGGGGTTGTTCTCTTTTCCAGGCTGCAGAAACTCTGAGCCCAAACTCCAGAAACACTCATGAACAGAGATCCAACCGATCGTAAGAGAAAATAGTTGTAGAAGTAACATATAAAGCAAAACAGGAAGCATAAAAAGCCATCTCTTCTTTCCCAAACTAGAACTCTTTAGCTTCTGAGTGCTTTATCTTTCTATTACGTTAAGCAATTTAAATTGAATTGTGTAAATAATAATAATAATTCCCCAAACAACTCAAAACAATTGATCCTTAGGGATAAGACCTTAACAGCTGAGCTATAAACCTCCAAACATGGGATTTTAATGGATACTAAAAAACTCTTAACTAAGCCCTATAAATATAACCTGAAACAAAATGATTTGTGTTGTAAGCGGTTTGCAAACTCCCATAAATGTTCCTCCCTGTCATAATGCCAGAAAAATAATTCAAACTGTGCACTCAGCCCTGTAAACTGGCTTCTGTGCTGTGGTTTTGTTCCCTTTTTCCACTCTCTGTTTTATAATTCATCACTTGCGCATTGTTCTATATTATGATTATTATTTATGGCTGCCTTTATCATTTTTGTACAATTTATAAATCGTCTGTGCTAGACCTGAGGGAAGAGAAGGATTATTCTACTTCTACAGTAAGTAAACATGAATTGTAAAGACAATGGCACACTTTGGCCTGCCTGCCTCAGGTTTCCTGTTTTGACATACGTGATGCTGTAATTTGGAATCTGAAGTATCTTATTAGCAAATGAATACATTAATTTATTATTTATTTTTCAGAATGCTGTAATTATCATAATTGAATTTAAAACAGGAGTGGCATTTCTTTCTTTAGAAGTAAGCGTAATGGTAAGCTGGACTCAACCCGCTTGCTTTACATGGATTGGCTGCGTGAAAATAAGAATATTCATAGTGGAGGGACAGTATCTAGTGGAGCATCCACTGCTGGGGCTTCCCCTTCGCTAACAATCCGAAGTGGTACCTTGGTGGATACCGGGTATAAGAAAAATGTTTGGGGTTTTTCTAAATACTGCTGCAGCAACCTACCACCAGAGTAAGGCAATAAA
>JAOXOE010010811.1:15000-24317 GCA_028565055.1 Phoeniculus purpureus
AAAAATGGAAATTAAAATCTGGCTGATATGCATTAAGACAAACAAGGTCAATTAGTTTATTTAAATTGGCGTACTAGAACATTTCTGTTCTTATTTAACTTGAGAGCTCCAAATTGAAATAATCTAATCCTTTCTGTCATTTTTAATACAAACATTATACAAAAAATACGATTATTGTCCATAAACGAGACCTAGTTTTCATTCAGCACATTTAATTTTATTTTGGTCTTTTAAATCAGGGTAAGTATATTTGCATTTGCTTGATGGCTCCAGTGGTTCCAACCACCAATAGTTTCACTTTCGAAGCGAGCTCCTTCTCCAAGAAGCACGTTAGCATGGCTACCCATGAGGAACACGCTAATGGGCTGTGATTTCAGCTGCTGTGGCTAAGGTTCTGGGCATGTTCAGAGTTAATTAACGTTGCTATCCACTACTTTCCACTCCTTGTTCCATCTGCGACTCAGGAATTCTGGTGTCCTACTTTGTTCATGAAACCAAGCAAACTTTGCCCCCAAACACCATCAACAACAGCTTGACAGGCTGCTGGCACATCTAATTTAAACTGTATTTTTAGCTTGATAGATTGGACTAGACGATCCTTAAGGTCCCTTCCAACCTGGTATCATATGAATCTATGAAACAAAAAGACAGTATTTGATGTCTATAGGTCACAGGGAAACCTCAAGACCTCTGGGGAATTGTGGTGAAAGGGAGTCATTAGCCACTGGAACCAAACCACATCACTCCTGTAAAATATGGGCAAATCTTCATTAGACAAGGCACACGTGGGCACGGCCTGATGCCCCTTCTCAGGGCACATCACACTGTGTGCTCTGTGGTCCTGCAATCACCTGCAAACACCCTCAAGAGCACCAGCACTCTGAGGCAGGGCGATGGGCAAAACCAGCTGTTTGGCCACATGCAGGCAGCAGCCAGGTGCCATGAAAACACAAAACCAGCCACAGGGCAACCGTACCTCTTCCTGATAGAGCTTTAAGGTCTTTCGAAGAGATTTTAAACCTCTCTCTTACAGTGGCACTGGTCTTCCTAGTACAAAAAACAGAGGGGAAAAATCCTGCAGGCTGGGCAATGACAGAACATCTGCTTAAAAATCACCAGGCTGAGACACAGCTGTATTTTAGCTTTCAATCACAAAACTTAAGGAACATTTTTATCATGTATAAGACCTTAAGGAATGCAATGCCCTCTGTCCCCCAAAGCCACCTCTCCTGTCTCCGTCACATTTGGGAAAATAGAATTTTTGTTCATTTCTGGGAATTTGATGTTCACCAAGAAGAACAACAGTAACTGTGCATGGCCATTGCCCTACGATGTGTTAGAAAGGGGATGGGCCACGGTACACACAGGACTAGTTTTTTTCCCACGACCAGACACATAACAACTTTGTCAAGTCTTATTTTTCCATTTTCTACATTATATTAACATCTCAGTTCCTTTTGCAAGCCCTCCACAACAGAAATACCTAAATAAAGAGGTAAATAGTACTTTTAATCCATGATGAGGATTGCAACATACCAACTCAAGCAGAACTTCCAGAAAAATGTACTGGCCTTATCCTGAACCCCTTGCTCTGTATCTGTTCAGTGCCTACTTGGGCAGAACACACGTGGCCCTTTATTATGGTTTCGAACCCACAGAAATAAATCGCCAAGAAATGTGAGGGAATGCCCTATAGCATTTAGGACCCTATTCAGCTGGAAAATTATACAGCCTCCCGAGGCACATGAGCCCTGAAAGGCCACAGGAGCGAGCAGATCTATTCTGAAAAAAAGGTCAGCCAAGCACATATCCAAGAGGAGATAATAGAGGAAACATTTACCAGCTCCAAAGCAGAAGCAGCAGAGAGCCCATCTTTGCCCTCAGGAATTTGTACGTCTCCCTTCTGCTCTATAGTGTTGCCCTGGAAGGAGAAAGCGTTCCAAAAATATCTGGGGACCGAGACAGGAGTTGTCATCTAAGTAAAGACACACGGCAGTCCTTAAGCTTTCAGCATCACCATCTAGAGGAGGTATCTCTGTCTCTTGACTGGAGAGAGCCTAAGGAGACTCTAATCTGCAGATAGAAGGTAACCTTGAACATGCTTCTCCTGGAGACACCGCAACTAGGTACCTATCCCTTCCTTGGTATTTAGAAGCAAAGGACCAACCAAACCAAACACAAACAAGCAAAAAAAGCAGAGAAAACACTCAGAAAGCATCTTCTTCTTCACAAGAAAGAAGAGCAAGCCATCCTTTCTTGGAGGCTGTTAAAAGCCTTTGCCCCTTACCTCATTATTCAGGTTGCCCACAACACAACTTGTATTGCTAAATGCTCATTTCTGGTATTGACCCTTCACGCGGTCCTTTCGTAGAAGTATTTGTTCTAGCTGTTTGTATTTGGAACCCCAAAGGCATCTTGTGAAAGGTAAATTAAGAAATTTCCATGGGCACTACGGACAAGTGGGAATCCCAAACTGGTATCCCCAGTGTCACCATCACAGAACCCCTGCTGCTGTATGAGCCATGCATAGGAAATCCCGAAGCACCACAAGCAAAGGGTACTTTTAGTGAAGAGCACACCGAAAAATAAGCTGCTTCCTATCAGCAAGTACATTCTTTATCTTTAGCGTTAACATTTATAAAGCTCGTTCAGGAAAAAAACGTGTTAAATCTTTCATCAGGCTACAGACACTTTATTTGGAGTCTTCACAGAAACCCAAAGTAGTGCCATAAGGTGCCTGGAATATTAGCCAAGATAAAACCTTCAGGGCCATGCACGCTACTGTTTTCAAATCTGTTCTTTCATCTGATGTGCCAGTCGAAATTACTTCTGCAACATGGTCAGAACCAACCTGGATGGATTTATAATGCCTCCAATTGCTATGGGCATATTTTCGTGAATCGCCTAGAGACAAACAGATAATTCTCTTTGGATTGTGCGAATTGCTAATTCTCATGCATGTCATGTTTTTTCCAAGTGGCATGTTTAGACAGGAAAATTGCAGAATATTCCTGATGTCACCCAAGCTCTATGTTTAGAAAGCCACAGCAGTGCAGGACAGTGTCCTTTTACATATCTCAGTACATCAATTACAAATCATTTAGCTCAGACCAGACTCGTTCCCTTCTCTCGCTACATGACTAAC
The DNA here is from genome assembly GCA_028565055.1 of Phoeniculus purpureus. Classification (NCBI taxonomy): domain Eukaryota; kingdom Metazoa; phylum Chordata; class Aves; order Bucerotiformes; family Phoeniculidae; genus Phoeniculus; species Phoeniculus purpureus. Next base: position 18,146 of record JAOXOE010010811.1, read on the forward strand.
TGTCTACGAGGGGAGTCAAACGATAAAGAGCAGATTCCCAATTACACCGACACGATGGAACGACTTGCGCGGGTAAAGGCAGCAGAACTGAGCTTTTTATTTGCTCTTCTTAGGCAATTTGAATAAACAGAGTAAGTGTCATCTTTTGAGTCAACATGTCGAGTTTCACGATATCTAATCTCTGTCTGTTGGCATTATTGCACCACACACAGAAACTCTCACAAACCCTCCCTCGCGCCGCACTTCCCCGACAAACAAAGCTTGTGCGAACAGTCCGCGCTCAACGTCCTCAAAACGTTTGAATTCACTGGCTAATTTCACCCACATTCAACAAGAAATTTCAAAGATAATTAAGCTCCTGTGAGTTTTCTGAAAAAGGCGGCCAGTTGGTGTAGAGACCCGATAAGCCTGGAAGAAAGGCTGCAGTGTGTGATCACACCTCGCTCCATACCAGAAAACGCACGCAGAGAAGAGAAATGTTATGAGAACTCCAAGGAAAAAGCATCAATCAGGGGTTTCAATTAACTCTCTATGGGAAACCAGGCTTTGATAAGTTTTTTGCTCACAAAACTACTCATATTTATTTTACTACATAGGGCTCGGATTCAGATTCGAGTGCCAGCTTTTAACTAATAGATAAATTATCTTTGTCCTCAAAGCCAACAGGGACATCTCTGTATAGCTGATATTATAATGCTTAATTATAGCTTCAGGGCATTGTTTTAGATGAAAACATAACATATACAACCAAAGAAAATTCCATTTGTATTATGACCAGGTTTTGCTTCTTAAGTCACTGTGTTCATGTGCGGAACTCAGCAAACTGTCGGTCTACCCAGCACACAAGTGATGGTCCCACACTTACGGCCGTAAGATCATTAAAACCTTGGGTTTAATGCCTGCCTGCCACTCTTCTTTAGCAGCTTTGGATCAAACCCTTCATCTCTCTCTCTCTTTCTATGCCTGTATCCTTCACCTGTAAAACAAGACTCTACCCCCCTCTTCCGCTCAGCTTCATTCCTCCTGTGTGCGTTGTTCTGTCTTCTATATAACCTGTATACTGCCTGCCTTCCCCTGAATGCCTTCAAGACTCTTTTCTAACGTGATGAAATCCAAGGAAGAACACACTGAATCCAGTTCTATGTAGTATTTTAAGTGGATTTTTGGTTTGTTTCTCCTAGTTCTTGATCACTGGACATGAACAAATTCCAATGGCTCCAGGAAGCTGGGTTTGCCTGTGAGAAGAACAGCAGCTTAAGAGAACACATCAGTAGCTTTGGGGTACTTAAGGAGGTGCTAGGAATAAACCAGATGCATTTCTTTACATGGAAGGATATGTGATTAGTATATTTATTTTATCGTGTGCCATGAGTGCAGCCTGGTTATGTTTCACAAGGAGGAGTAGCAAATTATCAGTCGCTGACTAGTCACTGCAAATCCCTTTTAGGTTTCATCACTGTGTTTCATACGGCAAAGAGAAAAGAGTTGTATTTTCAAAGGGAAAGAGAAAACAGCGTCGCTAAAACAGCGCTGCTTGCTCTCCCTGCGGGAGGCAAAAATAATCTATGACTGTGACTTCAATGAATTTAGTTAACTACAGCCAAATTGCATCACAAATTGCATCACAGAGCCTCTCCTTAGCAGATCTGCAATAGTTAATGAACATGGCGGGGAGACCAGATATTTCTTCAAAACAACTCATCAAGTAAGCTGCCTCTACTTAACAGATGTAAAGGCAGGGCCCAAAGTAGAAGCTGGCAGAAACAGATGGTGCCTAAGGGCAGCTTTCTGTTTCAGTGCTCCTGGGGGCTAGGTTAGGCAAGATGGGAGGTGGGGAGAGCTGGGGGTTGTGTTTTTCGGCAGCAGGTAAAAATCCATTTGTCACACCACCTCCAACTGGGCTTTCAGCGCAAAAGTTTAATATCTGAAACCAATGAGGCATTCTGCTCTCCGACAGCAGCAAGGCAGGAAAAGCTCTCTGAGCAGTCTGCAGCCCCAGCCTTTTTCAGCGGGGAAAGATGTCAAACCCCTCATTCCGAGCAACTTGCCTCTTCTCTCTCTTTTCCAAACAAATAAAGAATGGGTATGCAAAGGGAAGTGTTTTATCTTATTAGACCTTCAGGGAAAGAACACAAAATGACGAAAGGAAGTGTGTTTTCTGCCTCTGTTCTCCACAGAATAACATCGGTAACCTCATAACAGCAGCCCCTGCTTTCTCCTTCTCTGAAATACAGACGCACACACTGCGGCACCAGCAATAAATTTCCATTGCCTCCAACTTCTAGCACTGCCAAGGTATGTGCCACAGAGAGTGTTTTTATGAGCCAGTCTTCGACTGCCAGGATTTCGCCTTCATAAAGAAGAGATTTTAGTCCATTCTGTCTATTTATTTTGTGTAGAGGAATCAAGGTCAATAAACCATGGAGAAATTCACTCTACCTTATTCCATTCCAGACTTTTGTCATCCACGCTTTATCGAGTATCTGAATGAATTTTTAATATCGTGCCACAAAATGCTTTGGTCTTCTATCATATGCTGGGACTCTATAAATCTGATAACACTTGGGAGTTCTCAAATATACTCAGCACTGAAGAAACAGCTTTAAAGTTTAGTCATTCTGATGAAATGTAAGAGCTTATATCAGTGACAGGTTGACAGAAAAAGCTGTTTTCCTTTCCATTTCACAGACTTCCACGTATGAACGCCATGAAACATGTCAGGACTTTCTCTGAGTCTATGAAGACAGAGATGGCATCTGCTCCCAGTGGGGAGCCCTTCTAACCAGTAATACTGTAAAATTTCCTGATTCTGAAATCTGATCGACAGGCAAAGGAAGGGCAGGGAGGAGGTGTTTACTGTATTTTCTAGGAGAGCATCAATTGCTTGTCTTGGCACATGATGTGTATTTCTGTGGCACACAATGCCACTCGCAGGGTATGTTTTTTGAAGTAAAATGTGTTCATGTTGGCTGAACAGGTTTGTAATTTCCTGTTGCTGAGGAAAAATATGCATTTTTTAAAAACTAGCTATTAACCCTCCACATTCATTGCTACAGGTTTAGGTAAGTGGGCAAAAGACCAGGACCTTGAGCCTGAACAAAACACACAGAGATTTACTGTCAGTAGCCCAGCACAGAGGTACTGGATCTTCTTAGAGCACCATTGTAAAGCTGATCCCACAATTCAGTGAGAGCAGAGAGAGGAACCAGACCCATTGACTGTACGGTCTGTTCAAAAACACCTTGTGTTCCACTATAGGGCTCACAAACATGACTCCAAAGCTACGACTCTTTAGTCTTGGTGATGCAAACTCTTCCAGACAAAAAAACCAAAAGGGACAAACCCACCATCATTGCTCTCCTGTGATTCCACTGACTGGAACAAGACTCGACACAAAACAAGAGGATGACAGGGACCAGGCACATTTATAGGAGGTGGACACCAACCTAAATTACTGAAGTACTGATCTTGCAATGAGGGACTGCAGCAAATGCAGATTTGAAGGACTGATTTATGTGTGTGCACACAGCTAGGGCTCTTCTCAGATTCAGTTTAAGGAAGACTGTGAAAGTTCCCAGAAAAACAGTCCTTTTCAGAGTCTGCTCTTCTATCCCTGATTTCCTCTGAGATCACTGTGCATGAAAGAAGGAGGAGAGATTCAAACACTCACACTAACTGGTTTATTTTTTTATACGGTTAGTGACATGGACTATGGTACATGACATTCAGGTTAGTCAGGAACTCAGCAATGGTCCATTAAGCCACAGGAAACATTCAGCTAACTAAAGGGACTCTGAATCTGTAGCTGCTGAGGTTAGAAAGAGGAGACTTCCAGAAAAATCTTCAACATATTATTTAGAAATACTGTCATCTGGCTTCTGGAAATGGATTTCACCCGTGCACTTAATCATACCCCAGAAACTCAGAGAGATACACGTGCGCTAAGGCGTGTTAACTGCTTTGGTTCTGATTCAGATAATATTATGGATAACTATAACAGATGGCACTCATGATACTGCTGCTTTAGAAGACAAAGCTTTCCCAGCCAACTGCCACTCTTCTTCCTTCTGCTTTGCTCTCCTAAGGATATGTCAAGGTGAAATAAATTAAGGTTCAGACCTTTACGTACCAGCAAGCTCCAACGATGCCAAATGGCACAGAGAGGGAAAGAGAAACAAATCCAGAAAGGATGGGGCAGAAGTGAACTACATGTGCGGAGGATGAGGGACAAATCCAGGCACTCAGGTGGTTTTATTATGCAACTAGAAAACACAAAGTTATGCCTTTACAACTGTTCTTCCTCCTCACTGGGAAGGTAAGAGGCTGGCTGTACCTGTATACATTTATGGAGAATTCTCTCTGTCCTGAGTGACTTCAGTGGGGTCTAGACTTAGAACAGGCTCCTACTTACAGCACAGACCTACCAGTCAGTTAAAGAGCTAGTGATGCCTGGCTCCTAGGAAACACCAGCTTCAATGTACATCAAGTACACACTCTAGCTTCCTGAAAACTTCCGACAGCTTGGGCCTTTTTCTTGTAATAATCCTGACAATTTCAGATGGATGTAACTGTGACAGATGTGAAGCTGTTCTGCATTCACCATGCCACTCGCATTGCCGCGTAAGACCATGTTTATTTTAGCAGCTAAAGTACGTAACGCCAGCAAAAGTTCAGCTTCAAAGGGCTTCCTAGTTAATTGTGGACTAGAGCCTCCCAGGGAGCTAAAAATAATCTGATCTACACCTTCAGCCTTATAAAACTGAGGACAAAGTGCAGCATTTTCGGTGTGGGATTTCAAAGCAGAACTCTGTGGGGTTATTTTCCTATTAGCCTGATCAGCACCGGGAACTCCTGATTGTGGGGTCCTTATGGACTTTGAGAGATTCCGAGGAAAAGCGATTTAAAAAAATCTCTCTCATCCCTCCCTGTTTTAACTGCTTCAACCACAACCTAATCCGGCAGTTGCTTGGTCTTCCAAACACAGAGCTGTATCGATTCATAGCTCTCTGCTCTCGTCTGTCATTATTGTTCTCTATTAACACAACCTCAAGCACTCATTTTAAAGTTTTAGCAAACTATTTGGATTATTTTACATGTAACTGACTGGTACTTCCATAAGATTTCCATTTCATTCTTGGCCAAATCAAGAGTGCAGTATATAACATATTGTATGGCGCTGAATGCTATAGCCAGAACAGGAAAAGAGTCTGAGTAGTTATTATCAGTTTGCTTTCTAAGTATGTTATTTACAATACGCAACAGATGTTCTCCGAATGTTAATGGGAAAATACAGGCCTTTTATTTATTTCTTCTCTGACAGACTAAAAAGTGCAACTAATATAATAATAATAATAATAATCTTGGATAATCCAAAGATTGCTTCACAACTTGGAAAATGCTGTGTTGAGTCATTAGTCTTATTATCTGGTATTTTCATAACTCACTAGATAAACACTGCAAACGATGATTTCCTGCTAATGATCCTCTAGACGTGCAAAAAACAAATCTTCAAGAAATCTCATTTAAGCCTAAGAAAGAGGGGGTTTAAATTAGTCCCAGCCCCCCAACAATGCAATACTGTGGGTAATAGTGGGTTAGGATTGCTCAACTCAAAGTCAATCTTTCCTATACTGCTAACTGCTACCAGAATGTTTTCTTTAGCTCAGAGCCTTTCAATCTGCACTCTGGACACCCAAGGGATTTCCATACTCCCTGTATGAGGGTCTGTAAAAAGGGAATTGTTTCTGTTACCCTGTTGGGGTCCCCAATTCCGCTGGTAAAAGTTTAAGTCAGTCCCTCTGCGGGGAAGCCCTTGCTCTTCACAAGCAAGAGCTCAAAGTTCATTGCTGATGTTTGCCAGGGAGTTATAAATTGCCCCCACGTGCGGAACAAGCGATTAGGCAGATAAAGGTGAATACAGTGTTTTTACATTTCTGAACTGTTATGTGATCTGACTTTCAGAAAATCAGGAATGGGATCACACCTGTAGCATGCACCTTCCACTCTTCATTTGGATGTAAAAGCTATGGACACCACAAGCTTTTTCCCTTTCACTATGACTTTATCTGATTTTCCTGTATGAATAATACAACACCAGAAAGAACTTCTTCCCAGTGAGGGTGACAGAGCACTGGAAGGGGCTGCCCAGGGGGTTGTGGAGTCTCCTTCTCTG
>JAOXOE010010981.1:0-24298 GCA_028565055.1 Phoeniculus purpureus
GTGAACTTGTAAGGTAGGGTAGATGGTTGGACTTGATGATCCCAGGGGTCTTTTCCAACCAGAGTGATTCTGTGATTGCCACAGTCCCAAAATAATTCCTGGTATTCCTATCTCAGGCATCCTGGCTCATTTTTGGCTTCTGTTCATTTCCAGCCTTCCGGGTGAAAACAATTTTCTCCTTTCCTCTTTGCCTATACAGATATTTTGGAAGATTATGTTGGTGGTGGCACAGTGGTGCCAGGAGAGGGAGAGAAAAAGTGGGAGGAAAGAAGCCAGGGGGTGCTAAAGGCTTTCTGCTGCTGTTTCTGTCCTTTACACTCATTCTTTACTTTTCTGTTAATAAAACTTCTTATCTTTCCTTCATAACAACGTCCCTGGTTTCTGTGTTTTCGACCCTGAGGACTCCAACTGGCACAAAATAATCAAACCCAGGGCAATGAAGAACCAAGTTTTGAGTGACTTGAGCAGCATAAATGCTTTCCTTTGTGTGCTGCAGCCACTTGATACGTTTGTTATTACTCCATTCAGCTTTATTAAACCACCTTTTTTCCCCCATTATATCTTTGTAATGAGACACAAATTTTGTGAAAGCACAGAAGTGAACGTTGAGATGGAGAACTAGTCTCCATTCAAGTCCTACACTCTGAGTGCTCCTGAACTTTTTATGGCTGACTCCAAATGTAGGGGAGAAGGGAAGAAAAATGAAAGGTTTTAAGCTAAGGGAAGTTAATGATTGTGCCCAAGACTGATTTTTATGGCTTTCCACATAAGGCGTGTAAGAGGACAGACGTTAAAAAACAGATCAGCATTTTATACACTAGATGCTAACATGACTGTAGCCTTCTGCTGTGCCGAGAAAATGATATGCCACCATAAAATCCTAACTGTGAAACATTTAGCTTGATATCATCATTTACGTTAAGATTTTTTTTGAATCAAAAGTGAAACCATGGTTCATGCATTTAGTTTAATTACTATTTTTTCTGTAAGAGTATGAAAAAGATTATTCTGAATTGAGCTTGCTTTTTAAAGATCTTTTGTTGTCCTGCAGGCACAGGTCAGAAATAGTGTCAGCCAATTTAATTTGCAGTTTTGATGCTTCCTGATAAACAGCTGAAGAACTTAAAGTTCTCTGTAAGATTAGTTCTCATGTAACTTTCAAGTGCTCACAAACTGTTGATGCCATTCATTCGGTGCTTCTTGCTGTTGAATTTCTTTTCCTTGTAGAAACTAGCAAAGGGATCTACCTAAAAAGCACTGATGCACCGTATCACACTTAAAATAAAAAGTGAGCTTGGAATTAGACCCTGTCTTGGTTTAATGTAATGTGTTTTCCCTGTGAGGTTTAGTTGTATGAATTTTCTTCAGCTGAATTTTATTCCCTGTGATATTCCATTTTCTATAAAGAGGTTGGTAAGTAGATGGTCAGTGTTTGAATCTACGTTTTTCTTGTGAGCAGTTCCTCCCTGCCATCAGCAGTATTAGAAGAAAAAAAGAGTAAAAATAAGTTTTAAGTTTAAAATATCCTTTTCTGAAACTTCAGAACACTAGATACCATACTGAGCTGTGGTGAATTAATTGCTTTATGTGCAGTGTTTAAAACTGCTATGGGAAGCACTCCAGCTTCACAAGGGTGCATGACTGTGTTAGCTGAGGTCGCAGTGCTTCACAGCAAATAAATATGTGGCCTTCATTGCTGGCCCTAGGCTTTGGTCAGCCACACTACAGGTACAGAACTAAACATTGACTGCTTGCCTTTTTGTTAAACCCTGTTTCTCAACTGCTGGTAGTTAGGGAAATGTAGTGTTGATAATTTATAAAGGAAGAGTTTTCAGAGTAGGTGTTTTGAGCTGTTCCTCTTAATCAATGTGTAAGAGAGAATGTTAAGATAATACACCATGCCAGATCAGGAATCGTGGACCTCCATTCAGTAACTGTGGAACTTACCTGAGCAAGGTGTTAATTGCACTGCAGACCAGTAGTCTTTAAAATGCCCCTTTACCCTGTGCTTGCTGTAACTGATTCAACAACTGATTGGTTGTTGTGCCAGGCATAATGTTTAGACCAGTTCTGAATTCTTCAATGTCAGGAACCTTAATAGAACTTCGATGAAGTTAAATCATGTAACATTATTGTCACATATGTGTGGATGTGGCAATTTTGACTATATAATGGAGGGTGTAAGGTGTATATTATTGGCATAGAATCATAGAATGGGTTAGGTTGGAACGGACCTTAGAGATCATCTAGTTTCAACCCCCCTGCCATGGGCAGGGACCTGTCTCATGAGATGAGGATGCCCAGGGCCCCAAACAACATAGTCTTTAACACGTCCAGGGAGAGGGCATCCTCAACTTCTCTGGCCAACATGTTCCAGTGCCTCAGCACTCTCATATAAGGAATTTATTCCTAAGCTATAGTATAAATCTGCCCTCTTTCAGCTTGAAATCATCCCCCTTGTCCTATCACTACAGACACTCAGAAAAATTCCCTCTCCAGCTTTCAGTCCCCCTGTAACATGTGACATAATGATGTATTTTCTTAAATGTTTAGCCTTTACATGAAAGATTTCAGGCCGGTTAGTAGAGCAAGTCCAAAAAAGTTAACTAGTACCAACACCCAAATCATGTTTTTCATATGAAATGAATTTTAAGTCTGTGTAATAAAATCAGTATCTTTTTATGTCCCATTCTCTTTACCTCTGTCCTGAAATGTGTGCACACTATTTGTCAATACTTTTAAAAAGATAAGCAGAAATAGTTGGACAAGTGATAGTGTCAGAGTATTTGGTGTGGTGTCTGATGTCCTCCCAAGACAGGAGGTATCTCAGCAGTACTGTTGCTGTCTTTGCCAAACACTATGGCTGATGGGAGTGTTCCTTCCAGTTCTTAGAGTTCTTTGGCAAGACCGTTCTAGTATTCTGTGTCCCCAGTCAATTTAATGTTTATGGGTGTGAATTTATTGACAGTTTACATGGATGCCTCTAGAAATTTGGTGTAGTGCTCTCACATTGTATGAGAGGCTACTTTTTCAGTGACATGGCTCTGCAATGGTGAATAACAAGGAGAAAAGACTGCCAGAAATGGAAAACTGGGGTGTGTGCATTTTGCAAATCAGACCCAAGGCTAATTAGCTGTCTGATTTATTTGGGTTTTTAGGCAATTTGCTCTTCTATGCTGATAGAGATTGGGGCTTGCTCTGGTGCCACTAACAAGAAACAATCATTGGGCTATAAAAATTTGGGGAAACCCAAGGTGACCTTTATAAAATAATACCAAATGTTCCAGGATTATGGTTTCCTCTCTAGGCCATTCTGTGGAAGCAGGGAAGATGAATGGCTCAGCCAGTGTTAGCACAGGAGACATTAGTAAGGGGTTTCCACTTCTAGAAAATAGTCAGGTTTGGTGTGCAAGTCAACATGGAGCTGCAGGCACTAAAAGGCCATTGCAAGAGTCCAGAAAAATAGGAACCCTCTAGATGTACAAGGTGGGGTGCCAAATGTTTTTTCATTTCAGTAGTACTGTGGGTATCTGTCTAACAAAATAGCAGATGAATTACTACTGCCTGAAGTCCATGCAATATTAGCGTGATTCTGAGTCAGATACAGTAGAAATGAGGAGTAAACCACCTAAAGTTATGTGAGCAGATGAGTAAAAAGAACAGCAAGGCTAGGAACAGGTTAAGTTTGTCATAATGAGGTTGCAAACTGTGATTGCATGTTGTAGGAGCCAGCTTTCTTGTCTATTGTAGCTCTTCTAAATCAACTGTGGGAAAGATTAACCGAATTCCTTCTGTGCAGATCTGCATATGTCCCAGCATGTCACATCACAAAGCAATAGCATTCGGTTCTGTCCTGGTTTTGAATTATTTTGTGCCATTTGGATTTCTCAGGGTCACCAAAACGCAGAGAAAAACGTTACAGTAAAGAAAGAAAAGAAATTTTATTAATAAAAAGTAGAGAAAGGGTTTAAAGGGAAACTGTGGCCAAGGTCCTCTGTCCACTTCTTTCCCTGCCCTCTCCCTCTCCCTTTTTCCATCTTCTAACGGGGATGCATTGCGAGGACTGACACCGCTGCCAAGATACTGATCTGAGAGAGAGACAGAGAGAGGAGAGTAAGAATTGTCCTTCACTGGGTCAGGTTGCCCTCACAACAGGTCTGTGATCACCCTATGACAAATTCTAATCCCAGTAACTGCTCCAGATAATTACCTATTTATTAGTTCTTTGTGTGTGAGTCCTAAGTTGTCACAAAAGCCAACTGAGCTGGGTTGCTGAGGCAGTAACTTTAGAAGATATAATTAACTTGGGCAGATGAAGCTGGTACTTGACAGAAGATACCCACATGTGTCACATAGGCTCCAGGCAATTTCTGCAATAATTGGAGATGATTTACAGTTCATTCTGAGAAGTTATATTAGTACACCGATAGCTGTATTTAAAAAAAAGATAAATTACTGGTAAGTAGAAGTGTTCTGTAACATGTACTTGGTTATCAATAAAGAAGATGAGTTTACAATATCCAGAATGGCACCTTTAGGCATCTAGAAATCCAAAGGCAAAAAAAGTACTCAAAAGCAATTTGGAAATAGGAGTAGTAATTCCTTCCATGACCTGATTTTCATATACCTTGTGAAAAGGCGGGTTGTGTTCTTCGGTTTGTTTTTATTCTATTTCTCACTGTTAGAACATTCCTAGAAAAGTGATCTCAAGCAATTTGCTTATTTCTCTCTGTTCCTTGTCTCTACCCATTGAATAATTACACAGAAGTTTTGTACTGTAAGAGTGGTGATTATAAACTTAAAATAAATCATCACCAAACTGTTTCAGTTCGTCCCTGGAAGGAAATAGATTCTGAGAATGCTTTTTTACATAAATGGTTTTGTTGTAGGCATCTCTTTATAAATTGCTGTGTAGGTTTCGTTTCTTTATTTCTATTGGGTTTTCTCTTCTTTTACAGGTAAAAATCACTGAACTTTCTGAAAGGTGAAATTGCAGGGTAGTGTAAGAAAGTTCTATTAGTGTGCTGTAAAATCTCACCCCTGTGATGTTATTGACATATAAAGCAGAAAAAGAAGAAGATGTTGTTAAGATGCTACAGATTTGCTAAATATCAACATCAAGATGCTACAGATTTTTAGCTAAATATTGCAGGAAAGATCCTTGTTGAAGTTGTGAACTGGCGTTCAGACCAAAATGGGTGGTCGTCCTCTTTTATCCGAAAGCAGCTTATTGGGGAACACTGATTGCACATGGCAGTCACAAATCACTCTTAAATTGAAGTTCTTTCTCTGTCCAGTTTGACAAATTAGCTACTGATCAAACAATTATTTTAAATTAGTATAGAACTGTTCATCCAAATTGGTATCATAACACTAAAGTCCCTGAGGAATGCTTCCAGCCAAAGCTGTCCCACATTGAGCAGTACTTCTGTTTAACTGAGTGTAGTTTCCAGTCTTGAAAGCTGGGGATGTTTTGGCATTTAGAGAGAATGCAGCTGTGGAAGACAGCAGCTTGTGATGAATGTCAGTGTCATCTTGGAAAATAAGGGTCTTTGTAGAAGTCTTTGGTGAGAGTAGTTCACTAGAATGAAAAGTGCAGGTAGTCACTGCAGGTAATTAGGAGCAGAAAGAAGGTATTGGTCAGGTATTCCACTGCCACATCTGGGGCTCTATCAGGCATGGAGAAGACATTTTTTCTCCTCTACTGGTAAATCCATCCATACGAGCCATACTGTGGGGAACAGGCAGTGTGGTTAATGGTGTACAAAGTCAGCAAGAGAGAACGTACGTGGCATATTGTACATTCCTTTGAAATTTGGAACACCAAGGCATGTGTGGAAGCTGCGTAAAGGAAACTAAAGGGTGTGAACTTTATCCAGGCATCTTTAGGTGTGAGAAGAACATCACGAAGTTAGACTATAGGTTATAAAGTCACTAGATGTTTTAGAAACAAACTGGCCTGGAGAAACATCGGAGACCTGATAGCAAGTCTGAAACAAAGGCCACTATAGCACTTAGGCAACTGTATGTCTGTCTTGAAAGATAGGAGATGGCACAGGACAGTGCTACATTTCATGAGGCAGAGCTGGGGAAAGAATATGAAAAAATAAATTAAAAGGGTATTGATGAAAGCAGGCAATATAGATTTGGTAGAAGAGGAAGGAACTAAAGGGAAAGGAAATAAAAGTACATAAAATGCATTAAACTAGAGGTAATTAATCAAAAACTAACGAACTAAACCTAGAAATGGATTTTAACCTTGGAAATATAGGAGGAGGGATTAACCTCTTCCTTGGCGCAGTTCATCTTCCTTTATTCCTTCCTTAGAAGCCTCAAAATGTTAAATGAGATGTGAGTGATTTGCTACCTCTCACTGGGCTTTGTTCAGCTACATTCTGCCCTGATCTCTTTCAAACCAGGGTCTGACACCTCCTGTAGAGAGAAAACCAAAATCTGCTTAATAGGGAAAAAAAAAAAAGTAATAGTTTTGAAGCTGCTGTTATGGTTTGTTTGTTAAAAGCAAACTAACTTCAAACTTGTCCTTGGAACATTTTCAGCTGAATTCACCCATACAGAAGAAACTTTTCCTCTTCTTGTTTTTTGAAGAGACCATTATTCTTCCATAAACTACTTTGATAACTGCTTACAAATGGTACTCCTGAGAACTGCCCTGAGTACAGTGTGGACTTGACAGATTAGCCCTTACTTTCTGATCTTCTCTGCATTTCTTTCCCCGCACTAAATCAAGATTTAAACATGTTCTCGCTCATTAAACAGAGCTTGTGGACTGCTGGATTTGCATGCATCATACTCATCCGTTTAAATAGGCTCCTTTATAGAGAGACTAGATCAAACACCTGCAGTCATAGGAAATTACCTATGCCTCTCCTCCCTTGGATAAGTTTTTGTATTCTTTCACTCTGTCTGTTTTTGAGTAAATCATCAATTTCTTACTTTTTCATTGCTACGAATTTGATCAAATTATCCTTTCTGCTTTTATTCTTGAATCGTTATGCATCGTTTCAAACCGAACCAGCTGCGTGGGAATGGTGGGGGAAAACAAATACAAAAATTTTAATTTGATGGTTCATTTCCTGAGCTTGTGATGCCTCTCAGAGGTGGTAACAGTTGGTGGTGGATGCATTTCTCAGTTCAGGAATAAGGCAGGGCACATACAAGATACAAGGGTTAATCTGGGATGTGAATAGATAAACTCAGTTGTAATGCGAAAGTATCAGCGCTGCCCTTCTCTCCCCAGGCAAAATACGTTCAGATTTGAAAATCTCAAATATCAACTGCTTTATTGTTCCCACATTTGGTAGAGATAAGGCTTGGTAGAAATTTTATTCTCCCATTATAAAATTTGATTTTATCGTGTGTCCAGAGGCACACAATGTGCATATCTGAAATGGTTTTCTAAGGGCCTTTATTCAGCAGGTGCTTACGTTTTACTGTATAGCACGTAGGGCTTCGTTGTTCATTCGTCACACCCACAATAAGCAGTGACATAGTTCAGGGTGCTGAAAAAGTGGGAAGAGAGCCTGAACATTTTTGCATTTCATGTTATTTTTTCTAGACAAGCTGTTTTCCTATGTGAAGCACTAATATTCCAATTTATTCATTGAATTAGCTCAAACTGGGAGTCGTGACCAAGGCATGTGTGATGGCAAAGGCCCCAGCTCTACTAGGGGTGAACAGGGTGGATTCCCGAAATAGGGACACCTCAAGGGGACCAGAGAGTCCAGACAGGAGCCTGCAGCTCTCCTGAGAATGGTCCATGTACAGGGCCAGGAGCAACCTCTGCCTGGCTTAGTGTCAGAGCTGTGGTGGAGGTGAGTAGAGTAAGGGTTACCTGTGAGCCTGATAAAGAGTTAGACTGCTGGTAATGCAGTCTACTGTCCCACTGCCAGGCCTGTTGGGCAGACAGCGTGTGTGGTATGAAGGATTCTCTACTTCCTCTCAGCCTGGCAAAAGGTGCTAAGAAGGCATAGCAGGAGAATGGTAACAAGTTCCTGACTAACACAACAGACACGTCTCCTCCATGACTACCTCATCTTCCCAGGTGTCCATGTACAATAGGTGTCAGGCTTTCTCTGGAAGTGAAAGGACACAACCTTGAGGGCAATGATCGACCTAGGTTGGAAATGTTGCCAAGGTGAAGTCAGCCTGTGCCCTGCCACTGCACCAAACTCACTTTTATTAATTATAAAAAAAAGGTTATTTTCACAGGAGCCTTCTGAGGGGAGCAGAAAGCCCAATTTTCTGACCTGACCCATTTCTTAGGGAAGTCTCCCGTTTCCCTGGGGCCTGGAGAAAAGAGGGCTGAGGAGTGACCTAAACTCTTGTGAGGCTGTGAGTGTGTCATGGGATTCAGATGCCATAAATTGATGCTCATGCCATCGAGTAAAATGTACACTTTGTAGGAGTAAACGTCGTCTGAAAATGTTCATGTTCATTCAGTCAAGGGAAAGAAAACAAAATCTCTCCTTCTTCAAAAAGGAAGAAGCAAAGCTAAGCAAAGAGTAGGAAGCTCTGAAGTGAGTTCCCTGCTTGCCCCAGTGGCCTTATGCTAGTCCAGAGCAGATTCAAATTGTTGTTTACATGCGACTAAAGCAGTGATGATGCCAGAACATAGCTGATTCCATTTATGGGTTCCATTGAGATTTCAGTGTATGTTTGGTCTGATTCAACCTTTCTTTTCACATTTCCAATGAAACAGAGGCTCCAAAAACTCACCTTCACCTATTTAATTGCAGAAAATGAAGACTTGCTTTTTACATTAAAAAATTAGCTTATTCAAGCAATATGAAGCAATTGCTGTTAAAACTGAGCAATGAAAGAAAGACAAGCGAAAGAGGACACCATTTCAGCTGTTGTGTTATTGAAAGTGATTCTGATGGTGGCAGTTGTTTAAAGGGGAGGGTTAGGTTGGTTATTAGGAAGCACTTCCTCACTGAAAGGGTGATCAGGCACTGGAATAGCCTGCCAGGGGCAGTGATGGAGGTGTTAAAAGGACAGACTGGATGTGGCACTCAGTGCCCTGGTCTAGATTGTGGTGATGTTAGGTCCTGGGCTAGACTTGATGATCTTAGAGGTCTTTTCCAGCCTCAGTGTGTCTGTGATCACAATTCATCTCTCCTCCAAGAAAGCGTACAAAGGTAATGTTGACCTGACTGATAAAATTGGTGCAGAGCTGAACTTTGTTGAGTGATGATCCTTTTACATGCAGCCAACCATGTAGATTTGAGGTCCATCAGAATTTCTGGTGTGAATTGTTCACACAGAAGTGTGTATGTGACCGTGTCTGTTCATTGAGAGCTGCTGAAGGAGGCAAGGAGGTTACCATGAGGAGGCTATTCCTTGTGTTTTGACAGCAAGTCAGCCCGGTTATTGCCTCATGAGTCTCACTTTGGAAGAAGTGCAAGAGCTTGCCAAGGTTGCCTCAGTCTCAGCGATACCTGCCACAGTGGGAGGTGCAGCAGTAGGATACATAATTCTTTGTTTTACTGATTTTAACATTGCATTATTGTTTGCGTTTTAGAGTAACTCCAACTTCACATCCTGCTTCCTGCTGTTTCCCTTTCCTCCTAACGTCTTTCTTTGTGGCACAGCAAGCCCTCCAGGCACACGATACTGAACAGGGAATTTACATGCAAGAGAACAAAGGTTTCACAGTTTTAATTTCTTATATAGAAAAGCATGTTTGGCACATTTTCCATACTGAATGAACCAAAGCCTGATGTCTGCTGTACATTAGAATAATGAGAAATGTCTCTTTATGTGATCTTTAATATTTATTTCATAAGCTAACACTATGAAGGCTAAAAATCTGTCATTGCTATTTATACTGTATTTGTGCTTTGGGATAAAACAGAAAAGCATCTGCATAGAAAAGGCTTATGGGAACTGTTCATACACCGAGTTTTTTCATCTTGGGGTATGAAATGTGTTATATAAAAAGCATCAAGAAATCTTAATCCTGTTTATGCTTCAGAAGTTCCCTCTGGGGTGTAAATTTTTCTGACAGTAGAGACTGAACACTTTATGAAAACATTAACACTTAGAAAGGATTTTCACATTAAATGAAATAAAATTACTGGATTTTATTCAGAATGCAATTGTAGAGTGGCTTATATCACATACTGCTTTTATGCACTTTTGCCACGAGGATTTAAAAAGACAGGTGTAAATGTCAGTTCTGCGAAGAAACGTTGTGTGGCAATGAGTCTTCCATTAATTTATTCATCAATTTCAAAAGCTCGACTGGTAATGCAATTAGGATTGCAATAGCAATTAGCTATTTATTGAAGTTTCTCAGATTATTGCATTCTATATCGATACAAAAACACTTATTCTCTTCTCCTTTCATGTTACTTCTATTTAAAAAAATATACTTACGTGAGTAGCTACTTCTGCCTCTGTTGCCCATCTATAAGAATGAGGAGCAATTTGTATTCCATCATTTTTTTCTACTGTGCAAGAATGTATTTAAACTAAACAAATACAGATATGAATGAGTCTTTCGAGATACGAGAGCAAATTATTCGAGCATAATTAGAAGATGGATGTGATGGCTGTAATCTGAATTTTCTTCACAGTGAGGGTGACAGAGCACTGGAACAGGCTGCCCAGGGTGGTTGTGGAGTCTCCTTCACTGGGGAAGACCCGCCTGGATGAGTTCCTGTGTGACTTAGTCTAGGTGATCCTGCTGTTGCAGGCAGATTGGACTAGATGATCTTTTGAGATCCCTTCCAATCTGTTATGATTCTATGATTCTATGAAAAAAATTCCTGTGAAGGAAGGATGAAGAAAGGACTATGTGTGTCAAACGTTTAGTATTATACATTTAAAAATAAGTCAAATGTTGTATTTTCAAATTGAGAACATTTAACAGTGGTATACGGATTAGTATTTAGAGTATGCAACTTGCAAGTTACTACAAAGCTTATCTGGGGGAGAGTGAGTCTGAGAGATCATGTTATAATTAACTTCTTCAGCAGGAGAATGAACTTGGAATTCTTGCAAGCAATTTAACCTAAGCAGAACGATAAACTCATTAGCAGAAAGGGTAAGAGTTTCAGTCTCTGGTTCCAGGAGTCATTTCCAAACACTGTAACACAGATAAACTTACTGCTAGATTAAAACATATCTTTATCCCTTCCCAAAGACAGCTACCTTGAGGCCTGGGTACATCATAGCAGCCCTTATCTGTGAAAGAGCTGCCTTAAAGAAACCTTAACTGATTGGTACGAAGACTGATTCCTAGTGCAGTTCCAACCCTCATTTTATTAATTCATGGGGGTTTCTTGTTTTTTAAGTATAGCATCCAGTTATGTATTTGAGAACTTTGTTTCTCTAGCCTAAATCTTATTTACAGAGAATTGTCAAGAGTGGGAAGGGACGTCAAGAAATCATCAGGTCCAACCTGACCCAACTTCATTGTGTAAGTTCTCCAGATTTCACGTTTCACTATAGTGAAATTAAGTCAATCCCAGACTGGTGGTTTTGTAAAAAACCAAAAGGTCAATAAATTAATGCTGAAGGTATCTTCAGGATCTTACCAGCTATTCTGAACATTTTTATTTTTTTATTAAGAGCTGAAAAGGTATAAAAACGCTACTTAAACTACCTCCGTGTTTGTTTTCAAGCACCAACACAAATGAGCACAATAACTTGTGTGAGCCTGTTTTCACTGATTATCTGGCTTGGCTGATTGAAATGCTTTGGTTTGCTTTTCAGTGTCTGACATCAAACTGCTTCAAGTCAGCGTTCACTAGAAACATAATCTGTCTGTGCCTGAGTTTACTATGTGGATGACAAGAATTCATTGTTTTTCTTGCTTGTCATTCAGGACTTGTCTGCAGCCTTATACTTTCCTTGTAGTACTCATTTGGTCTGCTTGGAAGTGGGTAATGTCACAGTTGATGCTAGACTGAAACTCATCCTAAAATACCTACATTTAGCCTGTTTGAGTCTGTCACTTGTGTTTGCTTGGGCTGCATATGTTGTCAAGCAGAATCATCATTCTCTCCTCACGGATTTTGTGTGGCCTTGAGTAGTGCACAGATATGAGTGTCTTTCCAGTTGTGTCCCATCACTGGACACTCAATATATTGAACATGTTTACAGCCTCTTTGTGCTGCTCTTCAGAGGCGTCATTCTCTGTGTCAGACATTCAACTTGCTCTCACTGTAAATTTCACTTATCAGTTTATTGTCTTTTTCATTAATTTTGTTCATTTATTAGTGCTTTGGTGATGGCTTTGATTTCAGCTTCTGTGCTTCACTTCCTTATGAGATGCCTGTCTTGATTTTTATTTGTTTTTCCAGTCATAATTTCTACTAGGAAACAGTGGCAAGGAGTGAATTGCTGATGTGGAGTGGCTCCTGGGCTTTGCTTGAAGCAGTATCTCCTGGTTTTTTGCATTCAGGCAGCAAAGAATAGACCCTTCTAAAGCAATGGGAAAAAAAATGTCACTTGTATCTCAAAACATTTATGTTTTCTATCCTTGCATTGCTCTGGTGAGTTATAATGCAGAAGCTTCTTCCCATCCCTCTGTTCATTTGCAAGGTTTGTCTCCTGAAAACAAGTGCAATGGAGGAAATATATACCAATGATTGAAAGCGCTAGCAAGGCAAACTGTTCCTGAATGTCTTTGAAAGGATCACGGAAATGGATGAATAATAAGTCTTTCAGCCAGGTGTGTTCACCTAGAACCACTGAATTCACTCTTTGCCATCTGTCTAGCATTACTGGAATGGGTTTGCAGGGCGGTTTGGAGGATTCACAGCATGAAATGAGGTGATAGCTTCTCTACCCTCAGCTTTCACCTGCAAGTCCTCGAGGAAACGAGTATTTTTTGATTTTATGCTTTTCCTTTTCTGCGTGTTTTCACCTGAAACATTGCATCGTTGCTGTGGGTGGCTGAGCAATTCCTCCTGCTCCTACCTAAACGTAATTTGTACATGTCTATCAGAAATCTTGGATCTTGGAAACCAGTGCTGATTACTCATGCAGTGAATGCAGTTCTGTTGGGATGCTGCAATGGTACCATCTGAAACCCACACCTTTACATAAAGTGAACCTCTTAACCTTGTTTTTGTCATCTTCAGTCCCTGAAGTTCCCTTCATCAGCAGTAGCCTTTGTCACATCTGATAGATTCCAACATTCTGCTAGTGATGCTTTTTATCTTACACATCTAAATCTTTATACTATTTTCTGCAGCCATGAAACAGAGCATTTGAGCAGGAATGCCCTTCTAGAGCTTTAGAATATATGTTAAAAAAAAGCTCTTACGCTGTCTCGCTAGAATGGATTTGCCCTTTCCTTACCTTTCCCTGCCCTGAGGCCACTGTGCAGGCACAATATACTCCTGGTTGTGGTGTGCTGTGATGGTGAGTTTGTCGTTGGCATGGCCATTGGGCCTTCAACATGAGTACAACAACTGACAAATACTTGACCAAACTGACCTCCTAATGTTCTGGTAGGGATGGACCATGCAATCCCCAGTCTAAGAGCCACCCCTACTTCTTCGATGTTTTCGGTAGAAGACAGCTCTTTTTTTTTCAGAAATCTCCTCTAAAACATTGATGTCAATTTACCTGAAAATGGAAGATTTTTTCACTTAGATTTTGAAATTCATTGGACTGAGTCAGCAGAGACCACAGCTGAAGTTACAAAAATAGTGTGATAAGCTCTGAAGTGCCTCAGCAGAACATGAAATTGCTTTTGATCTCATTCTGAGTTGGGATATGAATGAATGCACGCAGAGATAGACTGCTGGAACACAGGCAGTAGGAAGACGATGTCCTTCAATAGTACTTCCTTATACATTCACCCTACCTGATTTCCATTCTTCTAAAAACTTCTCAAGAGATATTTTATGTGTTATGACCAACATTTTGGACCTATAACTGCCATAAAATTTACTGCACCTGTAGCCACTGGTGCTAATGAGGGGCTCAGTACTTATTTTTTCCACATTTAGGGAATAATGTGATGATAAAGTATGCCAACGTAGGCAGGGCTGTAAAGTAGAATTCTTGCATAGATTAAGTATGTAAAGATCCAGATTTTCATATGCGAACAGCTATTATTTGGAACTGATGTTTCTAACTTTCTACTTTTAAACTGGACAATGTTCTGTTCAAAAGCTTGAGGAGGTTTTTGCTGCTTTAGAAAAGGAAATCTGCTTTTCCGCAGCAAATAGGTGTTGTGTGTTTTAGCTTGTGTGTGCTGTAAGAAGCAGTCTGCTTATCCAAGGTTTAAAATGTTTTTCTTGCCGATATTATAAAAAAAAGAGGGAGCTTGTACCAGATATTCACCAGATGAGAAACCTGCTAGGTACCACCCATCTCTAATACAATTCTTGCGCTTGTTACCATTGATAACTGTATGGGACTACAACCAAAAGCACTTTCAGTTTGGTTTAGTTGGGTTGGATTCCAAGAATCTTGTGACTAAACAGTATGTTTAGTCCCTGTGCTGTGGCAGGGGGATTGGACTAGATGATCTTTTGGGGTCCCTTCCAATCCCTAATGATTCTATGTATGCATTTTCCAACCTTCTACAGCTTTCTTTGCTTTCTAAAATGAGCATGGAGAGGTAGACAGGCACATTTCTATCAATCAAGGTGCAGAATTGCCGTGTTGTCATCCTGTTTTTCCTTGCTACTTCCAAATGTAGTTACCTGCTGTGTGTCTCGAAGCATTGGAATTTAACAAAAGGTATAGTACATACAAGATTTGAGGGAGAATAATTAAGTCTAGAATACTCAGCTGCTGTTTTAAATGATGTTGTGGGGAAAATTATCATCTATACAAATAACATTGTCAGTTCTCTCACTTCATCAGCCAAGCAGTATAAAAACAAGGAACAGCAGAGACTAATAAAGATAAAACCATCTTAAACTTTCTTCCTTAAATTTTTTGCTTGTTTCTGTGGCTGTCTCAACAATTATATCGATACTTCAATCTCTGCGGTAAATATCCCACGGACTTTGCTTCTTGTTCTGAAGGGACAATCATTTACTCTTGTGTAGCTTAAATTATCCTTGTAGGATCCGCAAGGTTCTTCTCTGTTTGTAGTGAGCTGATCAACACTTTGTAAAAGCAGGCTTCAAGTCTTCTTAAGTAGAAGTGTAAGAAATGCAGTTATTTCTTTGTTTATCCCCACTTGATTAGCTTTAAGAATGAAATTAATATTCATGTGCCTTCTCCTTTACATTTTCTTTTCTCCTTATTGCTATGCCAAGGGCACATGACTTGTGACATGCAAGTTTTTCATGTCAACACCTCATAGTGACTTCTGTGAAGCCCTCTTCCCTGTCTGAGGCTTTAACTACAATTTCTCTCAACTTGCTATTTTAACCAATAAGACAACTTTTTAGGTAAGTGATAAAAATCTCCATAAATGGCTAGATGCAGGCTCAAAGACAGGACATTTCAGTTTTGGGTGCCTAAGCACTGTGATTTTTTATTTATGCTAGCTTCCATTGGTTTTGTGACATCAAGATTATTCTTGGACTTAATTTGATATCTGGATGATCTTTATCAAAGGCACAAATCACGCATAAACCAGTACGTAGTTGTCAAATATATAGTTGTCATTCCTATCAGAGAAGAATGAACTTTATCCCTTTTAGACCAGTGCCCTTCACTGTATTCACCAGAATGAGATGGCCTCTCCTGGGAAATGCCACAGAGAGATGTCACAAGACTTCTGTAGTTTTGACCCTCTTTGGACAGAGCAGTTTAGCATTCTGGGCTTTGTTTAAAAGACAACTGAGCAAAGATAGCAGTCTGAGTTTATTTGCTTTAGTGTGAATAGAAACCTTCCCCTTTGAGGGCAGCCAGCCCTATCTGGTTTTGAATGTCAAGTACCCTTTGGTGTGCACAACATAGAAGATGAGATAGCTTCACATAGGCTCATGCTGCAAACAGAGGTGTGGCTCCAGGAGCTGGGAATTGACATCTCTGTGAAAGACTTAAGAAGGACACCCACCAAAGCAACCCACCAGGAGCACCTCTGAGCACAGTCTGTTCTGGTTTTTATTGTATTGAAGCCCTGACATTAGCCATAAAACTGAGACACTCCAGGCTAATTAAATGTCTAATGTGAGGCCCAGATAACACCTCTTTAGGCATGTTGTCTGCTTCTGGTTTTATTACTCATTGCTTGGTCAAATGCATAAGAAGGCAAAGTTCTATTAAGGAAAATGTTGAGCACAGAAAGAAAGAGAAGAAAGGAAGAGAGGAGGAGAGGGAGGGAGGAAGGAAGGAAGGAAACCTCTTAACTAGACAAGAATTTAAAAGAAAAAAGGAAAACATTCTCATAAGAGCAGGCAAAATCGCTGTTCATTCTTCTGTTAGCCCCCCTAATTAATAATGTTTCTCGTTTCTGTGCTGCTAGTATCTGGTTTGTAGTTGTGCGAAATCTTTGCTGTTGATGCATGCACACCCTGAAGTGTGCCCGAGGTTGCATTTAGAGGTTGCCAGCCTGACCAGCAATATGCGTGCTAATGCCAGCGTCTGGTGGATTTGTGGTCCCTGAAAGTGCTTGAGGATGGTCTTCCATTAGCACCACAGCAGTTTCAGTGCCATAAGTAATACCTTAAAAGAGTTTTCAATGTCTGTATGTGCACGGGCATATCCTTTGTCTTTCAAAAGCTATAGAGTGTGCTTACATCAGAATTTCAAGCCGTGTCTGGCAGTAGCAAGGGCCAGAAATCGACATTTTGTCCAACTTTTATCTAATTTTTTTCTAAATTCAACTTATTCCAAAAGCTGCTGTGGCACTACGAAGTGCTTTGAAAAAGAAATGAGTTAGCAAATCCGGTTTTAATCTCAGTCCAGAGGGAGCTTCGGACAGCAAAGTTTAAGACATACTGCAACACTCCAACAGTTATTAGGGCTGCAAGTTATTAATGTTCCCCTACAAAAGAGTTTGCAAAATTAAGAACTAAAAATATTAATGTCTCTTTCATTTAATGTACATTTAATGTTTCACAGAAGAAGTGCTATGGATTATATTATAGATTAATAATAATACTACATTTTTAATAACTTCCTAACAGCAACATTTGCAAGTGCACTTTGTCAGTAGCATGCTTGTTGCCACCTTGCATAAATTAATGGTTCAGGTTATAACAGTCCTCTTAGTTAGGAGAAATTGTGTTCTAAATATTACTGTTACTTACTGCTTACAGTTTGAGTGTGTGCAATGCAAATGAAGTCAGGCATTAGATTCAAGTCACATCCACCTTCCCTAAACTTGCACTGGACCTAAACTTCGCTAAACTTGCAGTCAGCGTGACTGATCCACGTTGGGGGAGGAAAAAGGGACAAGGATGGTGGGGAGGAACTGAGTGGAGACCTTCAGCTGTGGTTTACCTTTAAAACCTTTCTTTACAGAATCACAGCATTACTGAGTCTGGAAAAGACCTCTGAGGTCATCAAGTGCAGCCTATGAACCTAACATCATCACATCAACCAGACCATGGCACTAAGTGCCACAGCCAATCTGTTCTTAAACACCTCCAGGGATGTGAACTCCGCCACTGCCCTGGGCAGTCCATTCCAGCATCTGATCACCCTTTCCATGAGGAAGGGCTTCCTAACATCTAACCTAACCCTACCCTGGCTGCCTCAGGTCCTGCCCTCTTGTCCTGTCACCAGTTGCCTAAGAGAATAGCCCAAGCCCACTTGTCTACAACTTCCCTTCACGTAGTTGTAGAGAGGGAGAGGGTCCTCCCTGAGTCTCCTCTTCTCCAGGCTAAACAACCACAGCTCCATCAGCTTATCCTCATCACACTGTCCCTCCAGTCCCTTCCCCAGCCTCGTTGCTCCTCTGGACCCTCTCCAGCCCCTCAATCTCTTTCTTGAAGTGAGTGGCCCACAACTGCCCCCAGTACTCAAGGGGAGGCGTTACTTTATGATAATTGTACAAGTGTTTAATTTTAATGTGACAGTCAAGCACGTACTGGAACTGGGGAGGTGAGACATTGTAGAAAGAATAAAACTTGTGATGGGCTATAGTTTGTGAGCACTTAATGCATCAAGCAGTGCTCCATCACCACAAAAAGCCTGTAGGCAGCAAACGGCTCGATACCAGGACTGAAGTTCCAGAAGATTTTCTTCTGAGTGCTGGAGAGATTTAAATGTGATTCAGAGATCTGTTTTTCGGTTCTTAATGGTAAACCAAACCAAACGTGACTTTTTGGTCTGCCTTTGGTCTCAGCTGGCCAATGCATAGATTTCCCTTCTCACAGCAGGTTACATCAAGGGGGAAAGGAAGGGGAAGGAATGCGTTCCTATGTAAGAGGGCAGTGCTTTAGTCAAATTAAGCTAAATATTCTGATTTTTAAAAAATGAGTTATTTACAAAATAAGAATAAATTAAACATATCAAAAAGAAAAACATTGAAGACCATACTGGCAAAGGCAGAGAAATCTCCTGTGGGTGTTCTGGTTTCACCATGTGATAAAAGAACATGTTTCTGCCGTGGGACTTAGTCTTTGTAAAAACAAAGCAATGAGGGTAATTTAAACATTAATTAGTTTTATTGCTTTCTTTTTCTTTGTTTTTGATAAAAAAACTGAGCACATGCTTTTTAAAGGGGTTTAATGTCTCTAACTAAAATCCAAGTGCATACGTTACAACACCTGCCTTGTAAGCGACAGGGTGCGAGCCCTCTGGTAGCTTGAGAGGACACTCACAAGAAAGCCACATCCAAAGGGTCCCACGATTTACAAGCTTTCACTCCCACATACAGCTGGGGATTCGTTCATAAGAAGAGACTGACCTCTATTTATGCCAAGGGCGGTTTCTGTAAGTTGGTGCGTCGAGCTGTACGGCAATTAGGGGAGAAGGACAGGCTTTCAGCTTCTGAGGCTTCTCTGCACTCGTGAAACTCTCAGTCTAGTGTTTGGTTTGAGGCGACAACACATCTGGATGTGAGACTTTTGTTTCATATTGTTACCTGGCACTCTTCACAGAGAAGATCCAGCTACTGTTCTAGCTCAAACGAACTGTTCTTGGGTAGCTTTTATTCAGTTACTCTAATAGCACATTTCTTCATTTCTTCTGTTCTATGTGCTTCATTTACAGCCAGTTTGGGCTGGAGCCCAGAAAGTATATAGTAGTTGGCTGTGGGAGAAATCCCTGTTATTTCATTTCCAGGAACTGCCAGGAACTGTTAATCATGGAACAAGAAATTTCAACAGCCTGAGGAAGAACTTCCTGCTTGAAAACACTGTTCTGTGTTATAAGTTCAGTAACTTCTTTAGATATATGGTTTAACTTCTGGGTTGCCTTGTGTGGAGTCAGGGACTGGACAAAATGATCCTCATGGGTCCCTTCCAACATAAGATATTCTGTAATTCTCCTTGATACTATAAAATAAAGATATGTGTGCACACGTATATGCAAGCACTCAGCTAGCAAGGAAATCTGCAGCTGCTCTGCCAGGACCACGGTGAAGGTTTTTCACCAGCAAAACTTCACTCTACAGCTAGCGTGTTTAATTAGCACTGGTGCTGCATTTATCGTGCTGTTATGTTACTTTTGTTTTGATCAGGCTTTTGAAGTCACTGCGGCTGCTCACATAGTTCACATAGTCAGTAGAACTGGAAATGTTGTAGATTAATTCCAGGTTTTCTAAACTCCTTATAGAAGAATCCTGTTTAGGCATTAAAAATACGTAGCAGGTGGCTGTCTTTCAGTATTGGATGCTTGCTCTGGATTTCTTCCTAAACTTTAAATACATTACATGCTTTCATTTATTGGTCATGAAAGAGGATTTAACATAAAAACTTATTTAATAATACTTTCCAGGAGGAAAAAAAGGACTGAAATCTCAAGTATCAAGTTTTGTGTGCTAGATCAGAGCATAGAAACAGAGCCCCAGACTCCTGTAGAATTTAGAGAAAAGAAAGATATACTTGACATGAGGCTCATCAGCTGTGCTTTGCCAGCAGCTGCAAAATGGAGGGTACTTTTGCCTTTGTTCTTTTTGTTTCCTAATTTGATTCCGTATTTCGTGATCACCAGGTTCTAGCCCGAAGGCTATGATACAAACCTCTGAAAGAAAACGAGTTGCAATGGAAAAGGCTGACAGTCTCTTAACTCCTAGCAGCACTGGCCATTAGGCTTTGTGTGCACATGTTTTGTGACAGATACCAAACATCATTTTTCTGAAGGGCTGACCTTGAAAAACCATGGCATCAGGGTATCAACAAATGATATGTGGTTCTAAAAGCTGTGAAATGTCAAACAATATGTACCTTATGACATGGTGTGGGTTGTTAGTCTGATATCATCCCCATCGCATCTGAAGACATCTGAAGTAGATATCTGTTAGAACAGAAGTAATGCTGAGAAATTTGAAATTGGAGAGTGAGGTGGAAATTTTGATGCAAAAGAATGCTAATATGGGTAACTAGTCCAGTGGTTATGTTCTCTTTAGCTTCTCAGTATTGCAAAGGCTGTATTTTCAGAACTGAGTGAGGAGTTCAGCAATTTTTATCCAGCTTGACCCATTCTGTACTGGCACCAGCAGCACCTTATTTGAGATCCCTGCTGGAAAGACCTTTCTTATTTTTCCAAAATATGCCCACATATTTAATTCTAAACTGTTTGGGCTGGAGCGTGTCTCTTAGCGAGACTACTCAGAGATTAAGATTCCGTCTGGGATGACTGTGTGGTTTGACTGTGACATTATTTATGGCTTTTTCTAAGGCTGTGCTTTAGGAGATAAGCCCTTGGAAAAGAAGGTATGTTCACATTTTCCCATAGAGGCAGGGGTCTTCTGATCAGCTTGCAGAACCTTCTTAATGCCCACGGTGTTGCATGAGTTCCCTTCTATTAAGCTCGTGTCAAGATTTGGGACCCATTGTATTCGTTTAGGCTAATTCTGCTATAGCAATGTCTTGAGCACTGCTGATGAAAACTAAGAAGATTAAACTTCGCATAATCTGGAGATCTCTATGTAACTGAAGTTCAAATTACCATAAGATCTTAAAATTGATCTGAGGATCAGTAAGATGGGAAGAATAACTCAAACTAGCTCAAGTTGCCTATCTTTGGAAGGAGATGCACAGCTGCATCTCTTTCTCTATTAACATGCAGATGCTTTGGATTTTTTGGAGGCTATTAAAATGCTAGAAGTCTCTGATTAATTATTTTAATGTTATCTCACTATTTGAAGAGAGATTGCCTTTGAGAGGGAACTCTGGCTTAATGGCACTGCCATTTTGCTAAATTTGGATATTGTAGCTTCTGCTTTTTTATCCATTAGAAATGAGGACATTTATTCATGGCATTTACTTGATCTATCTAGATACAATGAACACCAGCAGGCCCAAAGAACCATCCAGGTGCGCAGGTTTTCACCCTATTTAACATTTAGCTACTTGTTACAAATTTTAAGGGTATTTTTTAGACGTGGTGGTGACAGTGATTCTACTGACACTAAACTTGCCTGTCTTCTGTCTCATTTGTGATCCCCTTAGATGCAACATGCAGCTGCAGAGGAAGTATTCCACAGGCTTTGGGTTGAGAACTCTTGAGCAACTTGAATTACCCTGTTTTCTGATGACATTGACACAGAGGACTGGGCAGTTTCAAGTATGCCATCTTTCAGACTTTGGTTGGTCTTCATCAGACTGTGAGACCTTTTTGTTATCTGAGAAGTGAAATCAGCAAAACATGGGAGAAAATTAAGAATACTTTTCTCAGCTTTGATTTGTAACTGCATCTCAGACCTTTCTCTTGCCTGTATCAAGCTTGGAGCAACATGGCTCCAAACAAGGCTTCTGTGGCTCTCTTCCCCACAGTTTTAGAAGTTTGTCATACAGAACATTTGTCTGCTGAAATGTTTTTATTTCAATCAATATGCCTCTGGAATGTGGAGGGGGCTGGCCATTTGTAGGGGCTCCTGTGCCACCGATCAAGGAACCAGCCCCTTCTCCAGCTTCAGAGGTACAGAGATGTTTTACTGGTAAAAAGAGACTTCTAATTTTAGTTAGAATTTTTTTTTCCTTGCTAAATCTCTACTGCTGCTTTGAGATGAATTGCACTGGATTATCATAATAATACTGTAATGGACCACCTGGACATTGTTAATAATGAACCTGATGAAATATCAGTCCTAGAATGAATTCAAAATGAGCTTTTTCCTGCAGTGAGTAGAAGGTCAGCAAGTGGAGAGTTTTTCTGTGCCAGATGAATTATATTCTTCTCAGATGGTTCAGGGGTACTATACGATCTGAATTCTCACTATATAGCAACTCTGAGGTACCACTTACCAATAGCAGTTGAGTTAGACTTTAGTCTCTTATGACCAAAGTGTTGATATGGTTTGTAGTGCTTTTCATACTTTAGTACAAGATTCTCTGTTTAGAGAGGTGATAATTTTCTCTGTCAAGCAGTGTAATGTCAACATAAAGCCCCCTGAAGCCACCAGAGGTATTTTCTTCAGCTGAAATGAAGATCTTCTGTATTTCTGGTACGCTTGTTTTATAGTTTATACATAGACACTGTATCTCCTCCATTTAAGAGAGAGGATGGTAGTTCTCCAGGAGTGCTGCTTGTTTCCTTATCACTGGGACAGCAGGGTGTTGCTGTTGATACCAGGTTCTTCTCCCTGATAGTGTGCTTTAAAAGACTACTGAGAGGCATTATGTCTAACGTTGATCCTTTCTCAGCATTAGGACATTACTCACATGAGATGCCTATTCAGAAGCACGAGGAATATGAAACTTTAGGACTTACAAAGTGAACTTGCAGAATATCTATGGAATAATTAGTGTCCTACCCTGCAGGGCACTAGGCAGGAAAAGAAGAACTTGTTGCTTCATCTTTTTCAATTTTAATAATGTGCTTTTCTGGCTACATAAATCTTACTAAAGTGTAGATTCAAGTAATTTGAATATAACTTCTTTTATAAACCTTTACAAGTGGCTAAAGTTATGAAACTTCAGATGAAAGTTGTTTTTTCTTTGCATGATTTATACTTGAGGCTTCTTTAATAAAGGCTGTGAATCAGCAGTGGCTAAAATGTTCTTCAGTCGAAAGCATCTTTACCATCCACCTCAGACTGTTATTTTAAAGAACGTAGAATATTCTACTGACAGAATTGTTTCAGTGTATTTAAAAATTAAAATAGACTAATTCCATGGTTTGATAGAGTCTTGAAAAGCCTGGATTAGAAAATTTTAGTTTCATTGGCCACCGTAAGCATCTGTCTACACCTACATTCTCTGTGGTGCATTTCTGAATATAAGATGATGTCCCTAGTGCACATTACCTAGTCCACATTATATAAGAACGAACCATCCATTAAGTAGTCATTTTTAATAGCCTCATTGTTAGTGTGTCATTGGGATTAGTGTGTCATTGGGAATTCCTTGTCTTGAGAAATCACATTAGTCACTTTTTTGTTCAGGGTTCTTGTGAAAGCAGAGTTAACCAAGGAAAACTGGCAAAATATTACTTGGTCTTTCAAAATATGGTTGTGTTTAAAATTCAGAGTCATTTTTGTGTTGTGTGATGATTCAAATGGACCAGAATGTTTGAACTATACATTAAATAGATAATAATTGCAATTTCTTTACCACTTATGCTAGTATCTTTGTGGTGAGTTCAATTAATGTGAATATGGGTCTCGTGCTTTCCTGTTACAACGCTTTTTAAAGTTTAGTAGTTTTTAATGTACTCCTTCTACACAGTGCATCCACATTGTCAGGTTTATTGTCCATTTAGATGTCCCACTGATCAAAGAGAAAACAGGTGCAACCTTAAAGTTGTGAAGGCTTTCATGCAGAAAATCTCTTAATGGTTTCTGTTGCATTCTATTCCACCACAATGTCAAGTAAGGTCTATTTAAAGACATTTTCTATTGTTAAAACTTTAGACAGATTGATGCTGATTTCAGCTAGTTGTCTTTGCTCACAGGAGGTCCAATCAGAGCAGGGTACGCAGGATCTTGCCCCATCATGCTGTGAATATCTCCAAGGATGGGTGTCCCATAGCATCTCTGAGCCACTGTTCCTTTGTTTGACAACCATCGTGGTGAGAAATGTTAATAAATAAAGTTCTTGTACCTGGTTACAATTTCTTGTGTTCTACCTTCTTCCCACTGTGCTCATCCTGTTTCTGTGTATCCCTAAGGATAGCCCGTTATCGTGGTTTGAAAATTACCAGAATTTTCAGACTTATAGGTGTGTGCTTTTATGAAGGAAAGAAAACACCCTGTTGCTTTAAGAGGCTTCTCTTCCCCGGAACTGTCCCAGGGGAAGTG
>JAOXOE010011052.1:0-24293 GCA_028565055.1 Phoeniculus purpureus
TCTAGGGGATCCTGCTGTGGCAGGGGGATTGGACTAGATGATCTTTTGAGGTCCCTTCCAATCCCTAATGTTCTGTGGATACTCAGGTTGCCTCATAAATCACTAGTTGGCCCAAAATCTCTTGTAATTTGGGTTTTGTAGTTACTATTACAAAACTAGTAGTAACCTGGTGGTAATACCAGAATATCTTGATGAGACTTGGTCCTCTCTCTCTAAAGATGTCAGTTGTGGGGTTTTGGTAGATTTTTTGATGTTGTTTTTTTTGGGGGGGGTTGGTTAAGAAAGATTTCTGAAGTTTATGCTCCTATCTGTGGTATCTCCTCAGGGGAGGAAGGGGCTCTTTACAACATTCCAGTATGGCCACCTACAGAACCAGTTAAAACTCTAATTCCTTTCTTAATGATTTATCTCTCCTTTCTTTGCTGATTTGCTTTTAGAAGCAACAGCTCTCAAAATGTCACGGTAGTGACTGTAACTCACGATGTCACAAGATCATGGCAAAGCACCTGGAGATCTATCAAGTACTAAGCACAGGTTGTCTGTCATGTTTTACAGCCTGGAGCTGCCAACACCTTATTTCTTCCAGTTGTTGTGTGTGCTGCTTCAGCTTTCATAGGGCTCACAGAATTCATGTTTTGTTGGTTTTTTTGAAGGACTCACTGGTTTTAATGTCTTTACTGTGGCCTTATGGCAGAACAGGAGCCATAAGTCTGTGAATTGTCTCTGTAGCCCTCCCAGTCTAACCAGCCCACGTGCACAGCCCAGGTAATGTACGAAGCAGCACTGAGCCTCCATTCAGCTGCACAATAACAGTCACACTCCTTTGTTCCTCTTGCAGCTATCAATTTACTTCTGAAGCATAAAATGCTTTTTGTAAGTGGGTTTGTAACAACGACGGCTGTGCTTGATCTTGCATGGGCTTCACACATGGAATCTCCTCTGAAGTTGATGGGAGTCTGAGCTAGCAGGATTCCAAGCCTGGCCTGCAACTGCTATTTATGACAATATTCAGTCCCTTTAGGAAACAAACCCAAAAGACGCTGCTTGACTCAATATATCTTTTCAGCATGGCTAGTACCAGAGTGTTAAACAAGGTTAGGCTGACAATGAGATGAAGAAGGGCTTTTTCAAAACACAGCTGCTCTCTGTAACAGTTGTAGCCTGACTCCTCAATTCATTTTGTCGTGATGGTCTCTGATAAAATTGCCAAATGGCCCTTTGAAATGACCAGGAGGTGATTGCTTGCACAGAGCAGCCCTGGTGGCCTGGTAATGGGGGTAATACGTTTGCACAGTGAGAAGCGCTCTCAGAACTCTCCAAAGCTGGCCTGCCAGGGGAGATTTGATGCTCTTCTCACAATATGTTAGCTCTTCACCACTTTATACTAAATGTTGAGGGAGCATCAAAGCAGTGACTGTGTCTGTGCCTTGACAGCTGCCTGCAGTGACCCTCATCCTTTTCCCCACCAGGACTTTGCTGTCCCATGGAACAAAGGTACCATCTGGGTTTCCCTGCAGTGAGCTGTGTACATCATTTACTCCTGGTCATCCAGTGTCCTTACTATCTGTTCATTTTTCCTTTTTCTGTAGGATTTGAGGGGGCTTTACAGCTCTAGTGGCTTTCTGCTAATCTGCTGTTGTGAATCTCCCATGGTCTCTTCTCTTCAAGTCTGCTGGCCATCAGCATTTTCTTGAGTTGAGAAAATGTTCATTTCGGGTGTCTTCTACCTTTCTTTTCTACCAGCAGAAATGTTTCTTCTAAATTTTTTTTAAATGCTATGGGAGGTAGGTTTTTCTCTTTTGATCTCAGGAATGTTTGACAACTCATCTTATGAGCCCTTTGTTTGAAATGTGCTGGAAATAGCCCTGTATTTTGCCTTCAGAACCACCTTCCTTTCATTCTCCATTTTAACAATTTAATCCTGTCGATGTAGCATGTCATTATAGAGTTTTCTATCTACATGGCCACTTAATGGTTTCTTAGTTCAAGGCACTTTTAAAAATCAATCTTTTCTCAATTTATTTTAAACATTTCTTTCTCTCTACATTTAAAAAAAAAAAAAGAAAAAAGATGATAAAAATGCAAATAATATAATTGCAAACTTGGCTCTTTTGGCATCAAAGCTCTGGTGTCTCTGACAGAACACCCGCAGGACTCTAGAGCCTAGTGTATGACCAGAGCAGCATCTCCAGCAGCTTTGCCTGTGTTTCAGACACAATATGGGGCAGATTTTGCTCTATTTCTGCAAATAGGCCCCTTGGACATGTCTTGCACAACATTATGTTTCATGGTGTGCAAGACCTGTAGCATATTTGCTACAGCCACCACTAAAGGTTTCTGACCTTTCCTGATCTGTCCACCTGGTTAAGAAGCAGCTGATGGAAAATATCTTTCAAGATGCCATTTGCTTTTGGCTAGTAGGGAATCACAGAATATTAGGGACTGGAAGGGACCTTGAAAGATCATCTAGTCCAATCCCTCTGCCACACAGGATCACCTAGATCCAGTTGCACAGGAACATGTCTGGGGGGGTTTTAAACGTCTTTAGAGAAGGAGACTCCACAACCCCCCCTGGCAGCCCATTCCAGTGTTCTGTCACCCTCACTGTGAAGAAGTTCCTTCTCATATGACTTGGTCTAGGTGACCCTGCTGTGGCGCAGGGATTGGACTGGATGATCTTTTGAGGTGCCTCCAGTCTCTAATGTTCTGTGATTCATATTGATGTGGAACCTCCTCTGTTCCAGCTCACACTCATTGCTCCTTGTCCTGTCACTGGGTGTCACTGAGCAGAGCCTGGCTCAATTCTCCTGACGCTCACACTTTCCATATTTATCAATATTAATGAAGTCATCCCTCAGTCTCCTTTTTTCCAAGCTAAAGAGACCCAGCTCCCTCAGCCTTTCCTCGTTAGGGAGATGTTCCACTCCATTTATCATCTTTGTGGCTTGGTGCTGGGTTCTCAACAGCAGTTCCAGGCATGTGTTGCCCCTGCCATGAAGCAC
Organism: Phoeniculus purpureus; assembly: GCA_028565055.1. Taxonomy (NCBI): domain Eukaryota; kingdom Metazoa; phylum Chordata; class Aves; order Bucerotiformes; family Phoeniculidae; genus Phoeniculus; species Phoeniculus purpureus. Next base: position 3,003 of record JAOXOE010011052.1, read on the forward strand.
ATATTCGTATTAACCTAATGTAAGTCCTGTCTTGGGATTGAGCATGACATGAAGCAGGGTAGGTAATAGGGCTCTTCCTGCTTTAAACAGCCAGGTGTTTGTTTCCTATGACTCCACTCATGTAACTACATCCTCCTACACAATATATTCCTAAAAATGTATTTAGGATTGAGCTGGTGAGCGTGGTACCTTGGGTTAGAATCAATGCTGCTTACAACTTAATAACCTAATGGGTTAATCCCTCTGTATGGAAGATGCTGGAGTGGGGTGAGGGTGAATCTCCTTCAGCTTTAGGAAAGTGAATCAGCACTTGGTAAGCAGTGGGAGGATTCTTGAAACTGTTTCGGAGCTTCAGAGAAGGAAGAGCACAGTCAGGCTTGGAGGATGCACTCAGCACTGTCATGTGCAGAGGATGAGATGAAGCATCTGGATGCTGAGGGAGAGGGTCTAGATGCAGAGTCCAAACTGGGTAGAAATTCAGGTTTGAAACTGCAGGAACTGCTTAGAGCTGCTTATCTAGAACTGGAAATACTGAGGGATCGGTTAGTAACAACAACAAAAGGCCATAGTCCTCCTTTAAAGCCTCCACAGCCAGAGATTTTGTGTCATGCAGCTTTGCACCCTGCTGCTGCTCTTGGGGAAACAGTGTTCTGGGGGTAATGATTGGATGGTGCTGGCACCACAGTCTCAAAGCAGCTCACCTAGACTGGAGAAGATCTAACAGATCCGTCTCTGCTAACCTTTCCCTAGCACTCATTTTGCTGAAGCTGGTGTTGCTCTGGCAGAATTTCTGTGATGTTTTATTGGGTTGCTGGAAAGCTTTTTCTTCTAACAAGGATGTTCCCTTGCTAATCAGCAAGGGGCTCGGTCAGTCTCTGAATTCTTGGAAGCGACTTGAAAGCGTGAGATAGGCATATGGTTGTGATTACTTTATGCCAGCTATTTTGTAATGGGATTGTTGGCAGTAGCTGCTATTGGGATGTTTCCCTGTGTTAATTTAAACAGAGGCTCATCAAATTAAGGCGAGTTCTGAGTTCAGTACCTTTCCTCTCCTCCTTCCCCCACCTCTGCTCTCAGTCCAACAATGGGAGCCTCTGGGGCTCTGGGCCAGGAGCCCTGCTCCAGGCTCGGCAAAGTTTCCTCTATTTGTGTGAATAAAAGCTGTAGTGAGCCCGGAGCAGTCCCCTCAGACTGGCAGCACAAACAGAACAGGCAACAGCTGCTGGTATTTTTTTGTAAGCCCAAAACCTAATTATGCTTGGAGCATTCCCACAGGTCTGGGGGGGAAAAAACCCAACCCAACCTGATTTATGGATTCCAGTCATCACTGCTGGCTTTTAAAGCAGCAGAATATGTTTTTCAGTGATGTTGCCTCCTTCAGCCTCGGGAAAGCAGTCAGAAGCGATACCCGAGTGGGAATGATGGTGTATTTGGTGCCTTCCTGCCACAGGGCTCCGCACTGGAGCTTTCAGTGTCTCAGTGGGAAGCTGAATCCTCACTGGAGTGTGAATCAGGGAACTTGGCATTGAGCAGACATGCAGGTGTGGTTCCAGCAGCTTCAGTTAGGAAGTGTTTGGGACTGATAAAGCTGCTTCTGAAGTGCTTTGAAGGTGATTTGTGCTAGTGCAATGTGAAAATCCCGTGTGCAGGTCCACACTGGATTATTTGGACATCAGGAAAATGTTCTTGAATCTGAGGGTGGGGGATCCCTGGAACAGGCTGCCTAGAGAGGTGGTGGAGACCCCATCCCTGGAGCTGTTCAGGGTCAGGCTGGATGGGGCTCTGGGCAATCTGGTTTAGTGAGTGATGGCCCTGCTTGTTGTACAGGGGTTACACTAGATGACCTTTAGTGGTCATTTCCAACCCAATACACTCTATGATTCTGTGATATTTTGCTGTTTCTTGGTGAGTCTTGTTTTAATTTAAATTGAACAGATCATTAATTCTCATCACTATCTGCCCTTCAAGCTTGGGCAGCTGGAGACCCTTGACCCTTTTCTGATCCAAACTTCCAGAGACTCAGAAAAAGCCCAAAATATGAAAACTGCCTTTCAAGAAAACATAAATTATAACATGAATAACAACTTTTCCCCACCAGGATACGGTCTGTGTATGCCTGCAGCAGGAGAAAAAGTACATAGAGGGGCGGAAAAGAATTTCCCAGTGCCTTGAGAGGACTGACTGGCTCTGATGAGCTTGCAGCTCAGTTGGACTAACAGCCCATGGCAGCTTCTGGACAGCTTTTGCATCCCTACAGATCTCCTTTTAGGTGCACAAGACTACTAATAGATCTTGTTTTGCAGATTTGTATTCTATGTGCTCTGCTTGGGGGTGATGGGGATGTGTCACAGCCTGTAGAAAAGTTCATTTGAATTGGAAGTGTGAGACACATCAGTTGTAACTAGAAAGTCAAGGTCCTTTGGTAAAAAGGTGCCCTGGGAAAGGAGTGTGGAAAGAGATCTCTGGGATAGCTGGGGGAGTCCTCTGTGTGCTGGGGAGTTCTGCAAGCTGCCAGGGTGATGTGGGCAACCACTCCAGTGCAGAGTGGACCTGGGGGACAACAACAGCTTTTGATATGAGGTCTTTTGGCAGAAGCATCTCCTCACCCTTTGGAGGAGTTCAGGCACGTGAGAGCTGAAGCCTCACCAAAACTGAAGCAGAGACTTTGATTTCAGAGGGTAATAGCGGTTTGTGGAGTTAACAGACCCTCCATGCTGGTTGTGAATCCTCTTGTAAGGTGCCTGTTTACTGGGTAATCTGTGTGTATGGCTCTGTCTGCAGTAGTGCTGTGGTTTGGATGACAGTTTGATGATGACTGATAGAATCATACAGTTGGAAGTGACCTCCAAAGGGCATCCAGTCCAACCCCCTACAATAAGTAGGGCTGTCACTCACCAGATCAGATTGCCCAGAGCCCAATCCAGCCTGACCTTGAATGGCTCCAGGGATGGGGCCTCCACCACCTTTCTAGGCAGCCTGTTCCACCAGGTGATCCACCACCTTCAGACTCCAGAAAGTTTTCCTCATGTCCAGCCTCAGTCTCCCCTTTTCCAGCTTCAAACCGTGACCCCTCATCCTATCATTCCCTGCCCTTGTGAACAGTGTTTCCCAGCCTTCTAACAGGCCCCTCTCAGGGACTAGAAGGTTGCTGTAAGGTCTCCCCAGAGCCTTCTCTTCTTCAGGCTGAACAACAATTATCTTAGCCTGTGTCTACAGCAGAGGTGCTCCAGCTCTCTGATCATTTTCATGGCCTCCTCTTGACCCACTCCAACAGGTCCTCATCTCCCCTATGTTGGGGCTCCAGAGCTGGACACAGGACTCCAGATGAGGTCTCGGTAAAGCAGAGTAGAGAGGCAGAATCACCTCTATCTACTGGCCACTTTTCTTAACAACCTTATGCCCTGGTTGTCTCCACTTGCTTCAATGCTAACTTCCATTCAGACAAGAGCTGATGTGAAGCAAGCCCCTATGTCATCTGCAGTTTGACCATTGCCCCCCAGCACCAGCCTATCCCATCATAGAGCACAGCGCTGGGTAGAGCCTTGGCACAGCTGCAGGGAATCTAATACTGAGACAACAGTTGGACAAAGCAGGATCAGTGTTTTTAACACCCTGGCATGATTTAAGTCTGAGTCCTTCCAGCAAATCCGTAAGATTTTCAGCAGCTCTAAGCTTTTTATAGCAAATCAGATTTTTGCACCCATCTGGTTGTCTGGTTCTGAATGCACATCCCTTGTGTTGGCTCCTTATGTTTTGTCGGTATTAAAAGGAAAACCCAAAGTGTGTGGTGGATTGTTCATCTCTGTCTGCTTTAGATGACTTTTGCCTCTTGCAAGTGAACACAAGTATCAGTTTGCACTTGAAATTCCAAAGACAAAAGGCTCAAGCACACCAAAGCAACAGGTTGGCATGTGAGAACATCAAAGCAGGTTGGCCATGAGTGCTGCTCTGAGTCAAGATTTCTGCTGCAGTGAAGAGCTCATAGGAAATTAGTAGCGAGCTGCCTGGTTTTTAGGGGTGCCAGGCATCCTCTGGTCCTGTCAGGATGATGTTCCTGAGTTTCGATGCCCGCATTCAAAAATATTGATCCAGGCTCCAGTGTAAACCTTCACTGGGGCCAAAGCAGTGCTAATTAATTTTGCTCCATTCCTCTGAATCTAGCTAATTTAAGAAATGTCTTATTGATTGTGATTTTGGCAAGTTAAATTTGTGTTTTGTGTGCTGTGAACAGAAGGAGAATGGTTTGCCATTAAGGGCTGCAGTCAGCAGCAGTGTGTTGCTACTTGCTCAGCATGGGAGAAGTGCTCTGCTTACTGCTCCCCTCGGCTCAGCTGCTGACATTTTTATTGCTTTGGTGCTTTGTTGTTGGTATTTTGGATGGATTCAGTGATCTCAGCTACAAAGGCTCTGAAGCATTTTTGCCATTAAAATCTAGCAGCATAACTGCACTGTAGTCGCAGCCTATTTAGATCTCGACCCTGGTCCAAGCAGTAGTCCATAGGCAGCCATGTGACCTAGACACAGCCCAGGTTGGAATTACAGCTAAGACCCACTGTGTTCCATAAAACTGGTGATAGGACAAGGGGGGTGATTTCAAACTAAAAGAGAGACGATTTAGATTGGATCTGAGGAGGAAATTCCTCCCTGTGAGGATGCTAAGGAACTGGAGGGTTGCTGAGGGAGCTTGTGGCTGCTCTGTCCCTGGAAGTGTCCAAGGCCAGGTTGAATGGGGCTCTGGGCAACCTGATCTAGTGAAGGTTTCCCTGCCTCTACAGGGCTTTTGGAACTAGATGATCTTTAAGGCCAGCCTGGTCTGGTGAGGGATGTTTCTGCCCATGGCAAGGAGTTGGCACTGGATGATTTTTAAGATCCCTTCCAATGTAAACTATTCTATGATTTATGAATTACAGATTTCTCCAGTTTAACGTATAGAAAAGATGCACCTCCCTTTCTGACTGGTGCAGTGCAAACGGGGAAGAGCCTCGTTTTGGTTTGCTGTGGCTTGGTTAGTCTACGTACCTGGTCCTTGGGTCACAGTTGACATCTGCCTCTCCTCCAACACATAGAATCACAGAACATTAAGATTTGGAAGGGACCTCAAAAGATCATCTAGTCCAATACCCCTGCCACAGGATCACCTAGACCAAGTCACACAGGGACACATATATGATTTTGGAGTGTTTTAAGTAGAGAACCTCTAATGCTCCAACAGTTTATTGAAAGAATATTATTTCCATGAGGCAATGAAACAGATTGAATGAACAATTCTCATTTAGATCTCCATCCTCCCTATCCTCACTTCACCCATCTCTGTGTAAGAGGCAAATCTGGAGTAATTCAAGCAAAAAGTGGTGTGGAAGTTATGGCTGGTGGCCAGCTGCCAGCAGGCTCATCACCTGTAGAATCTCATATGCCAAAGAAACAGACTACCATGTACAAAGTGAAATCTTTTGAAGGGGGAATATGCTCTGCAGTATAGATGACTCTTCCCACCGAGCCTTTCAGACTGCTTGGCAGTTATGAGCTTTTTATAGCAAGTCAAATTCCTTCACCCATCTGCTTGTCTGCTTATGAAAATGTGTCCCTCTGGTGCACTTGTTACATTTCATTACTGTTAAATAAAATAAAAAGTCAACATACCTTGCCCACCGGTTTAGTCATCTGTATCTCCTCCTGGTGAACGGTGTCTCCTGTCAAATCAACACAGATGCTCTGGACATAACTATCACCCCCTGCTACAGCTTCCAGGCTTCTAATAACAAAATCAGCTTCATTAACAATGGGTATAAAGGTAACATGCACCAACCACAACAGCCGCACTGGGACTCTTTCCAAGCGGAAATATGAAGGATATGTGGTGCAGATGTTGTCTTTCATGAACAATTACATTTTCCTTGATTGCACCCTCTTGAGAAGGAAAAATAGGAAAGGAAACAACATTATTAAAACTCAGCTTAATTTCTGATTGCCTGAGTGCTTCGCTGAGATAAGGTTCGTTAGAAGAAGTCAGTAAAAGCATTTGAACAGAAATGTGTTTAGTTCTTGGATGCTCTCTATCACAGCAATCAACTGCCCTCCCTCTCTAATGCGGTTGGCTGGGTTTTCAGGAGATGGTTTAGCACTTAGGGGTTGTTGTGTGGACACTTGTACTTTTATCAAGGTATTTTCCAACCTTGATGATTCTGTGATTGAATCTGTGACTCTGTGATTCGTTGATTAGGTGATTGGCTTCGACCCCCTGGGACAATCTGTGACAGCCTGGGATTGTATGACACTCTATGACACTTTGGGATTCCATGACACACTGACAATCTGGGAGTCTATGACATTCTATGACAGCCTTGGATTCTATGACACTCTATGACACTCTGGGATTCTATGGCACTCTCTGGCAGCTGGGGAATCTATGACACTAGGGGATTTTAAGACATTCTATGACGCTCTGGTATTTTATGACACTCTATGACACCATGGGAGTCTATGACACTCTATCACACTCTAGGAATGTATGGCACTCCATGACAATCTTGGGATTCTATGACACTCTATTACACTTTGGGAGTCTATGATACTATGGCACTCTGGGAGACTATTACAATGTATGATCCTCTATGACAGCCTGGGAATTTATGAGACTCTGGGAGTCTGTGGCACTACGACACTCTATGACAGCCTGGGATTCTATAGAATCCTGGAGTGTCATAAAGTGTCATACAATCACAGAGACTCCGAGAGTCTAGTATAGTGTCAAAGAATCCCAGAGCCTCCTATAGTGTCTTAGAATCCCAGAATGTCATAGAATACCAGAGTGTAATGGATTGCAGAGTATCATAGACTCCGAGAGTGCAATACAGTGTCACAGAGTGTCATAGGATCCCAGAAAATTGTAGATTGTCATAGACACCAAGAGAGTCATAGAGTGTCATAGACTTCCAGATTGCTGCAAACCTCCATGGAATCCCTCCCTCCATGGAATCCCTCCCTCCATGGAATCCCTCCCTCCATGGAATCCCTCCCTCCATGGAATCCCATTTTAGAGCTTCAAAGATTGATATAGACTTCCAGATTTTTGTATACTCTAATAGAATCTCTGAGTGTCATAGACTCCCAAAGTATAGTGTGTCATAGAATCCCAGATTGTCTTAGACTTACAGTGTTAAGTGTTATAGAATCCCAGTCTTTCATAGTGTCATAGATGCTGAGTGTAATAAAATCTTAGAATGTCATAGAATCGCAAAGTGCCATAGAGTCCTAGAGTGTCAGATATTGTCATAGAATCCCAGACTGCTTTGAATGTCATTGAATCTGAGAGCATTGTAGAGGGTCATAGACTCCTGGAGGGTCATGGAGTGTCATAGACTCACAGAGTGTCATGGAGTGTGTGACACTATGGGATTTGATGACATAATATGACAGACACTGGGATTCTATGACACTCTTTCATTCTATGACACTTTCATTTTATGACACTCTGGGATTCTATGACACTCTTTTATTTTATGACACTCTGGGATTGTACGACAGTCTTTGACACTCTGGGATTGTATGATACACTGCGAGTCTATGGCAGTCCAGGACACTTTGGGATTCTATCACACTCTGGGAGACTATTGCCCTCTATGACACTCTGGTATTTTGTGACACTCTATGACAGTCTATGACACTCTGGAATTCTTTAGCACTCTGGGATTCTATCACACTGTGTTAGTCTATGAGACTGTGGGATTCTATGATGCTCTGGGATTCATCTTTGCTGGGGAAATAAGAGATCTCTAGGGACAGCCTAAATTGCTTGCTGTAATTTTGTTTTGCTGCTTTTAAGGTCATAAAATTAAGGATGTGTTTTATCGTGCTGCGTCTTAGCAGTCAACCCCCAGTGGGATTGTTAATTGAAGTGGCCAGTGCACAATATTACCAATCATCTGAGTAGTGCTTGCTGTTCTGTGATCTCTGATCAGCAGCCTCCTGAACATAATTTGAGTTGTTTGGATGCAGGAGTGTAAAGAGAGTGAGACTTGTAGGACGCTCTTAGCTGTAGGTCTATCATGTGTTAAAATACGAAACGTATCTCATGTAAAGAACAAAACGTCTAGGAACCAGTCCAGTGCCGTGTCAAAGAATATCAGACAGCTGACAAAACTGTACCTCAAATACTAATCCATCCCCTTTCCTTTCTTCTTTCTCTTTTCCTGTCTATTTTCATTTTTCATGTTTCCAAGTTTGTTTGCTTGAAGTTAAAAGGGCTCAATTTCATCTGATTTTTCTTTCTGAACTGTCATAATGGTTTTTTATTCTCTTATTGTCCTCCCTTTGCTGGCATTTCCTTAAATGGTTGGTGTAAAACAGATGTTATTAAGATGATTTGGAGTTGTTTATGTAGACACTAATATCCACTCACACTGGTTTTCAATCCTACTGTAGACAAGGGTGTTCTATCTCCCTACAACTCATCACCTTATTTGGGAGCTGTGTCCTCTCCATCCCAAACTAGTTCTGCCACATTTCTATGGCTGGTAAAATGAGTATTTAATTTGAAAAGTGTAGTGTTTTCTTTCAGCACAACGTGTAGATGTGAAAACAAGGTGATGCTTGCAAGGACGGGGTATTCCTCGCCTTGCAAGGGAAGTCTATGCATGATCCAGTTAGGTGCTGCTCATAGGACACTGAGTTTGGTTGAGCTTGATAAAGTTCTTATCTAAGACTGTGAGCATCACAGCCTTTAAACCAGATAGAAGTAAAAGTCAGTGCTAAAATACATAGAATCATAGAATCATCAAGGTTGCAAAAGACCTTCATGATCACCAAATCCAACCACCTGCCCTACAATCATGAACTACTAAATCATCTCCCCAAGCCCCATGTCTATCCATTTTTTTTTAACCCCTCCAGGGACAGTGCCTCCATTCCTCCCTGGGCAACATGTTCCAAGGCCTCCCCACTATTTCTGGGACGAAGTTTGTCCTAAGACCCAATCTGAACTTCCCCTGGTGCAACTTGACCCCATTTCCACTTGTTGTATCACCAGTCGCTAGGGAGAAGAGGCAAACCCCTGCCTCGCTACAACCTCCCTTCAGGGAGAGCAGTGAGTTCTCCCCTCAGCCTCCTCTTCTCCAGACAGAAGAGCCCAGCTCCCTCAGCTTCTCCTCATTAGACCTGTTCTCCAGACCCCTAATATATAAATTTACCCATCCTCACATCAAACCCTCCCTCTGTTTTTCCTTTAAATGACCATCCCTTTACAAGTTGATGATAAAAGCTGTGCTCTTGCTGTAAGCAGCCGATGCTGTGGTCCTCCTCTGTGATGGATTTTGGTACAGTAACTCCTTTTCTGCGAGAGTGATCTTAGAAAGCTTCGACTGTGCTCTGTTTATTTATAGGATCAAGATTAATGTAGTGTGGATGAAAAACATGTTTGTTTATAGGATTGTGACTAATGTAGTGTGTGCATTCTACATCACTAAACATTAATGGATATTCCTCTGCGTGAGGCTGAATAAGTGACGCGACCGTTGCATTGTTCCCACATGAGAGACCTGGGCACTGCAGCGATGGCACGATGTAGGATTGGCTCCATTACAGGACCTTGCGTCCCCTACCCATTACAGAGGTCAGAAGTCAATGTTTCCATAGTGAATGATGACTTGAGGCACTGAAATGTTTATTGAGATTAGCCACAGATGACATTAAACCTTGTAGGATGGCACTGATAGTACTCGCTTCATTTTTTTTCATGTAGCGCCCTTCAGATTTAAGAGATTTCTAAGTGGTTGGCAAATAATTGAAATCCTGAGTGTTTGAGGACTATGACAGCAATTACCAGTCATTGTGGAAGGAGATGGAAAGCAGTGAAAGATTTGAAAGGAACCCTATAAAAACAATGATAACATAGGGAGCTTGGAGAAATGAAGACTGAGGGGTGACTTAATTAATGTTTATAAATATGCAAAGGGTGGGTGTCAGAAGAATGGTACCAGGCTCTGCTCAGTGGCACCCAATAATAGGACAAGGGGCAGTAGGTGTGAACTGGAACATAGGACGTTCCACATCAATATGAGAAGGAACTTCTCATGTTGTGTGCAGTAGATGACCAGGATCTTCAGTCTTGGATGTCCAAAGGGACAGCTGAGGCCAAGAATTCACCAAACCCTTTAGACACAAATATCCTACTGGTAGCTCTGAGGACCTTGGCCAAAAGTGACTGTAAGGTATTCTGTCTTTTCTGAGAAGGATGGTCACAGCCACAGCTCTTGGGGGGGTTTTATTTCAGTGTGGATCAGCAGGTTCGTGCTCAGTACCTGCAAATGCATCCAAGGGCAGGAGCCCCTCTGCAGACCTTCCTTGGCTGCTCTGGGCTGTCTCGCATGGGCTCTGCACTGTACAAAGTGCACTGATAGCATAAAATGTGCTGACAGTCCTGTCTGCGAGCCACAGAGGTGCAGGTGATTAACAATCTTTCACGGCAAGTCTTTATTCTTCAGGCTGGTTGGTCTGCACAGGTAGAGGTGGGGAAATGAGAGAACAGTAGGGACTGATGTTGAAGCTGCAGGATAGGACATGAGCTGGATTTGAGAGAATAAATGGACATAGTTGCATCAATATTGGCTGAGGGATCTCTGTTAGGCCCTTCTGACTGAAAGGGAGAAGGCAGCTGGGCTGTAGCTTATACATGACCTTATACATGGGATGTTGTCTGCAAAAGCATCTGGCTGGTGGATGCATCCCAGGATGCTGGATGCACCCCTTGTGTAGCCTCTGAGGAGACTTTAAGCCATGCTTTGCTCTGGCCTGTTGCTGCCTCTTGCTCCCTCCCAGCTTGTTGCATCCTTGCTAAACCCTCCCAAGGGTGAAATGAACCCACTGTGCAGCTGATTCTCTTGGCATGACCTTGCTTGGGAGAATCAGGGTTGTAAAGGGAACAGATTGCCCTAGGAAAGTAGTTCTGATCCCTGGACACAATATGGAAAATAAGACAAAGAGCTTCCTGCAGCTACTTTGTCAGATAACCTGGCCAGAATCAAAGGTGCCAGACAAGGGTTTGTGTTGTTTTGGAGCCCCTAAAGAGCTTCATCCTGGGGTTCTGTGTCACGTCCCCATGTTTCCTTATTCTCCATTAATATTTTATCAAGCAGCAGAGGGAATTTTCCCTTTGAAGTTCCACACTAGCAAATCAGCTTCTTATTGCAGCGTTAAAATAGCGACAGTTTTGCTTGGGGGAAAGGGAGGCAGCAGCCCGGCCATAAATACTGCATTGGAGCCCTTAATAACTTCAGGAATAAGCAAGTGCTACAAACTAGAAATTTACTTTCTGTAGCCCCTAAAGCTGAACCTGCAACAGCTCTGATCTTGTTAGTCTTCTCTTTCATCCTTCCTGAGCCTAATGCCGATGCTTGAAGGAGCACTCCAGGCCTAGATGGTGCCAAGTACTAAGGTACCATAAAACAGAACATTTTCAAGATGATGTGCTGGGCTAGCTGGGGAAGGAGACAGCAGCATGTTTAGCTTAGACTTAACATTTTCTATCAATTACTGTAATATGGGAAAACGGATATATGTCTTTATTGGGCAGTTAGAGCTTGTCTGGGAGAAAAGCTCTGTCCTAGAGGACGCTACGGAGAGCACTTTGTCTGCTAAGTGTAATAAGAAGTGACCGGCACACAGTGCTGTAAAGATGAAAAGGGCTGTAAATGTGTCACTGCCTGTTACGTGGTTTATACGAGAGATTTGTAGCCATTGAGACAAGCTGCTTGTAGGGAGTTAGCTGGGAATTTGGGGTTGTACTTGCAGGAGGATTGGGTGTATGGATCCTAGCGTAATCTTTCCTGCAAAGCACCTTCCTGAAATATCTGTTACCAGAGGCAAGATGAACCAATCTAAATACAGACCGATTTATCTACAGTTTTATCTCTGTTCCAGCGCAGAGCCAGGAGGATGGTGAAGGGAGTAGAACACCTCCCTGATGAGGAAAGACTGGGGGTTCTGGGTCTCTTGAGCTTGGAAAAAAGGAGACTGAGGGGTGACCTCATTAATGTTGATAAATATGGAAAGGGTGGATGTCAGGAGGATGCAGCCAGGCTCTTCTCAATGTCATCTGGTGATAGGACAAGGGACAGTGGGTGTGAGGGGGAACACGGGAGGTTCCACATCAATGTGAGAAGGAACTTCTTCACAGGGAGGGTGACAGTGCACTGGAAGGGGCTTCCCAGGGGGGTTCTGGAGTCTCCTTCTCTGGAGATGTTTAAAACCCGCCTGGATATGTTCCTGTGTAGCTGGATCTAGGTGATCCTGCTGTGGTGGGGAGATTGGACTAGATGCTGTTTCGAGGTCCCTTCCAATCCCTAATGTTCTATGATTCTATGATTCTGAAATAAGCATTCAAGATACCATGGAAGAATGGTATCACTTTTAGCAAAACAGACAAAATTATATTACCTGCTACAGCTGGATAAAACCATTAAATAAAGGACCTTTACCCCATTCACTCAAAGAAATACTTCTCCTTTGAAAAGTTCAGGGCCAATTTTAATTTCATCAAAACGTTTTCATAACCTTTACCTGCAAACATTCCCTGTGAACACTATTAAGTCAAATGATTAGGGATTCTTTTCCTTCTGCTAATCACATCCAATAATCATTTTAAGAATCTTAAAATTTTAATAGTGTGATGTTTATCGTGAGGCATGAAAAATAATAGTCATAGAGGAAACATTTTGCTAAGTATTTAATTGGAAAAATCAGCGTGTGTTTCAAGGCTCTTTGTTCCAAAGATCCAGCTATCTCTAATAAATTACTTTTTCTTAATTTTTTTGGCTGTTACATTTAGAATAAATTATTTATCTTACTGCTTTTTTAATAAAGGAGATAGATTTTTACTTCTTCATGAAACAGATGAACTTCCATAGCTGAAACGAAAAGATGGATTTAAGGAAAACAAAGAGATAAACACACTTCTGTGATCTTTTCTCCATCCATACTTTTTCTCCATCACTTTTTACCAGGCCAACTGGATTACCTGCATGTCGCTTCTGCAAAAATGTTGTGACTTAAAAATTAGTTGCCCACCAAGCTCTGTTTCTTTGAACAAAATTTGGATATAATAGGGAAATTAACACTCTACTGAAGAGTTAGATTTGCATTAACTTTTTGGCTTCTTGGGTAGAAACACTAAATTTGGGGGTTTTCTTTAATTGCCAAAGCAAATTAAGTGCTTTGGGTCAAAGTTACTGACGGGTTTTGTATGTAAAGACAATACCTCTGAAATTTCTATTTAGTCATGCATACAAATATTGTCATGTGTCTATCAGAACTGAGGTCTTCAAGATGTTTCTTGAGTGTCACAGAATCATAGAATAATCCTGGTTGAAAAGGACCTCCTAGACCGCTGAGTCCAACCACACCCACAACAACAAAAAACCTAAATACCTTATTGATTGACAAACACAAACCAACCCCCCCCATGGCTGCCACTAGAGCAGGACATGAAGCACCATGTCTGCTTGCTTCTTAAACACCTCCAGGGATGGTGACTCAACTACCTGCTCGGGAAGGCTGTTCCAGTGCCTAATCACTCTTTCTGGAAAGAACTTCTTCCTAATATCCAATGCAAACCTCCCCTGACTCAACTTCTGACCATTTCCCCTGCTTTTGTCATTAGTTACTAAGGAGAAAAGGCCAGCACTCACCTCTCTATATCCTCCTTTCTGGTAGTTGTAGAGGGCAATTAGGTCCCCCCATCAGCCTCCTCCAAACTAAACATGCTCAGCTTCCTCAGCCTCTCCTCACATGACTGGTTCGCCAAACCCTTCATGAGCTTGGTAGCTCTCCTCTGGTCACCTTCCAGCATCTCAATGTCTTTCCTATAAGGAGGAGCCCAGAACTGACCCCAGTACTTGAGGTGAGGCCTCACAAGGGCCAAGTACAAGGGCATGATAACTTCCCTTCTCCTGCTGACCACGCTCCTTCTGATCCAAGCCAGGATCCTGTTGGCCTTCTTGCCCACCTGGGCACCCTGCTGGCTCATATTAAGCTGGCTGTCTACCAGCACCCCAGGTCCTTTTCTACTGGACAGTAAGAGGATTCTGTCTTAATTTTTTTATTGAAGTCTGTAGATTTGTAAATAACTCAGGTACTAATTTTACCCTTAACATTTCATCTTTACAGTGAGGATAACCTTTTCTACTCAATCTATATGCTGCAGCCTGCTTGGAGCAGATTATTGTCTGGCACTGCAGGGGCTGAGGTGCAGTGCTCATGGCCAGTCTTCTGCTGTCACTGGTAATAATAGCAGCAATAATTAATAGTAGCAATAACAATAACACTTCACTGATATGTAGAAAGTGCAGACACGTTGGGTTTCCTTGTGCTGCTGTTAATATAAAAATATTTATATAGATTTGTTTTAGAAACATGGATTTAAACTTCTCAGTCCAAACAAAGTCGTCCGGAACTTGTGCAGGGAGAACACGATGTACTGTCCCTCTTGAGAAGGAAGCAGAGAAACAAGCAGTCTCTTGCTGTGCTGCCACAGGACATATTTATTATTTATTCTTCTCTTCATGGTTTATTTTTCAACACCAATTAAAGGTTTATTGCTCTCTCTGATTTTGGAATACCTTGGGCTTCAGCCATCCTGAGTGGGCTCATTGTGTTTTGTCTGCCTGTTTGTCCCAAAAGAGGACCATTAACCAAGCTTGTCACTGCAAATACTGAATGCAGATGTTATCAGGTTAATCTTTTCCAAGTGTTTCCTTTTAATGAGACGTGGACCAAAATGGCCAACATTATAAACAGGGAGATCTTCTTACCTAATAAAATAAGTCTCTATATATTGAGCAAAACTATGCACGAATTTAAATGAAGACACTGCGTTGTCAAGTATCTGATTGAAGCCTCAGGACTGGCTGCTCCTGTATTATTTTTAACACACTGTGCTTAATTCTATTTTAGATATAGAAAATTTGGACTGGTTTGCCTTTCTGTTAATTCTTCTTGGCACTGAGGGGTTTTATCTTTGCATTGGTCTCTGAAGTCAGATTGCCTCTAGAAAACAAGTCATCAGTTAAATATGCTTCCAAAGCAACACCTTCACTATCCATTTCAATGGCCAATGAAAAATGTACAGGTCCCTCCAATTCCTAGTTAAAGACGTCAATGAGTTGGAAACCAACAGAGCAACTCAGTATCAGGTTCATACCAGTTCTAGTTTGGCCGTGGATGGTCCACTGCCGGGGTAGCACCCAGTCTGCAGAATGGTGTGCTCTGTTTGTTATGCCCACAAAGAACCTGCCTGTCCTAATTCTGACACACCTCCTCTGCTATGCAGCAAATCTGCAAATAAGAGGCTGAAATGGCTGTAGGAATTCCCTTGCAGACCTGTGTTCTCATACCTACACTAAAGAGAAACACCGTGAAGTGCTCATTCTTAATACGGTGGGACATTTTGTGAGGGATGTATCTGGGAATGATTGAGTACTAAGGTCCACAGGCATCTTCAGTGCTTATTATCTTACCCTGAGGCTTGGGAACAGTTAAGTTCAACCATCTGCATCACAATTGTTTTTCTCTATGATTTCAGTGAGTTTAGCAAGCAGGTATTTACTGCCATGGGGAAGCCCCTGAATTGATCATATCTCCCCACACTGGTATGCAGGCCCTGGATATTTCAGACTGATTGGGTTCTTCTTCCTATGTGTCATATGTCTGAAGGAAGACCTGCTGAACATTGGCAGGTAGACTTCTCAAGCAATTCAAAGTGGGTGTTCCTCTGTGGCTGTGAGTTAGGGGCACAGTCCTACCATCTTGGGTCACTTGACAATAGAAGAAGAATAGAAAAAGAATACAGAACAAGGGCCATCAAGAACTTTATAGACATAGGATGTCTCTTAAGTGGGTAAGTCTCCCTACCTTGTGACACAACCATCACTAGCTTGTCTTCTTAAGTTCTGCAGCTTTGTCTCAGAACTCACACGAGTACTGTGAAGATGACTGCAGCCAAGACCTTAAGGTACTTCTCTTTAGAATTAACAGGAGTTATTTATATACTTTAAGACAGCTACAAAAAAACCCCACAAAACTAAGACTGGATCAGGACCAACTGATTAACTTCCTAAAGTTAAATCAGTCTACAGACTAGATTGCGAAGGAAATGGTTCCATAGTTGGATTGCCAGAGAGCAAAAAGCTTGGCACAGTATCCTGCAGACGCATAACAACTCCCACGTTCATTATAAGATGACAATTAATGATTAATAGTTATCCAGGCCCAGCTGCTGCTCCTACATCTGCCATAAGATTGCTTTCACTGGAACTGCAGGCACAGCCGGCCTTTTCAATGCCAAGGGGAGTTCTCTATATAAATAATAAAGCAGAAAGGAAAGATTCACAATGAGAATGGACCAAAGAAACCTGACAGAGGATTTTCTCTCTCCTTCAGACACAGCATTCAAAAAGCTGTTTGTTTCTGTGGCCACAGCCAGTTAACCGAAGGTACCAAATGAACATATGCAAGAACAAAAAGGGATCCACATGTGCACCTGGAAAGCTCCCTGCAGTTTCCTCGAGGAGCTATTCTACATCTGAGACGCATGGTCAGACCAGTCATGTTTCGTCTCACCAGGAACAAGACTCAAGTTTGGGTTTGGCCATTAACTGCAACACTTCCTTGAAGCCTCCCAGCTTGCAAAGCCTCAGCTACTGCAGACTATAACCACAGGTCTGCCCACGTCCTTCTGGAAGGGATCATGTCCTCTTCTGCAAGGGAAGCCAAGGAAGGGATAACTCACACAGAGTAAGAGGCAGGTGGTTCAAATGTCTTACCTATTGCTGCACTCTTTCTAACTTGTAACTTCTGATTTTGTGCTTGAGTACTGGAATTCCATCATTCATAGGACATTTCCCTTTGACAATTTAATTTGGAGATAATGAAGTGGAATTGTCTTTGAACAGTAGAGGACATAGGGAATGTAAACATTTACCAGATTCTCTGAGGAAAAGGAAGGCATTGAAAAGGAAGGATTGGGTACATATAGACTTGATTAAAAACTGAAGCTTTTATTGAATTTCCTAGTGTCAGTGGATGAAAGGGATGCCTAATGATACACAGTTTAAATCTAGTTGTCTGAGGGGGCATGTAGAATTAGGAAAGGTTTACCATGTGTTCTTTAAGATTTCAGTTGTCTGCCTTGAAGACACATAGCACAAACTGTAGCCTTTTCTGCATCTCTTTAACCCTGAAATAATTGTCTGTGAGACTGGCAGATCAGTGCTGTGAAAGGCCAAGAGGATACAGTAAATCGAACAAGTATATCTGTAGCTTGGTGAGACACTACTTTTCAGTACTTTTCCTGATCCTCAGTGTAGATCTTTGTTAGTAGGTTCTTCTTAACAAGGATCGAAGCAAGATACAGCACAATAAGCTAGATGCCATGGAAACAAGTTGCCCATTAAGCTCCCCCTAAGCAAACCCCTGCCTCCTTTTCACATGGTTGTTGCTGAGGATGACAGTCTGTACACACTCAGACCTTTTGCCTTCAGTTAGGATTGAGGACCTCTTAGGGTACGAGGACTGTTTGCCATTGGCAAACACCTCCTCATTCCCTTTCAGCCAACAATTGGGCAGCTGGAATAATGTGTTGGGGAGCCCCAACAGAGAGGAAAAGGGCACCAGGAAAGTTTGAAATTGGTGTAACAAGACCTGAGATAAAATCTGAGATCAATTGAACTAAAAAACCCCATAAACCAGCAAGCCCATCAGGTCAGGAATTCAGCTTGCTGCTGGCAAGTTTCCTCATGTGTTTGTGTTTGCTGCTGTCTTAAGATAAATCTCTGCAAAAGCTCTTCAGTGTTTAAGCAAACTATATAGATTGTCAAGAAGGGCTTTTATTCTGCCACCATCGGCCTTAAAATTTGCCTTCCCTTACAACCTTGATTAGTTTTTCATTACCCATCTTTCTCTGGAGCTTTAGTTGCCTTGAAAGCCCTTCTTAAGTATCACCACTCAAGGAGTTTGCACTGCTGATCTATGAGCTTTGTATTAGTGATCACCACACTATTTCCAAGCAGGCTGGTGCATTCAGGCAGAGGACAAGGCTCAGTTCTGGACTTAGTTCAACCTGTTTTGCACTGGTCTCCATTGTGCCCTGAAGTCATTGGTGCTGCCCCATTCACTTGTCTCCTTTGTCTAGGTCTCAGAAATTTTGCAGGGACTGGTTTGCCTTGTCCACTGTATTTGACAGCTCTTCCTCATCTCTCTTCCCTGCAGATATGATATCAAAGGAACCTCCACTGGTTTGTGCTGGCAGAGCAGAAAGCTTTAATATTGGTATGGACCCAGGTAATTCCTTGATTAAATACAACCACTTTGTTAGCTGACACCTAAAAATGTGATTTAATACCAAACCCAGCATTTTTTAACATTCATTGCTGACTGAAGGAAGTAATTTGAATTTAAAGCCAAATTGGAGGACCAGGTCAGCAATTGGGTCATAGAAATAGTAATTGAAAGAGTCCATTGATGCAGTTAGTGCCATCAGGACAAGTTAAGTATCAGCTGTCTGTGCATGAAGATCACCAGGGTTTATAGTACAGAAGTGAGTCTGTGTTGGATTAGGTTTGGAATATTTAATCAATTATATAGCTGCAAGCTATAATAAAAATATAATAATACTTTGCACTTGCATAGTTGCTTTCATACTCAGATCTCATATTGAAGCACTTCATAAGCATTAATTAAGCCTTCCACCTCTGTGAAGTACATATTAGATTATTATTATTACTATTACATCAGTTTTTAAAATGGAAAAGAAAGGTTAAGTGACTCAACAAAGGTCATCTTCATCACGTTTAAGAGGTCTGTCAGCTGACAGTCATTCAACATGCATTCTACAAGCTGAAAGAAAAGATGGGGAGATCTGGAAAGGATAAAGTGCTGCTTTCTTCTGATGTTCAGCTGAGAGGGAAATACTGCATCTTTGTGATGCACCTGATGATAGCTATGCAAAACTTATAAACAGTTCTGTGAGCAGCAGAACTAATGAAACCTTATTTCCTTCAGACATTCATCTCATTCTTGATGTAGGTGGTCCTGCTCTGGCAGGGGGATTGGACTAGATGATTTTTCAAGGCCACTTCCCATCCCTAATGTTCTGTGATTCTTAGGCTGTGTTTCTCTGCCTCCATGCTTTTCTTAAGATTGGTAGATTCATCTGTGCTGAGATCAGACTTTAATCTTCCTCTCATCTAGCGATATTTATTTGTGTCTGTTCCGCCACTCACATCCTTTTTTCTTCTGAAAACAACAGAAACTGGATGCTGTGAGGCTTATCTGATTACCTTAAATTTACTTTGAAACTGTCTGATGTACTCAAACATCACCAGGAAGGAGGAAGCAAACTGATAATGCAACCACAGGATGAGTTTCCTCTGTCTCTTCTGCTTTTGTGCAGTGGACTGCACAAAGCTTAAATTTCAGGAAAGACGCAAGAATTGCTTTTTTCTCAAGTAAACTTGCAGGCTCTGGGGTTATAGAGCAAACTGAATGCTTTTTTGGCAAGTGGATGCATTCCCTGTCTTTATTCCTGTTTCAGAACAGCTCATGCCATTACTGGCACCACTTCCAGATTAAGATACTTGCTGTTCTGGGAATTAAAACACGTTAGAGACATTGGTTATAAGAGATGTCACTGGCACAAGCAGTAGCAGAAGACAGTGCTGTGACTAAAGGCTAATATTTAAGAGATCAACTCCCATTTAGTCACAAATATAGATAAATAATGTATCCTGCTAAATGATGTATCCTGTCTTCTCTCTTTTCTCTGCCAAGCCCCAGTCCAAGAATAAACACTTCCAGCTCTGCATTTCAGAGACACGATGCTGTGGGAGGTGAGGCTCTGTCTCCTGGGACAGTTTCTGTCTGGATTTCCCCTATAGGAGATTTGAAACTCCACAGAACTTACAGAGCTTGTGATCTCTCTGCTTTGCCTTTGAAGAAGGAGAGGTCCCAGTTAACTGGACATCAGCAAATGTGGTGCCCATCTACAAGAAGGGCTGGCAAGAAGATCCAGGAAACTACATTCTGATGTCAGTGTCTGAGAAGACTATGGAGCGGGTCACCTTCAGTGCCATCACATGGCACATACAGGACAACCAGGTGATCAGACCCAGTCAATACAGCTGTATGAAGGGTGGGTCCTGCCTGACTAATCTGATCTCCTTCTACATCAAGGTGACTCACCTAGTAAATAAGGGGAGGGCTGTAGATGTTGTCTACCTGGACTTCAGTAAAGTCTTTGACACTTTTTCCAACATGATTCTCCTTCAGGAACTTACAGCACAAGGGTTGGATGAGTACACTCTGCACTGAATCAAAAACTACCTGGATGGCCAGGACCAAAGAGTGCCAACGAAAGAAGTTAAATCCATCTGGTGTCTGTCACAGGTTGTTCAGCACTGTTTTTCTGAACCCTTCCCGTATTGTTTTTATTTCATCCCATTAGCACATTAACTCAATTAATTCCTTTAATTTTGTTATCGGATTTCTAAACCGTGACACCACTGCATCTGACCTGGACTGTGGACATGGGCTGCCTCTATACATGCCCTTTCCTCGCAGCTGGACTGATTTAGAGTTAATTTGCTCAAGACTCAAATATACTGAACTGTGACACTTTTTCTTCTCTGTCTCTTACAACAGATGGATTGCAGTAAAGACTGAGGAAAAAATAGCATCTTACTGTTTTGCAGGGGAAACGAAGCAGGAAGCAATGTCTATCAGCTAACACCGCCTGTCTCTTCTGGCCACAGTGCCGTTTATTCTCAGTGTCTAGTCCCACTGTCTGGAGAAAGAATAGGATCCTCTAATTAGTTCCCTCAGCAATCGTAATGTTGCTAGTCCTCAATCCAACAGGAAGACATAAACAATCTCGTAGTCAAACTGATTGATAGGAGAATTTCAGTGGGCCGTGCTGTAAGAGATTTAAGACCTAACTTACAGCCTTTAGAAGGCCATTTAAAGTTTCTATCCATACTACTGGGGGTTTTGAATTAGTTCTCTGACAAGGAGAACATGCATAAGGTTTTACAGGAAGAGGGTTGGGGTTTCTCAAATTGAGAAGCTTACTTTTCTTCTTGGCAAGACACAACATAGGAGGTTCCATATAAATAGGAGAAGGAACTTCTTCCCAGTGAGGGTGACAGAGCACTGGAACAGGCTGCTCAGGGCAGTTGTGGAGTCTCTTTCTCTGGAGACATTTAAAACCCTCCTGGATATGTTCCTGTGTGACTTGGTCTAGGTGATCCT
>JAOXOE010011073.1:0-24289 GCA_028565055.1 Phoeniculus purpureus
TTTTTCCCAATTTTCCCCTGAAGTTTTGATTTTGTATTTTAATTTTTTCTCTTTCAATTTCTTATATTTCTGATTTTCTATTTTTAATTTTAAATTTTTACTTTTCTCCTTGTAAAAATTAATTTTATTTTTCTGATTTTTCAATCTTTTTCATTTTCCTCACATTTTTCTATAAATTATGTTTCTATAAATTATTTTTCTATGAATTATTTTTCTATACATTTTTCTATAAATTATATTTCTATAAGGCTTCTTACTATAAATTATTTTTCTGTGAATTATGCTTCTATAAATTTATTTTACATTTATTTTATTACTAAAACAACCCAGATTAGGGAAAACAGAGTTTCATTTATGCTGAAATGATCCAAACTCAGAAGTCTATGAAGGGGGCAAAACTAAACTGTCTATGGCAATGCAGTTAGGGAACTGACTTTTCTGTCCAACAGGTGGAGTTTCACAACCACCGATGATCTGATTAGAAATTAAATTAGTCCTGATTGTATCTTACTACTGTTTAATATTTATGGGGCCAGACAGGTCTGTGTGTGGGTGAATGAATTACTCCCCTCTCCCGTCTCTATGTAGCCTGCAGGTTGTGCAGAAGCCAGGCTCAGCAGCTCTGCTGCTGTCCCTATATTGCTGTGTATATTGATGTTCTTGTGTGAGGTTTCCTCTTACCCACCCCAGAGCCTTTTCCTCACTTCCTGTGTCTTTGGTGACACTGGTAATACCCATGGCACTAACAGCCCACCTTTGAACTGCATAAAGGCGGTTTGGTAACTTTCCTGTGGGGATCCCATATTCTTGGGACACTGACATCTCATCGAATCATAGAATACTAGAATGGCCTAGGTTGGAAGGGACCTCCAAATACCATCTAGTCCACCCCCCTGCAGTAAGTAGGGACATCCTTAACTAGATCAGGTCACCCACAGCCTTGCCCAGGCTTCCCTTGAAGATCTCCAGGGATGGGGCTTAAACACTCCTCTGGCAAGCTGTTCCAGTGTTCAACCCCCCTTCCTGCTGAAGAACTTCCTAACAGCCCATTTCAATCTGCCTGTCTCTACTGAGGATTGCCCCTCACCCTATCACTCCAGGCCTTCATAAACAGGCCATCTGCAGCCTTCTTGTAGCCCCCTTCAGGGACTGGAAGGTCGCTATCAGGTCCCTCTGAAGCCTTCTCTTCTCCAGGCTGAACAACCCCAGCTCCCTCAGCCTGTCCTTGTAGCAGAGGAGCTCTAGCCCCCTGACCTTTTTGGTGGCCTCCTCTGGACCTGCTCCATCAGGTCCCTGTCCTTCCTGTCCTGAGGGCTCCAAAGCTGGACACAGGACTCTGTATTTGTGTAACACTGTGCTCTCTGCGTTCCCTTTACAATGCAGCGATCCTCTTACTGCAGCTGTAAAATCACCTAAAAACTAATGCAACCACAACAGCCAGCAGAGCAATCATGGACCAAGCTGAGCATGGAATGGATGATCAGACAGGGGAATGGACTGCCCAGGGCAGTGGTGGAGTCCCCATCCCTGAAGGTGTTGAGGGGCAGACTGGCTGTGGCCCTTAGTGCCCTGGTGTGGCCAGTGTGGTGATGTTAGTTCCTGGGCTGGGCTGGATGAGCTCAGAGGGCTTTTCTAGCCTCAATAACTCTGTCATTCTGTGGATGGTTGAGGAGCTGTGGACTGGCAGCTGTTCCCCAGCCTTACCCATTCCTTTGGGGTTTAGTTCCAAATTATCATGTTTCAGTTAAGCCCCTTTATTGTAACTTCTTATTCTGACCTGATGAAACTATGAATCTTTCATTGCTCTTTGCACGTGGTGTAGCCAGCAGCACACCTGAAGTAGCAGCAGCTCAATCAGTCCCAACAGATGGCAGGACATTGTGAAGCCTGATCTCACATGTGCATGACATGTGAGCAGATGGGTTTGTTCACACATCCAAAACAGGTGTGGCAGGAGCATTTCCTGTAGCCATAACCATGCTCGTTGATGTTGATTTGAAAAGGCTGTGACCTGATTAGCCTTTACAAGATGAGGTGCAAAGACCTGATGCCTGGGAAGGACTCCAAGTTCTGATCCCAGAGGTGGGGAGGAAACTTCCTGAAGCCCTGAGTAAGATACTTGGGCTCTGAGTAGTTGAAGTGTGCTCCTGTACATTTCCTGTTGGTTCTCCAGTTTGAGGGAGTAGAACTTAAGGTGTGCCTACCTCTCCCCATGCTCTGTGTAGGAAGTGTAGGTGACTCATTCTGCCACCTGGGTTCTGTCTAAGGAGGAGAGCCCTTAAATTAAAATGCTAGGTATTCATGCACTTAAATCTTAATTTAAATGTTAATTTTTTAAAATATATTTAAATGTTATTTTAAGTTGAATTGTCTAGTTTACTACATGTTTCTTCTTTAAAGACTTGCTGGCCTTTATAGACTACACCTAGGCTACGTATAGACTACACTTAGGGGGTGTATAGACTACACCTAGGCTCTGTACAGACTGAGCTGTGTATAGACTACACCCAAGCTCTGCATGAAGCTGGACTAGATGACCGCTGAAGGTCCTTTCCAACCTGGGACAGTCTATGATTCTATGATCTATGTCCACAGAAATCAGTGAAAATGTTCCTGACTTTTTAGGATCTCAGGTAACAATAGGACTAGGGGGAATGGAGCAAAGCTGGAGCTGGATAGATTTAGAGTGGATGTGAGGAGGAAGTTCTTCAGTGTTAGAGTGTTGAGAGCCTGGAATGGGTTTCCCAGGGAGGTGGTTGAGGCCCCATCCCTGCAGGTGTTTCAGGCCAGGCTGGATGAGGCTCTGGCCAGCCTGATCTAGGGTGGGATATCCCTGCCCATGGCAGGGGGATTGGACTAGATGATCTTTCGAGGTCCTTTCCAATCCCAAATGATTCTATGAGGACATAACCAGGTGGATAGATGATGGCAGAGCAGTGGATGTGGTCTATCTTGACTTCAGTAAAGCACTTGACACAGTCTCCCAAGTCTTCCACAGCATCCTCGCAGCCAAACTCAGGCAGTGTGGACTGGATGATCAAATAGTGAGGTGGATCATGAACAGGCTGGATAGGAGCTAGAGAGTGGTGGTCAATGGGACAGAGTCCAGTTGGAGGCCTGTATCTAGTGGAATCCCCCAAGGGTCTCTACTGAGACCAGTACTATTCATTCAATTCATTAATGATTTGGATGAGGGATTAGAGAGTACTGTCAGCAAATTTGCTGATGACACAAAGCTGGGAGGAGTGGCCAACACTCCAGTAGGCTGTGCTGCCATTCAATGGGACCTGGACAGGCTGGAGAGCTGGGCAGAGAGAAATTTGATGAACTAGAACAAGGGCAAGTGCAGAGTCTTGCATCTGAGCAAAAAACAACCCCAGGTACCAGTATAGGTTGGGGACTGACATGTTGGAGAGCAGTGTAGGAGAAAGAGACTTGGGGATCCGGGTGGACAGCAGGATGATCATGAGCCAGCAATGGGCCCTTGTGGCCAAGAAGGCCAATGGCATCCTGGGGTGGATCAGAAGGGAGGTGGTTAGTAGATCAAGAGAGGTTCTTCTCCCCCTCTACTCTGCCCTGGTGAGACCACATCTGGTATGTTGTGTCCAGTTCTGGGCCCCTCAGTTCAAGAAGGACATGGAACTGCTACAGAGAGTCCAGCACAAAGCCACAAAGATGATGAAGGGAGCAGAACATCTCTCTGATGAGGAAAGGCTGAGTGAGCCGGGTCTCTTTGGCTTGGAAAAAAGGGGACTAAGGGGTGACCTCATTAATATTTATAAATACAGAAAGGGCAGGTGTCAGGAGGATGAAGCCAGGCTCTGCTCAACATCATCCAATAATAGGACAATGGGCAGTGGGTGTAAGTTGGAACACAGGAGGTTCCATAGGAATGTG
The DNA here is from genome assembly GCA_028565055.1 of Phoeniculus purpureus. Lineage (NCBI taxonomy): Eukaryota > Metazoa > Chordata > Aves > Bucerotiformes > Phoeniculidae > Phoeniculus > Phoeniculus purpureus. Next base: position 3,898 of record JAOXOE010011073.1, read on the forward strand.
AGAAAGAACTTCACGTTGAGGGTAACAGAGCACTAGAAGGGGCTTCCCAGTGGCGTTGTGGAGTCTCCTTCTCTGGAAACATCTGAAGCCCATCTGAACGTGTTTCTGTGCAGCTTGATCTAGGTGATCCTGCTGTGACAGGGGGATTGGACTAGATGATCTTTCGAGTTCCCTTCCATTCCCTAATATTCTGCGATTCTGCAATGTCAAGAATACTGAAAGGACAATAAAACAGCAGAAACCTGGAAAACTGCAGGCCATGTAAGTTGATGGGAAAAGCAACATGGTGGTTCTAGGAAGGAGAGATACTATCACCTTTTTTCCCCATCCTTTGCCCTTTTGGCTGGTCCTCCCCATTCTTTCCCCACCTTCTGTTCTCTGAATGCAGAACTGGAGCAACAAAGGCCAAGCTGCATCCAGAGAGCCTCCTTGTTACCTCTGCACTTCTGGCAGTGGAGCTTCCAAGACCCAAGGTGCCTCTTGGGTGTTTATCCAGACTAGATCCCCCCCATTCTCCCAGCAATATAAAGTATTTATTGGCAGAGGAAAAAACCCATCCAAACCCAACAACAAGGTGGAACACTCCAGTAAACTCCATGTTTGAAGGTATCTATTGACAAATCAGGCACCAACTGTCACCAGAAGCTACAGCTGATACAGTTTGTTTGCTTTGAAGAAGTTTGCTTTCAGCCAGACACAGAAGGTTTACCTGCAAGGAGGAACTCAAATTCCAGGACTGTTATCACTGATTTGGAAAAAGTTTACCAGTGCACAGTGACAGCTTTCCCTGGGCAGTGGCCACAGCACCTAATCACTGCTCCCTAGCTGCACTTTAAATCTGTTTAGTCACTCAGTACAAGGTAATTCCACATACAGATAACTGAGCATAAGCCCAGAACTATGTTCCTGTGCAACTTGGTCTAGGTGATCCTGCTGTGGCAGGGGGATTGGACTAGAAGATCTTTCAAGGTCCCTTCCAATTCCTAATGATTCTATGATTCTATTCAACAACAAATGCCAGAGATTTCTATCCATCCAAACACTGACCTCCAGAGCAGCCTCAACAAACCCAGTCCTGGGCTATGTAAGTTGTGATAGGGTCGCACCTGCTCAGGTGAAACTTTCTGACCCTAAGTTGCACTATTTTATTTACACCTAGCTGTGTTTCTAGGGCCCATAAAGCCATGGAGACCAGCATCTGCTCTGCTCTAGTCTAGGACATCCTAAATTCATTTGCTGACAGAAATCTTTTTTTGGTTCTGGTAGGTAAACACACTGTCCTTTTCCCAGCTCTGTAGCATTTTACCCTCTTAAAACCCATTGTTTTAAGCCACTGCTGCAGGCATTTAAGATACTGCCAGGTGCTCTGTGAGCCCACCATCCTGTGTCACAGACAGCTATACTCACTGATTCCTCACCTTTGGTGCTGACTCAATCAGCTTACTGTTTCTGCGGTCCCAACCTGCTCCTTCAAGGAAGAGGCCGTAAATGTAAACCCCACCAATGTCAGCAGGAGGAGGGCCAGAAACATCTTCTTTCATCATCTTGGTCACTTCATTGTGCAAAACAACACTGTCGAGTGCCCATCCTTTTGCTAAATTCATGCGGGTTGTCTCTTGCCTCATAGCTGTTAGGAATCCCTAAGGAGATTGAATAGGACAGCAAATGTTTTAAAATACTTGAATTTACCACTTTAAACTTTTTTTTCCTATATTATAGTGACATCAGCAGAATAAAACCTCATGTCCCATAATTTTATGTGCATTGAAAAGTAAATTCAGTTGTGCAAATCCAGTGCTTTCCTGCATTTTCCCAGTACCATGTACTCTTGCATACCTTGTGTGCGTGTGTTGGTGCTAAGAGACACCAGACTGGCTTATTAGGAAGTGGCATGGGCAACTCACTTTACCTCACACACCTTCTTTACCATTAGCCAGATGCAGAGAGTTTTACAAGGATGACAGATTTATACAGGCAATTGCTAAGCCCCATATAATGCTGGTATTTCGTGTGCTATATTGCTCCTCCTTCTCTTGTACCAGCATTGTACAATTGCTTTTCAGTCAACAAATCAGGAAGCATCTTACAGAATACAAAGGAAGTACAAATGGGGATTGTGTAATTACATAGTGAAATGCCTCTGTTGCTTTGCTCAGTGCAAAGCCTAAATGTGCTGCACTAACACGCTCATAGACACCAGCAAGCAAGATCAACTCACAGCATGCCAGCAGCACCACATGAAACTTAGTTTTAAGAGACAAGAGGGTGCAGATGGCTCTGCACTTCCAGTGGATGCACTGTGGATGTCTACCTTAGATTGCCCTGTGGAAACCCATCTGCGTAAAACCACCAAATCTGAAGATGCAAGAGCAACAGAAACTTATCGAGAAATATAGCCAGGAAGGACAAAGTTCCAGAACAGATTTCAGAGCAGAGAAAGAAGGTATTTGGAGACAGAGATGGAACACTACAGAGCCACATGGGGAACACACAGAGGTGGGTATCAGAGAGTCCGCAACACAGCAAGGAAGAAATCAGGAGCAATGAGGGAACTGATAAGGCTTTTTATTTTTCTTCAGTATTTACAGTGCAGGATGCTCTGCTGAGCTGCTGTTAGGCCCAAATGAACAGAAGGTGGTCATATGGGGAGACATGAGCCTGTTGGTCTACCAAATGCAAGGGCCAGTCTCTGGCTGCTTGGACTGCTGTGCTTTGCTGCGTGTGCTGAGCACTTCATAGCTATGCAATACTCTTCATGAAAAGACATTCATGAACTCAGATATTTCCATTAACTGACATAGTTGCTTCTCATTAATATCATCTCAGATACCTCAGAACAATTGTAAAGCAGTTTGGTGATAGCACGGTTAATTGTAATTGCATTTGAATTCACTGAAAAATTTAGCACATAGCTAAAGGAGACAGGATTGGAGGGCAAGTTCTACCAGAAATGCCATTAAATTAAAGCAGAATCTTTGCAGTTAATTCACAGAATTTTAATTTGCAGAAACATGCTAGTACCAATAGCTTAAAATACACAAAATATTCATTGCCAGAAGGCCCCAGAGGGCTACTGGATCCATGATAAAGTGAAATATTAAAGAGAGAAGAGCCTGAAGAGGACAGGGATGAGCAATGACTGTATTGAGGGAATTAGTTCAAAGGCACTGTGGAAACACTGGAGTAAGTAACCTCGGAGCTGTGAGTTGTCTTCAGGGATAAGATGTAGACTGCACTGTTCTTACAGGGGTGGCAGGACCTATACGCTGCCTGCAGTGGGATTGTAACACGGATCTGCTCATTTGAATTAATCCTAGACAGTGTTTAAAGACTACAGCTGCAAGCTGGAGACCCAGCTGGGTATCCCAGCATGGGTGAATGGCACAATAAACAGCAAGAAAGAATCTTGAGGTACTACTGTGCGGCCAAGGGCTTGGCTCCCTGCAAAACCCTATGTCAGTGACATCATGGAGCACTTACCGTGACTTACGTTTAGATTGCTGGTAACATTTGCCATGTTGAGGGATTTTTCTGCTTGTTTGTGCAGTGTTTTTTGCGGGGGGAGAGCATGGGGAGATTTCCGAATCAGGGAAAATTGTTTCTTCACCCACCTTTCCCTGAACTTCTCTCTTTGCCCTGTGTCCCTTTGCCTTCAGATAACTCATGCACATTACCCTCTGAACCTTCTAGTGAGGCAGAAGCATGAATCCATGGAAGCCATGGCATGAAATATGGAAACCAGTTAAGTCTATTGTTTTCACAATCACTTTTTCCTTTGTCTGGCTTAGGAGGTTCCTTGTTTGCAATTCCTACAGCTAGAAAATTATGTCAGTTTTACTAGAATTAGGTGGCCACTGAGGAATGGAGGCACTGTACTTCAGATTCTTATTGGTATTCACATTGCTTTAGCTTCTGAGGGTCTTAGAAATAGGCTGAGGGTTCATTATGCTAAGTACTACACAAGCAGAAAGACAGATCTGCCCCCACAGGGCTTAAAATCCATATATAGGACAAGTGACAGCAACTGGATACAGAGATGCAAACAAGGAAACAAGGAAATAATGAAACAGCATCAGCCACAATATGGAAATTGGAAGGTAGAAATGAGAAATACATAGTGTCACTTTTTTGAGGAAAAAAATCCAGTTAATATCAGATTAATGTTTGTGAGGGAAGACATTTCATGACATTTGTTTTGTTTGCCCCAGTTATCTTGGTCCGATGCAGGCACACAGAGGGAATAAGGTTTCTTTTACATAAAAGCCTGAACCCATTCCCTTTTGTGTCACTATAAATCAAGATTAACTTCTGTGAAATTAGAGAATATATCCTGGTGCATAAGCAGTCCAAGAGAAGGCAGAGTCAGATCCTGTATTATTTTTTTATTGCCAGAATACCTCATTCTCCCAGTGCTGTAAATCTATTTTATTGTCCTGCGTTATCCATGGCATTTGCCCATTGACTATAAAGCAAACAGAGACATCTATGCAAGTAGGCAAATTAGAGGTTACTTAGGTGCTGCATTGTATCTTACAAATGACAGTATTGTTCTGAGGACTTCTCAAGTATTACAAGCAAGCCACTGGAACAGCAGCACTAATGCTTCATCACCTCATCTTGCTTGAGAAAGTAAAAATCAATTTTCTTAACATGGGAAATACTGATTTTTAAACACTGCAGCAAGACCATTAACAAATAACATTAATTTAATAGAAAAGGAGTCATTGTTCAGGGGAATGTCTTGCAGAATGAGCCACTCCCACAGAAAATGGGATTGTCAGCACAAATACATTTTAAAAACAAGTAAGCACACCTCATTCTCAGAGTATGTCTGCATGCTATGTATTTAGGGACTTGTAGACATTTTACTTGGAGACATTTTACACTGATTATTTGGCAGGGTTTTTTGAGAAATCCAGTTATATAGATCTAAAATAATGTAGGATGACCAATTGGGGCAGCAAAATTTTAGAACAGACACAACCCCAAAGGACAAAAAAGCCAGCTAACGTGGCCAGTACAAATCTGAATCTGCTCTTGCTGATCTGTAGTGCAAAAGCAAACACCAACAAAATCAAAACCCTATTAGTGTTGCATCCTGATAACTGCACAATGTTCTTAATATTTCAGAGTGCCACTCTCAATGTGTTGCTAACAAACAGAGTATGGAAGCACAATCGTTTCATTAAAACGACTACTTCTCTCCCTTGCAGTTTTGCTCAGGAAGCCTTTGCTCAGGGATTCTGTGAGCACATTTCCATGCTCTGAAGTGGTATCAGCAGACAGCTGACACATACTGGAGAGATGATAGATGGGCATTTCCCAGCAGTAGTCCTAGAGAATATTTGCCACTGTTGCTTTCTCTATTCTAGGCAGCTGTTTCAGCTATCTTTTGCATTGCTAACAAGTACTGAGATTAAAATAGATCTTTAAAATAGCTTTTTGCTAAGGCTTCACAGAAACCTGTTGCCTGGATGCTCACACAATGACTCACTTCCACAACTCCCGCTTCCCACAAACATCTGTGAATCATAAAAAGCTTTAATGAATGTGGATAGCTGTGCAAAGAAACTGCACATCACCTAGGTATGCACACTTCCCTTCTTTTAACTCTGTTCTCAGCTGTTTCCTTTTTTGTGTCTCACTTTGTGCCAGGTTTTTATTTTAGATGGTGCAGGCAAGAGGCTGTATTTTTTTAATGTCTCTGCAAACCAAGTCTGGCACAATTCTGGGATGGTATAAATTACAAACTTTCCATTTCAAGGAAATGATTTGCAAGGATTTAGAGTCAAGTCTGAATCTCTTCTTCCTGTGTCAAAGGTTTGAAACTTACTGTGTTTTGTACTCAAAGGGATTTTTATACAAAGAATGAAAAACAGATTACTAGAACAGAGAAAGGGAAAAAGGGAGAATAATGTTGAAATGTGAAGAAATGTATTTACCCAATTTCCACACAATAATTAAAAGCCTCCAGAAGATCCATTCCACTGTTTACATCTGGCAAATATTTTTTGATTAATGTTGAAGTGAATTTATTCTATATTTATGCTAACAATGGAATTCAGGTTATACCTCACAAATCACAACTGAGTCAGCTTGCAGGTCTCTCAAGGTTTAATTTAAATGTTACATAGGGGTTAGAGAGATCCATCTGGCAGTCTTACCTGAGGATTAAAGAATCCTGTCATCCAGAACTGATTTGGCCGTCCATCCTGCAGCCAGCTGCTGAACTGTTGGTTTCTTTCAAGAAGCTCAGTAAACCAAAATCCTAAAGTAGTTGACTCCCAGGAAATCCTAAACCATAGTTTTGGAACCCTAGCATCATACATACTATCTAAAGCATCTTGCAATTCTTCAGACATAATTATGGTTCCTAGAAGATAAGAAAGACATTCAGAATGAACTTTCCCTTACATTGCAAAGGCAATTAGAACTTCTAAATGACATTCTGAGACTAATAAACCCTCTTTTGCTTTGCCTTAATTGCACACCTGTTGTGCTAAAGTCTTATCAGTTTGGAGTTAATTTGCTCAAACTTATTAAACTTGATACAAAGTTAAAGGTGACAAGACAAACAATATTTCTTCTGTTTTTCTGAGGTAAAATAAAGTCTTTTTTAAAACAACTCCTCCCTCACACACACTATTCATTGCACTCTGCATTCGCACCGTATTTGGAGTGTGAATACTCATTTAAATTTTTTAAATATTTGCTAATGATCCCACATACACAATCAATGACAGAGATATACTGTGACTGTGTAACTCATCTATATCCCAAGCATGTACTGACAGTGATTAAACTCAAGAAATTCACTGTTTGTAATGGTAACTTTGTACACTTCCATTATCAAGACTCCCAGTGGGAAGGCTGTATGTAGAATAAACCTAGAGGCAAGATTTTTCATAGATTTTTTTTTTGGCAGAGGCACTGCATACTCATATATTCCAGGCAGAGCGCTATTGCCTCCATTAAAATATTGAAATTTACTAAGACAATGACTTTTCAGTGACACTCACCACTTCACGTGCCAGAAGTTCCTACATCTTACCAGTTTGTACTCTCAATAGTACTGAGAGCTGGCACATGGCTGTGCCTCAGGATGTCTTTTCTACTGCAGCTAAAATATTTTAAATTATAGAAACTGGTCTGGTAGTACCATTCCAATTAAATGATGATATAATATCAATGTTCAATGCATCATCATAGTTGTGTGACTGTAATTGCCACAAGGATTACATGAGATACCAAACAGAATTAGGCTGCTTCCACCACAGAATAGTTAAAGAGAAGTGGTCTGGGTGACTGTAAACAAGAGGGGCAATGGTCCATCCAAACTTATCTGTATGGGGAAGAAGTATATATAAACCAAACAGTAGCTTTTCATTCAGAAGAATGCAGTGGCTATCCCAAACAGCTGTATAACTGTGTGCAAATTTGGTACTTTCTGCTGTACAGCAATGGCAAATAGTTTTCATTGTCTTCTAGCAGGTAAAGACCTGCTCTCATTCATACACATCACTTTTCGGGCAACAAATGCTATGATAAAACAATCAACTTCTACAAAACTGCAAATACTAAAAACTAATGACTGCCCAGCTATGGGGAGGTGTCCAACAAAGCCACCCTTATCAATCTCCCTTAGAGGAGAAAAGATATAATGAAAAGCTTGTGGTCAATATAAGGACAGGGAGATCACTCAGCAATTACCATCACCAGCAAAACAGACTCAACTTGGAGAAATTAAGTTATTATCAACCAAATTAGAGCAGGGTAATGAGAAATAAAATCTGAATCTTAAAACACCTTCCCACCACTCCTCCCTTCTTTCTGGGCTCAACTTTACTCTCAAATTCTCTATATTATTCCCCTCACCAGAGACAGAGTGAAAGAAGGAATGGGGGTTGTGGTCAGTTCATCATACATTGTCTCTGCTGCTCCTTCATCCTCAGAGGGTAACCTCCTCACATTCATCCCTTGATCCAGCATGGCCCCTCTCATGAGACAGAGTCCTGCATGAACTTCTCCAGCGGGAGTCTTTCCCACAGGCAGCAGTTCTTCACAAATTACTCCAGCATTCAGTCCTTCAGGAACAGGATGCTTAGCATGGATCCCTCAGAAAACAAGAAAACCTGCTCCAGCATAGGTAACTCTCTTCATGGGTCTTCAGGTCCTGCCAGGAGCCTGCTATAGTGCAGGCTTCCATGGGCTCACAGCCTCCACTGGGCACCCACCTGCTCTGTTATCAGACCTCCCATGGGCTGCAGGTGCATCTGCTCTACCGTCTACCTCCATGGGCTGTAAGAGCACAACCTGCCTCACCACGGTTTTTGCCATGGGTTGCAGAGGAATCTCTGCTGTTGTACCTTGAGTTCTTCCTTCTGTCTTTTACTGACCTTGTTGTCTACATAGTTGTTTCTCTCACATATTCTTACTTGTCTCTCTGGCTAAATTTGCTGTTGTGCAGCAACTTTTTGCCCTTTGTAAATACCCTAGAAGTGCTACTGCTGTCACTGATGGGCTCAGCCTCAGCCAGTGCAGGTTTACCTTCAAGCTGGTTGGCAATGGCTTCATGAGACATGGGGGAAGCTTCTAGCAGCTTCCCACAAAAGCCAACCCTGTAGCCACCTCACTACCAAAACCTTGCCATGCAAACTCAACACATCCCCACTTTCTGTAACAGCTTCTTAGTCAGGTACAGAACCATGTTTTGGGATAGCTAACACTTTTTTATAACACAACTAATAAACCTTTTCTTTGGGTATAAACCTTCTCTAACATATAACCAAAGCATCAACATTTAAGTAAGAAACCAATGTGTGTCATCTCCTTTTTGTCTAGAAAAATGTTATATTAGACCACACACCGTATTTACCCTCTGGAGGCAGAACAAGTGGGAAAAAATAATGCAGCACATGTTGGTCTCAATTTTGGAGCAACTGTAGTGAGGGTAAAAAAAAGAAAACGAAGAGCATCCTATTTGAGCTCTGAGAATCATAATTAAGAAAGAATAATTTCATCTCTGATACTTCCTTGCTTTCAGGCTGATGCAGCCAACTTTCTTTTGCACAAGAACTGTGAGAGAGCCACATTTTCTTCTCTGTTCTTGTGGGCAGGCTAGAGCTTTTAAAGTAGGGAAATAAAACCCCACTCTGCCCTGAAGCATGGTGAAATCCCTTAGGATATCTGCCTGTTATGACTCAGAGCAGCTGCTGAGAATGCTAAGCCAAAGTGTTCTTGAGCATGAGGTATGTTCACAGTTCTGGCCTTGCCCATACAGCTGCATAGATATGCCTAGTGAGTGGGTGTCTCATATCTGGCAGTAGGCACACTGTGCTTGAATTTCAGCACTCAATGATATCTGTGGGTGTCGGCATGCATTTCTACAGCTAAAATACTCAGATTATAATCAAAATAATAAAAACAATAACATAATTATCAGAAATAAAATCAGCAACACATGAGGGAAAAAAAGGCATCTTCCTGGAGAAAAGTGACACGGATGTCTTAAAAAACCATATTTGTTAAATTGAGCGAGTAGCACAACATCAAAGGCTTCTGAGAAGTAACTTCTGAGAAACTCTGACCACTAGTTACCATATGAAGAGACTGAATGTCCTATGAACTTAGCATGACAGGCTTTCTGTGTTCCATGAATCAGACAGGCCAGCTGTCCATAACTTGGTTATTTTGGGGTTTACTTTGCCCTTTCCTCAGTGGAATGAAGCCCATCTGAAAATGCCTGATGAAAGGTCAGGTCATTTAAAGACATGAGGGTATTTCCATGATTCAAAAGCAATATGTACTTCAACCATACCGTTTGCACAGTTTGGAAAACGCCGAGTTTGGAAATTAGGATTCCCCGATTTCATTGCCCTAAATTTATACTGTCTTACTTCTAAACCACATCTAAGTGTATCCAATTGCTGTGTAGTAAATAAGCCAAATGAAGACACTCAGTTCTGATAATGAGTTCTTATTATCAGTTAAATAGTCTGTTCTTCCAAACTGATCTGGTTTTAGAGTGATTCATTCAATAGATACAATGCTTTGAATGGATTGCATCAGGACCCTGTATAATTTCATAGAGTTGCTCCTTTTCAGTACCACACCTACCAGAAGCTGAAGCTGAAAACTCTGGAATTAATAAAATTTGGATCTGCAGTTTGAATTTCACATTTAGAAAAGCCTGTGTCTGGCTAGAAAACGTGTGTGTCATTTAAATGAGTGGATAAAGTTAGGAACAAAGGAAGGATCTTAAACTCCAGCATGAACCAAAAAATGCCTCAATCCACTGTCTGATTCTCTTCCCGCAGGCATAGATGAGAATCAAGAATAACCAGAATAATTATGTGAGATATAAATGAGAAGCTAGTTTCTACATCAAGTACAGTTTGCCAATAGCTGACATCATTATAATAGGATTGGAGACTATCCCTTGAGGAAAATACTTGCTGGACTTGAGTCTGTTAAGCTAGCCTTAACAGTGCACACAGAAAAAAACTCACTGAAGCATCAATCCATTCTTGATTGTCATAGTTGCAACTATAGAAGTTGATCTTCTCAGCTTTTAATCTTCACTCAAGTTTACCTACCAAGCAACCTGGTTTGTTACTGGACCAGTAATTCCTTGTCCTAGTGACCAAGCTGCAACTCCCTCTTCTTTGTTGAACATTATGAAGAGAAAATCTGAATTTCCTTGTAACCTCATAAATTTTCCTCCTTTTCTGTCTTATGGCAACAGCTAACTTGCTTCTTTTCCAAAGAAAGCATTTACTATTCCACACAAAGATATCACAGTATCACACAGTATCACAGTATTACCAGGGTTGGAAGGGACCTAATAGATCATCAAGTCCAACCCTTACCACAGAGCTCAAGGCTAGACCATGGCACCAAGTGCCATGTCCAATCCTGCCTTGGTATATAAGGTATATAGGGTACTAGACAAAACAAATAAAAGCTAAAGGATGTTTTCCATACCTAAAACTTAATTTTATTTTTTTTAAATGCAAGTTTTAGTCTGTTTCTGTTAGCTCATGGACAACCACTGTTGGACAACCACTGCTATGCTGTAAGAAGTCAACTCCTTTGTTTCAGGCAATAATCTGGGTATTGCCCTCTTTCTTCACTTGTAGCACTTTGACACTTCAGTGTTTGGAAAATGAAACACTTAGAACCTCATTTAACTCCACCATACTGTTTAAATCCCAAGATCCTCCAACACCTTATCACCTCCACTGTATCCTAGTCTCAAGTAAATCAGGTAACCACACCATGTCATGCACAGTACTCTCAATTTTTTACTTGTAGACTGCAGTATTCACTCCAGCTGCACAACCTCTGCCCCTGTTGTGTTTTCTGTTTGTTTATCACCTGGGGGAAAATCCTATAATTTAATTCTCCAAGTCAAGAGAGATAAAAGGAGCTCAGAAACTTGAGTAACCTGTGATTTTTCACATAGAAGAAATTCTTAGGTTCTTTGCAATATCTAATTCTGTCAGTCAGTAAGAAGGCAATTTGAAAGTAACCTTGCAAATTGTTCTGAAAACTTTCCAGCTGCAGTACTAAATACACTTGACTGCACCCACCAAAGGATTGAAAATAAACATATTAAAGCAATAATTTGAAGAAAAAACTCCATGCACCCCTCTCAAAAAGTAATTTAAACCACTACCCTGAGTTAGCCTAATAGAACAGAAGGATGAACTACTTTATGCAGTTGATCCTGAATGTGCCATGTGTGTTTCTAAACAGTTATCCTGGCCAGCACCATGGCAAGCATATATAGCACTTAATAACACAGGCAGGCTTTGTGAAAGACAACAGGAGGCATTCTGGCATTCTTATCAAGATAAGAAGTAAATAATGAATGAGAGTTGCTGAGCCAACAGTAGTTACATGACAAGACATACTAGAGTCATCCTCTCTATTCCTCAGATGAATTCCCCATTGTTACGCTCCGTTAATGTCCTTACTGAGTGCTCTTAATCATGTTCAAATAAAATCCTCATCCAAAAGTGGAATACACAAATGATTCCTTCAAGCCTTACACACACACACACTGTAAGAATTACTATCCACAATCTTTTCTCTTAGCAGGCCAAAATAAAATCATGTTAGTGTTATCTGTCTTAAAGTACTACAAGTCAAAACAGAACCTCATCAGCCAGTGGGAATGAGTCTATACTCCTTCCCTTCCTGGGGAATCACCTTTCCTGTGTACTCTGTCAAGACTAGTTTCTTAAGCTTCATTTCTTCACCACATTGATTAGAATAAATGATCAGCTACCCCTTTGGGAATTTATCTACATCTCTCTTGCAAGGTGTGTTGTAAGAAAATCTCTTGCAGCAACACAATGCAAACACTACTCTCAAGATCATGGTATCCTGAGTTGGGAGAACATTGTAAATCTTTACCTAATTCCTTTAGGCGGCTTAACACATGGGTTTGTTTTGATGATGTAGGGATTCTGATTCCTATTATGTATGTAGAACTGTATGCTACCTCACATCTACATGAAGGTTTGGGTGTTTCAACGTATTTTTATACGAATGACAACAGGGAAACACCAAAGGCCAGCACGCTGGTTAGAAATGCAATGTAAGATGGTAAGGAGCTAAAAACTGTTCGTGAAATATCTTTAAATAAGGTAACAAATAAATTACTGAGATGTACAGAAACTGGTGAAATGCACCAGTATTCCTCAAGGCCTTGTTATGAATGGTTATTCAGCTTTGAACTACAGAGTTCCAAAAATACTAGGAATACATTCAAACCTACATAATAACTTCCAACATCTTCTGTGTCAATAATCCCACTGTATTTTCTCACATGTCTCATCCTGGCATAAACATATACCAGAAACATGCTATTTTATTACATAGCTTGTAGGGTAGGGTAAGAGCAATCTGTGATACTTCTTACAATTCCTGGCACGTAGGTTATGTATGGTGTCATTACATGCATGAAAATATGCTGGCTTTGTAGCAAAGGGTGCTATGTTGTAGTTCAAGTGAAAAGGTTGTTTAAGCATGCGGAATTTCTTCATGACAAATGCCATGATGACTTCTGAAGAAGTTATCTGTACCAATTCTACTTCTTTTGACTTCTCTGTTGGTCTCATGGCTTATGGTTCTTACCGGTAGTTGTCTTGCAAGTACTAAGCAAAATGTAAATAACAAAAACTCTGGGCCTGTGTGAACAAATCTTTACACATTACAAATCATGTAAAAACTTCAGGAGGGAGGATTTCTCTCTCCTATCTCAGCAAGCACTGCACAAATAGCTGCAGAAGTTCTGTGATCATGTTGCACATATATGACATGAAACTACAGCAAATTCAAGATTTCTTGTATGACCTTCACTTGTTCATGAAGCAGGCAGTTCTGCAAAACTACTCTGAAAACATGAAGCCATTATAAGGTAGCAGAAACAAATGGCAAGCGGTTGTAGTTTTACGGCCGAGGTAGAATCTAGATATACTCATAAATAAATCAGTGAAGCATTTGCTTCTCTCACAACAAGCCCCTAAACAGAATGCTAAGTAGGTTAAAAAAAAATCAGGAAACAAAATCAAATTAAAAGCTGTGCTTATTTCCATTGCCAAGGACTCAATATCCTCTTCAGTGCTAATACAAGCTCACTCCACTACTGAGATTCATGGAAGTCACTCATAGGGGACTAGGGATCTCCGTCAGAACCTGTCTTCTCACTTTCTTCACCAACACAAGACATACCAGGGTACCAACAATATATCTACTTCAGTGCGTGTAGAATAAAGAGAACACCCTTCCCAGTCTCACAGATAGGCCACATCCAGCTCCCCTCTACTCTAGCAAATTCTAAGAGACTACGAATAACTGAATGGGTCATTATCTTTTACTGCATTTAAAAACACTGTCTTCACTAGTGGGAGAGGAGTTTTGAAGTGCCCACTCTCCAACAAACAGCTGGGGTACTAGTGTTCTGTGCCAGAGGCCTCTACACTTCCACAGGACGTACACAGGGACTCTGCGGCTCATGCACTGCCCTGCAAAGAACACGGCCACCAGGGGCTCAAGATCTGGTCATAACCCATTAGGATCTGAAGTTTTGGTTCAAGTCCCATGTCATACTGCTTCTCGTCTCTAAAAAGCTTTTGTAACACAGCTTCTATTTAGGTCACTTGAGAGGACAATCATCATCGCTGCTTTCTGATTTATGTGAAGCTCTGTATTACACCAACTGTGAAATGCATTTTGGGCAATCAATAAGTAATTAAAACAGAACTAATGGTTGGGACATAACTGAGAGTATAGAGTGCAGCTACAATCCAATTATTACAATTTGATCCAAAAAACTATCCCTCCAGGCAGCAGAGTTTATTGGTGGAGATGCAGGGTTGTGGGGCAAGGCTGCCAACAAACACATTGGAAACGTTATGAGCGTCTTCAGAGCTGAATGCTGCTTAATCTGCCCCCTGGATACAGGGACAAAACTGGCTCTGCTAATTCACTCGACATCCTTCATGTTCAGCTGCACACAAGCTCTCACTGAGGAGGGCTTTATAGTACCGTGAATGCAATTCCAACGAGCAACAACAAAATGACAAGTTCCATGTATTCACATCCAGCCGGAATCAAACACTCAGACCTCCTTTCACAAAGTTGCATGGCACAACATGAAGATGTGCTATGTTCTTAAACACACCATTTTCTGGAAATTTTGTATCTGCTACAAGCGGGTGCTCAGATCTTAACAGGTTCATGAAGCCAGAGTCAGACACACAAACAGGGCGCATGTCAAAACTCAAACAAACTGTTTGACCAGACAGAACTGTTTAGCTCACTGTAAAGAAAAAGGAGGACCTCAAATGATCTGAGACTGCAGCTGACTAGTTTTGGAGGGGAATCTAGTATGAGAGAGTTTGGGATTTTCTCCTTTACTGAGACAAGAAAGAGTGCTTAAATGTTCTTTCTATCCCCTAATTAATGTTCTCCCCACACGCACTTGATGTATCACGAATCTGCCAGAAGCTATTAATCGTCCAATTTTGTTTTCAGAGCAATTTTTCACTATATTTAACTTGGCTGTCCCTAAGAAAATTAGATACTGTTTCAGAGGACTGTACAAAAGTTACAGCATTAACTTGATTAAACACCTGGTAGAAGAGTGTGCCCACTGTGGAACTGAATACTAAGTGCAAATAAATTACGTTACTCATCAACTCTTTTGCAGAATATTGTTCATGTTGAGACTTTAAATATATCTGTCACAATCAAGGAAAGCTTAATACTTTCTTGGATTGAAAGCATTACTTTAATTTACTTGAAAAGGGGCTTTATGCACATACAAAAAGGGAACTTTCAGCTCAGCATTGAAACAGAGGACAATTGTTTCTTCTATCTTGATCTTTGCATACATTATTACAGGATATGGAAGCTAATTAGCCTTGGGCACATTTGTGAAACTCTTAGATTCAGATTATAGGCATGACATTTCTGAAGCTTGCATTGTTGCCTCAGTGCTTCATACAAATGACAGGAAAAAGTCCCTTTTGATTCTTGTGTAACAAAAGTACAAATTAAAAAAGACTCCCTTCATGAAAGACCGTCAAAAGGCTGGAAAATGTCAGTAAGATAGATCACAGTACTGACATCACCTATATCTGAAGGGACTAGCTTTGAGGCACTCTGGCTTTCTCCCTGTGGGGACAGTTTTCAGTCTCAGGGTCTGCTGTTTTCTGGAGTGAGATCTTCAGTAACTGCTTCTGCTTCATTTTCATGTATTGGTTCATTCAAAAAGCTGGGCTGAGAAACTTCCTCGATGTTTCAACTCTTACAGATGAGCAAAAAGCCAAAACAAAAAGCAGACAGTAATATCATCGTTCCTTCTTCTTCCTCACTCTTTTTCTGATAAAAATTTCCATTTGCTCCTGT
Organism: Phoeniculus purpureus; assembly: GCA_028565055.1. Lineage (NCBI taxonomy): Eukaryota > Metazoa > Chordata > Aves > Bucerotiformes > Phoeniculidae > Phoeniculus > Phoeniculus purpureus. The sequence continues at coordinate 19,819 of JAOXOE010011073.1, forward strand.
CTCTGAGAGACACAGACTGCTGTTCCCTACCTTCTGTGAGCTAAAAGAAGAATGCTATCACTCTTTTTTGACTGGCACTCCCACTCACTTCAGCTTCCATTTAGAGACATCCTCTTGTTATAACCAGTCTCACAAACACTGGAAAACTCACCTCAAATGAGAATCTTTACCACTTGGCCTCCTGAGTGCCCTATCTTTCAATTCCTTAGAAGCAACACTTCTACTTTGTTCTATATCATTATGTCTCAGTTTAATTTCATAAATGACTCTGGCACATGACCTGTGGTCCTAATGAAGCAATTCAGCTTGTCTGATCTCTATAGAGATCCTAGAGACAATTGCAGAAGTGTAGTAGTGTTGTGGGACATGAACTGCACTACTGGAGCACATGCATACAGAATAAATTAAGGTGGAGTGTTCTTAGAGATGCAGGCTTTGAGGGCTAGAATGAGTGGTCATATGATGGAGAGAATAAGGAAAAATGGAGGAGGGAGAGAATAAAACAGGAAAAAGAAAGGAAGAAAAGTTATGTAGTATAGTATTAGATATGTAGTACATGCAACTATTAGTAATAAATAATGCATCTTAATTATCATGACCTCTAATGCTATTACTTACCATCAATAGCCAATTTGAGATCAGTTAGTGTTGTTCGAACCTTTGATACAACTTGTTGCATGCATTCAATTTCTTGATGGAGAAATATGTTCATGGGTTGAAAGGCTCCCATCTTATGAAGCTGGGCTTTCACCTAAACCAGAATAGTAAAGGATTGTAAGATTTAATCTCCTGTTTCTCATGCAATAATTTTTGAAGGCAAAAGGTCGTTTTTCAACTGTATCACAGGATTCCTGAGAAAAGAAACTTTTATGTAACAGATGGCCATTCAAGTCCTGAGCCAAGTGTAAGATTTAGCACACCGAGACTCATTAGCTTACCGAAAGGAGCTCCTTCATCATTCTAAGGAAGCAAAGTTCCTCTTTTTAAAGGGACAGAGAAGTTCCTTATGCCCTTGTTAGTCTGCAGGGTTATAGTTATTAAAAACCCCACATGCTATACAAAAGCGTGTTTGATGGTAACTTCGTATTTCAAAATCTCACTGGTTGAACATCCTCACCTCTTCTTGCCCTATTGAATTGAACTAATGACAGAAATGGAGTTTGACTTAACAAGCACAATGATATACAGACGTTGGTACTTCAAATAGCACGTGACACATAAGACAAGGTGCTCATGGATGCATTACTAGAGAGCAAGAATGTCAGGAGTAATACAGATGCCACAGAATCCTGTCACACCATTATATTATATGCACCATTTTGTAGAGAGAAAGCTCATTAATTTTTAAGGACAACTGTTTCATGCATATTCAACAGAGAACATTTTCAAAATGGAATTAGTTGTTTATAGATCACGGAATAACAGAATGGTAAGAATTGGAAGGGACCTCTGAATATCATCTAATTCAACCCTCCTGCTAGAGCAGGATCCCCTAGAGGAGATTCCTCAGGAACATATCCAGGCTGGTTTTAAACAGCTCCAGAGAAAGAGATTCCACAACCTCTACTCCTGTGCAACCTGTTCCAGGGTTCTGTTACTCTCACTGTGAAAAAGTTTTTCCTTATGTGTAGCCTGAATGCTCCATTTTCCAGTTTGTGCCCATAAGGATGTGTCACTGCAGTAGTAACAAAAGCATCTCGTTTCACTTCAGCACATGATGCATACTCAATATGTTTCAGACATGCACTTTATGTTCCATGTATGTCTAAGATATATACAGTGGTGTATATACACACAGTTTTGATGTACACAACAGTGCATGAGAGAGGATTTAGTTGCACCTGCAGAAATCATGGTGTCTATACCTCACATAGTACCAGAACTCTTGATTTTTAGGATTTCCAAGTATTTTTCCCATCCATGACTGCTGTCAGAATGGCAATTGCCCTCTGTATTTGCTGCTTCTCAGCCTTGTGCATCTCCTGAACCCTGATCATTACCATTGTCACTCCTTCCCTCTGCAGGTGAAATTATGCAAGGGGACTCTGGAACCAAAAAAGAGATCTCAAACAGTAAAAGAAGATCCTAAATCCAGCTATTTATAAGAACAATAACTTATCATAAAAGAGTTGATCCATAGGATCAATTTGCTATGATAATTTAAAAGCTTATTTTGAGCTTACTAACAAAGGATGAAGAAAGATCTAGAGAGTCTATTCTCTCAAAGAGTACAGTATCTTTGGAATTCCACTGCAGCCAAGCAGAAGCCAGAAGATGTGGTATAATATGCGTTATTTCACTAAAGGCAGAGGTCCACTGGATTTTTCTTGTGTTTTTCCAGATGTACTGAGATGTATAATTCTACATGAAAGCAAATATTACTAAAGATCTCATTATTACACTGAATACCAGGTTTCTGCAAGATGAATAAAATATAGCAGTTGAGAAGTTATAATTGCTAATATAAATGAGTAAATGCTTAGACTATTTCAAATCCTCACATTTCAACTCCAAGCCAAATAAAACACTCCTTTTCAACTTCATATGCTATTCTCCTTGGAAGACATCTATCAGCAAAGTTATTCATCATATTTTAATCAGAAGGACCCATGAGTTTACCAGCCAGAATGTCCAAGAAAAAGGTGCCAGCCAATTATGCTAATGCTTTGCAGTATGACAGTTCATTTTACAGACTGAGCTAATGTGTTTCTTCCTGTAAAAGAGAAAAAAACTACTACAATCAGCTATGACAGGACTAGAGCTGAGACAATAAATGCTTTTTGGATAATTTACACAATGAAGCATTCTGATTTTTTTCATAAAAAAATCCAGGGAAAGCTTCTGCTTTCTGAAAATTTCACAGGAATTGATAATACTTCCTCTTGCCAAAAAAAAAAGCAAAATCCCTTTGATTGTTTTTTCCCAGAATACTTAGAAGTCTAATGCCTGCCACTAATGAGAAATGCATCACACTGAATATATTCCGTGCATTTTTATCCTTTAAATAAGAAATACACTTTTTCTAGTCTACAAAGCATGTGTTCCTTTGGGGGGGATCACTTAGAAGAAGAATTTCCCCTGTTTGAGGAAAAATTGCATGGAAGATGTTATTAGAGGGGTTACGTTCCAAAGTATTGGTATTTATCAATCTACAAAGAGAAGAAGGAAGAAATATTTTAAAATGTTATTGTACTGTATAATTTAACTAGCAAATTATGAAAATTTAAATGCTTCTGATTTGTTTTCATGCACCTACAAAAATAGCTGTAATGTTTTGAATAATGGAGTGAACAAATAATGCAGAAATTTGCCAGTTCATTCAAGACATGTTCACAGCACTCAGCCAGGAGCATAAAGCACAAGCAGATATGAAAACTTGAAAAAATTACATCTTTCCTACCCTATTGTATACAAATGATCCTGATCTGCAGGTGAGTTTTAGTAGGTGGAATGCAGTGCCTCTCTTGAAAATCTTGCTGTTAAGATTAGTTTTAAATACCAGTTTTGATTGTTTTGGTATGAGAATTCTTATCAAGCAATCAAATTACTTACTTCCAGCGCTGTATTTATTATGACTATAAGAGATGGATACTGACTGACAGAAGACTCTCAAAAGACAAAACTCAGTAACCAAAACAGCATTTCTGCTATTAATATACTAATTCCATTAAGGCCATTTAAACCATCTCCTTTCCATTATGCAAACAGCTATCATCAAACATAAAACAGGGTGATTTAATACAGGAGCCACTAAAATGATAATCTGTATAGCTTTGTCTACATGATTTTGCTGTGTTAGATTCCTCTGTGCACATTTCTTAGCTGTCCTCAGGTGAACAGCTCCTTTAGCATCACATACTTTATGGGACATTCAGCAGAAAAGCAGTTGCCTAACATAGGCCATTTAACGATCAGTGATCAAGTTACTATTGTAAATGCTATCGATTTCAAATAGACTCAGCTAATTGCTATGTTTTTTGTCAGCAGAAATGAAAATTCCATCGTTCTGTGAGATTGTCTAAATCAGAGACTTGAATTTGAAAAACAAGCTCAAGGCATGTACAAGCCAAAGCTCTTTTCAAGTTGTGTCAAGAACCACTTGCTGTTGTACTCAAGGAAGTGGAAAGTGAGGTATATAGAAAACAACTGAAGCTCTAGAGATGGGTGACCACCACATCTGATAGGGTTGGCAAGTAAGCTAGAGACAACTTACAAAAGTATCTAAGTTAGTGTTTCAGTTCAAGTCCCTTCTTTATTTTTTTTGTAGAAAAAACCCTGCACTGAAAAGCAGACTCCAGGCACACAAACTGCTCCAGCCACTAGTGGGTGTCCAGCCTACAGGACTAGACTAGGGTTAGACCAAAGTAAATTCCCCAGTAAAACATCTGAGACCACACCTCGAGTACTGTGTCCAGTTTTGGTCACCACAGTACAAGAGGGACATTGAGGTGCTGGAGCGAGTCCAGAGAAG
>JAOXOE010011104.1:0-24284 GCA_028565055.1 Phoeniculus purpureus
AGAAGAGGAGACTGAGGGGTGACCTCATTAATGTCTATAAATATGTGAGGGGTGGGTGTCAGGAGGATGGAGCCAGGATCTTCGCAATGTCATCTGGTGATAGGATGAGGGGCAATGGGTGTAAGCTGGAACAGAGGAGGTTCCACATAAGTATGAAAAGAACTTCTTCATGGTGAGGGTGACGGAGCCTTGGAACAGGCTGCCCATGGGGGTTGTGGAGTCTCCTTCTCTGGAGACATTTAAGACCCACCTGGGCATGTTCCTGTGTGACTTGGTCTAGATGATCCTGCTGTGGTAGGGGGATTGGACTGGATGATCTTTCGAGGTCCTTTCCTGTCCCTGATATTCTGTGATACTGTAATATCCAATCTAAACCTCCTGTGACACAACTTGAGGCCATTTCCCTTTGTCCTACCATTAGTAATTTGGGAGAAGAGACCAACGCCAGCCTCGCTACAACCTTCTTTGAGGTAGCTGTAGAGAGCAATAAGGTCCCCTCTCAGCCTCTTCTTTAGACTAAATTACCCACTTGTTGGTTATCTATGAAACAAGTGTCGCTTCTGCTCAGCTTGAAATCAGGATGCAGTGTTGGAAATAAAAACAGTAGTTTAAACAAAGTCACTACGAATATGAATTTTAAGAGTTAAACATACTTGTCTGTAATGGCATTACCAGGAAGATAAAATAAAGTAAGCTTAAAAAGATGTCCTGTACTTCACAGTACCCCACGTTGTTGCTGGGGTAAAATCAGCTTTGCAGAAAAATCTTTCTCTGGTGTCTTGCTGCTTCCCTATTCCACCAAAAAGAAGAAAATTGTAAGAGCAAAGAACCATCTTACCCATTCCCCTCCCCCCCAATCCCCCCCTCCAGAAAAAAACCCTAAACAAAATAACAACCACTGAACAAAAAAAGAACCAATTCTGGACCATATGGGGATTTTAATGAAACCGGGTGTCAAGAATCCTCTCACATCCATTCCAGATGGTTTAGACTTTCTTTGGAACTGAATGTCTCGTGTAAAATTAGCACCCTGTTTATTCTCAGTTAATAACAGTTACAAAGGTGAAGGGAAGATTAATCTAGCGGAAAAAACATAGGAACAGCAAGATGTCTTTCTTGAAAAACAGTTAATATTGAAAGATCCAATTCTGGTGTATGAGCAGAAGGGTATGACTGCAAATAAGCAGTTTGATTTACTCCATGTATTCAAACATGTGATGACATGCAAAGAAAAGGAGTATTTCCTAATGAGGAAAAGCCTGGTTTCCTTTCAAAACAGGAAAACCAAAAATGTGTATGTATACACACGCACTCCTGGCTAAAGGGGGAAATCCTGACTGCATTGGATAACTCTGTGGTTTTATTTAGTTATTTATCCCCTTTTTCCAGCTCCTGATCTCAAATACTTCTTTGTCTTTCATCCAGAGACCTTTACGAGCAGAGTTAATCATATCCTTCCAGTACCTGAAAGGGGTCTGTCAGAAGGCTGGAGAAGACTGTTCATAAGGACAGGGAGTGATAGGACGAGAGGTCATGGTTTGAAGCAGTGAAAGGGTAGATTTAGGTTAGACATGAGGAAAAAGTTCTTTAATGTGAGGGTGGTGGATCACTGGAACAGGCTGCCTACAGAGGTGGTGGAGGCTCCATCGCTGGAGACATTCAAGGTCAGGCTGGATGGGACTCTGGGCAACCTGGTCTGGTGAGTGATGTCCCTGCTTGTTATAGGGGGGATTGGACTAGATGACTTTTGCAGGTCACTTCCAACCCAATACATTCCATCATTCTGTGTGGGGTTTTTTGTCATAACTGCTAATAACTGAAATGAAGGTAAAATCAGTGAACTTAACATAGCAGGCAGTACCAGATGTTACGTACCAATAATAAAATGTAGAACCATTTAACATTTCATCCTTACATGATACAAAAGGATCCTATATGTGTTTTTCTGTGCATTTGGCCTGTGATAAATATTGTGCTCTAGTACACCTTTTTGGCTTCAAAATCCAGCTTACCAAACAATTTGAAGAATGTTCTACTGGTGGTTAGATCTATGGGTTCAAGCTTGCGTAACTTCTATTATAGCAATCAATCTCGCCTTGTCGGTGAGGTTAGCTGCCCTATTGCTGCACAGATTAAAACCAAACAAGTACAGTAACTGCAACAAACAACAAAAAACCCCCTCAGAAATTCCTGATTTCACACCGTCGTCATTTTGGACTGTACTTAAATGCTGCCGGTAACCTTAGTCACTTACACAACTCTAGATATCAAGTGAAAATTACCAAGTTTGAAAGCTGGTGATGGATTAATTACAGCTAAGTACTGGATTTCGAGTTAGATACAGTTTTTGCATGGGTAAATAAGGCTTCGTTTTGCTCACATACAATTATAATGTCTCCAGTATCTTCTTCCAAAGGCATAAAACTGCAAAAATGGGGCAAATAAGTGGAGAGTTGCATTTGGTATGATTTCCAGCTATGAAAAAGGCTCTTCATTACTGTGAAGAAGAGGTCTATAAGAAGAAGTACGTCCCTAAGATCATGGGTATTTTGAGAAAACATTGCTGCAGAGTTCAGTGAGAACATAAGGAAAGAGTTAATGTATCATCTTAAAGAGATTTTGTCAGTACCTCTATTTTGGTTAAAGTGGGAGGAGAACAAAGGCTGGTTAAGCTCCGTATTGCTTTTTGTTTACTTTTAAAGATTAAATACAACCGAGATGTCTTGGATAATCTGGTTGGACTGCCTCTTGTGAGGCAAAACCAATATTGCATATTTAAAAATGTTTTTTTTTTTTGTTTAAGGCCTCGTGAGTTGTTCTCCCCTGCAGTGTTTTTGTGCAAAATTGAGTGAGAAAGTTTGTTTTCCTACAAGTAGTTTTTCTGTGAGTCCTCTGTCTAAGCCTCCAGAGAATTCTGGCAGGGTTTTTCCATGGATTGTAATGGAGAAATACAAAGGATGCAACCTTTTATATTCATATTTCATATAACCACTACCCCATAATAATCAGTCCTTTGATATTTAATGGTAATCTAACAGTATTGTTGTCATGGGCGGCTCTCTTGCTTATCCGCTGTGTATCTGCACAGCCGTTAGTCTACACAAAGAATTATCTTTGTGAGTCATTGTGTTCGGCCCAAAGATGCTATGCCCACTTGGCAAAAACATATTGCTATTAATACATGAAACCTGCTCAGAAGAGCAATTCGAGCCACTTTGCAGTGAGTGCTTTGTTCTTGTTGTTTGTCTTTAAAAAATATTGACTTCTAAAGGATTGGAGGCTGGGGATTTAAAATTGATCTGACAGAACTTGTTCCCCGATTAGTTTTAAAGTCTTAATTCCAAAGTCTCAAAGTAGCTTCTTTTGTGCAATTAATTTTGAATACACAGTCAGACCTCCTTTACAGCTGAGATTTATTATCTGATATTTTTACTACCAAGGGATTATTAAACTGCAGACTGTTTGGGAAGCGTATTGTCTAAGCACAGCTCTTGGAGGCTATATTTCATCCACGCTCTATCATTTTTCTAGGGGATAACAGATGTGTTCAAGTATCCATTCAGTTTGTCCTCAGTCGAAGCAATTCCTTTTGCTGAAGACGTTCAGTGGTTTAGACCTAGCTATTCCATTTTTGCAAACTGCACGTACAAAGGCAGCTTCTCTCTCCAGTACATGACAAAAAGCTGGAGTAAGACACGCAAGTTTTATTTGGTGGAGCTAAATATTTCTGTGGCACTGGGACTAGGAAACTCTGGTTTATATCTTGAGCTTTCTCTTGTTTAGTCAACAGTCAGCACTGAAATTGGGTCTTTGCAAGAGGGCTCTGTTATGTGTTCATTAGACATGCTCCAATGTCTAATATATTGAGTGGTGGGTTGTTGGTGTCAGTTACAACATTTCTCTCTTCTGTCTTGCTGTGTGTTTTAGAAAACTTGTAGAACTGGAAAGACTTAAAAAAATTGTTTTCCTTCCTGTTTTAATTTGTTTGATTTAGAAGTTTTTTTGAGAAGAGCACACAAATAGAAAGAATGCCTGACTTTATAATCCGTATGTCTGCAGGAAAAGGGGTTAGCATTGTGCGCATCATTCCCTCGTTTCCACGCATACCCACGTGTATAGTACATAAAACGATCCATGATTCTTCATTTCAGCACAGAATCGTAGAACAGTTTTGGCTGGAAGAGACCTTCAAGATCATTGAGTTCAACCTTTCCTAGCCCTATCATCACTACTAAACCCTGTCTCCCAAACACAACATCTGCTTTTCTCTTAAACACCTCCAGGGATGGTGACTCAACTCCCTCCCTGGTCTGACACCTGACAACCCTTTCAGTAAAGAAATTCCTCCTGATATCCAGCCTGAACCTCCCCTGGTGCAGCTTCAGGCCATTTCCTCTCCTCCTATCACTCTCCACCAAGGAAAACAGACCAACTCCCACCTCTCTACAACTTTATTTCAAGTAGTTGTAGAGAGCAGTAAGGTCTCCCCTCGATCTCCTCTTCTCCAGGCTAAACAGCCCCAGATCCCTCAACTGTTCCTTGTATGACGCATGTTCCAATCCTTTACTGGCTTGGTAGCTGCCTCTGTACCCTCCCCAGCCCTTCAATGTCCCTCTTGTAGGGAGTGGCCCAAAACTGGACAGAGGACTTGACATATGGCTTCACCAAAGCTGAGTAGAGGGGATTGATCACCTCCATGTTCCTGCTGGCAACACTATTTCTGATACAGGCCGGGACGCCATTGGCCTTGGCCACCTGGGCAAAATGCTGGGCCAGCCCTCTATTAACACTCGCAGAGCCCTCTCTGCCTGGCAGCTCTCTAGCCGCTCCCCTCAAGCCTGTAGCTGCTGGGTGGTGTTGTGGCTGAAGTGCAGGGCTGGCACTTTCATGGAAATGGCCTCAGCCCAGCAATCCAGCCTATCTAGATCACAGAACCTCCCTGCCCTCAAGCGTATTAACACTTGCCCCCAGCTGGGTGTCACAGGCAAACTTACTAACGGTGCATTCTAGCCCCTCGTCCAAATGAGTAGTATCCAACCAGATTACCTATGTAAGATGCAATGAATCAATTTTCTTTTAACGAACTAGCAGAATAATCATTATTAAGAGGTAATTCTTTCTCTTCATTAAACTTCTGAGTGCTTATTTTAAGGTAATCAGGAGACCGAGTGCTTTATAGCCTCACACAGCTAACGCATATCCCTTTCTGCTTTTTCTGTAACATCAAAGCTAAATACTACACCAAAGGGTTAGACCGTATCTCTGGTTGTATGGCGATCTCAGAAACAGCTGCTAAGAGGTGTTAATTAAATTCTTTGGTTTTTCTAGATAAAGTTTTAAGTTTTAAACAGGGATTAATACAGATTTCTGGTTGCTACAGGAAGGTGTAAAAATAAGTGTCACTTAATGTTAACCTGCAAGTTAATGCTCCAAGATCTGAAAAGGCTTAAATATTCTTCTGAGTTTGTTTTATGCACTGGAAGTAGATTTGAAGCAAATATGAGAGCTGAGTGCCTTTTTCTTAAAAGGACTTGAGAATTTGAACCCGCTTTGCATGCTAGTCTTAAATCGACTCTCTATTTTCAATCAAAACTAAAGAAAATAAACTGGGCTTAAATAGAAAGCCATGGTATTCGTTGGAGTTTATTTCTTCCCTCAGCAGGCCATTTAAGTATCATTTAGTGGAAGGGCTGGGGGGAAAGCTTGGTAAGCTATCAGGAATTCCATTGAAAGTAGGCTGAATTCTTAAGGGCAACACACCAGAAATCTTATGAGTATAGATTTTTTTCTTAGCACATGTTCTTTCCCATGAATTCATGGTTTCTTCCATTCGCAGTGCATTGTAATGACTCTGAATCATAGAACATATTGGATTGGAAGTGACTTCCAAAGGTCACCTAGTCCAATCCCCCTACAGCAAGCGGGGCCATAGCTCACCAAACCAGATTGCCCAGAGAGCCCCATCCAGCCTGACCTTAAACGTCTCCAGGGATGGGGCCTCTACCACCTCTCTAGGCAGCCTGTTCCAGAGATCTGCCACCCTCAAATTAAAGAACTTTTTTCTCATGTCTAACCTAAATCTACCCTTTCACTGCTTAAAACCATGACCTCTCATCCTATTATTCCCTACCCATGCGAACAGTCTTTTCTAGCCTTCTGACAGACCCCTTTCAGGGATAGGAAGGTTGCTATAAGGTCCCCCTGGCACTTTCTCCTCTTCAGGATGAACCACCACTACTCTCTTAGCCTGTTCTCGTAAGGAGCTCCAGTCCTCTCATCATTTTCATAGAATCATTAGGGATTAGAAGAGACCTTGAAAGATCACCCAGTCCAATCCTCCTGCCACAGCAGGATCACCTAAACTAAGTCACACAGGAACACATCCAGGTGGGTCTTAAACGTCTCCAGTGAAGGAGACTCCACAACTCCCCTGGGCAGCCTGTTCCAAGGCTCCACACAATACTCCAGATGTGGTCTCATCAGGGCATAGTAGAGGAGGAGAAGAATCTCTCTCAATCTGCTAACCCACTCCTGTTCTGATCCACCCCAGGATGCTGTTGGTCCTCTTGGCCACAAGGGCACATTGCTGGCTCATGGTCATCCTGCTGTCCACCAGGACCCCTAGGTCACTTTCTCCTATGCTGCTCTCCAACAGGTTTGTCCCCAACCTAATATTACAGTGAAAGCTGTGTTGATGGCTTAGTAGTAAATGGCTAATAACCTCTCCAAACTTCAGTGCTGAACACAGTGGTAATCTTGTTTAGTTGCTGGTTGCTCAGGAGAGTTACCCTAACCCTGAGAACAACCGGAAATGAGTCATCTGACAGTTCTCTGACCTGAGTTTTGGTGTTGAAAGGATCTTGCATGTAGGTATTTCTCTTCAAGGAGCTATTTCAGTTACACAGGAGTCTGATCTATACATAAAGGCAGCTCTGACACCTGCAGGTTACTGTTGGTCTGTGCTGTGCATGTTGACTCTGCGTCCAGAAATTCTCATGGGGGAGGTGAGTGGGAAATGGTCAACAAAATGGTATGTACTAAATGAGTCTTGGAAAGGACCTGTCACATGCCTGATGGGAAAGACAGAAAATGGCTCTACAAATAAAGGTAGGTGGAGAAACTAACCCCAAAGTCAATGGGTGTATTTTGGTTTACTCTTCAAATACTCTAGCATTGTTCTCTGTGTTCATGAAGCAGTATTTCTTGAAGCTGAGGGAATCTGAAGCAGCTTGCAGGCTGTTTTGGAAACAGCATTTAAGCAATGAAAATGAGGCACTGGGCTAACTCCAAATGAAACTGAGAATAAATCAGCAAAGGGCTTGGGGTTTGAAGGTTTGTCAGGAGGAGGCAAAAAATGTATTTGTGAAAGAAAGATGAAAGAAAGTAGAAGTTTACGGAATCTGCTGGTGGGACCAGGTGGAGAGGTTGGGGCTGTCGTGCCAGTTTTGAGCAATGAGACTTGAGTAACTAGTGTGGTTTCCCCATCTCTAGTTTACTTGGGTCATCTAGTTGAATTTTAGTAGAACTGCATTCACTTGTTCTTTATTTTTATGGCATGACAGTTCTCAGTCCTAATAGCAGTATAGACTATTTTCCATAGGCAGATGACTGTCCCGTCCTTGTTTATATCTTTGAGAGCACTGTATGTGGGGAAAGGCTCTCCCCTTGACTGTACTAATGGCTAAGACCATGTGCTGATCACGTCAGGCCCCATGACACCTTTACCCTTTCAGAGTCTGTAATGCAGTGCTGCCCGCCTTGAATTCCCTAACGCCAAGCATTGATTGTTGCAAGAGGGAGACTTCTTACATCCTGGCTTCCTCTTACTTCTGTATTTCCAAATACCTGCTCATCTGTGTGCTGCTGACCTGACCGTTTGAGCAATTTCCCCCAGGCCAGTGCTCCATTGCCCCTGGAGATAGTAAAACTCACGGAAACGAATAAAACCAGAATAGGCTGTGCACATAATATTAGTAAAGTTAATGTCACCTTAAAATGATACTCAAAAGTATTTTGAGATTGTGCAAGCCTATGGGAGCCTTAAAAAGAAAATAAATCTGGTTATGGCAAACTGCTCCAGCAACGTAAGCGTGTGCCTGGGTATTCAACCGCTCCAGGTGCTGCGCTGCTGTGTGTGTGGTACTTGTGTTGTTGACAAAACCCTGCTTCACAATGACACTGGCTTGCTGGATTGGCATACCTGGCAGGGTTAATGAGCCACTGAAATCTGGATACTGGTCACAAGCCTCCAGTGTTGAAGTAAGATCTTGTTTGCCTGTAAAACAAATGTTGCCATTAATCAGGATGAGTCTGAATGTTTGTGAGGCCCCTCAGGTGAACTGCTGTTACCTAAATGTGATCACTGGCTTGAGCTCAGGAGCATGGATGTTGTTGCTGTGAGGAGCACTGTTGTGCTTTGGTGCCTCTGTGTTGAGCAGTGTTGGAGGGTCCTCAGGATGTAGCTGAAACCAGGCTTGAGCAGAACTGATCCACAGCTTCTGTCTTATTCCTGTCATCAGCCTATTGCTTGGATCACAGTGACAAGGAACAGTGTGGGTGTTGCCCATTAGCTGAGGTCGTGCTGCCTGAAGGTGTGGGGCTGCATCTAGGAACTTGTAAGTCATCCCAGCAGCCACCTGCAAGACACAGAAGGCCAGCAGCATAGGGAGCAACCAGCATCTGCTGTTTGGCCTTGGGTCTCATCTGCTGCACCTTCATCCCAGCTTGCTGGAAGGCACTGGGATCCTACAAGTCTCTGTAGTGGAGACTTCAGTGGAGAGTGTCTGCCGTGGTGAATACTGCTGCAGCACTCAAAGTAATTGTGTCGCCGTGATGTTGCTGATGGAGAAATGGTTTTACAGACTTCTTAACATGTTTGTAAGTGTAGGTATTACGGAGCTTAGAGTGATATCCTGGGTATAGATTAGAATAAAACACAGACTGAGGTGGTATGGCTTCCATGTGCTGTCGGAATATTCCTCCTCTTGCATGCTGGAAGGGATTTTCAGTGAAGCCTTTGGAGAGCATCTGCTTTTTCACCTGATTCTTCAAACAGTTGGTTCCTAGGAGAGTTGTGCGAACCTGTCCTGCACAATGTCTACACGCTCCTCATGTCCTGGGAGAATCAGTGTTTTCATAACTGAGGCAGTAGAGTGCACACACCCTTCATATCAAAAATTCATGATGCTTCCCTGGCCACTGCTGGGAACAAAAAGGCCCCCTAACCCTGCTTTGTGTCTCCTGTGGCTAAAGCTTGTTCCTGTCACTGACAGTTACACCCTGCCCAGAGACCAATTTTGTTTTATGTGACTTTATTACTGTTTTTGCCGGCTTTGCTATGCTCTTCAAATCTCTTCACTTGAGACTGTTTTGTTCCAGGTGGAGGACAAATCCTGTTTAGCAAAGGAAGCTTTTGAGCTATTAAATAGGGTAGACACAGGAAGAATTGACAACCACTTGCATACTTTTACTGGCACTTGGGGTGTTGAATAAGGTTAAACTGCTCAGAACATAGCTGGAGTGGTGGAGTTGAGTCATCTGATCTCTGCCTCAAGCAAGACTGTTCTCAACTTTTGTTTCTGTTTTGCAGAATGGGGATGTATGTATTTCAATTCTTCATGCACCTGTAGATGACCCACAAAGTGGAGAGCTGCCATCTGAGAGGTGGAACCCGACCCAAAATGCCAGGTAACTGACTTTGGTCTACAGTGGTGACCTTGAAGGCCTGTCATCTCTCTACAAGACTAAGACCTCTGTTGGGAGGTGTTTGGAAGGAAGTGTGGTAAATGATACACCCCAAACAGGGCAGGGTTCCACTCCGATTTGTAATGTATTAAGTGAATAAAAAGAAGCAAAAACAGCTCTGGGTATGCCGGGGGTCATTGTCCCCCCAAGTCGCACCCCGCAAAGAACAAAGCAGTACCTTATGTAACCTAACACTTGCTGCATATTCATAGGAGATGTGCTTTTCCACAAACTCTCCACCTCCAGGTGGTGCATGCCCAGTAGTTCCTCCAGAAACTTCTCACACTTTCTTCGAAGAGCCCTCTAGGCAGTGCACCCCCAACTAAGTCTTGCACAGTAGCAGAAGCAAGCAACAGACACCTGCTCCCACAACAGACACACAGAACAAACTGTCAACGCGCAGAACAAACCGTAAAACACAGAGACCATATACCAAGGGTATAGGGTATGCAAAACAGAAGGGTACACTCCATCACGCGGTCCCAACATTCCCCCACACTGACACAAATCCAATTGAACACATTTCAGAATCCCCCATCTGCTTTTTCATGGCATTGATTCGTGTTTTTGTTTCCAATCAAGTAATTGGTATCATCAGGGAATGGATTTTCTCTTTCCTCGGTTCTGGATCAACAGGCACTGTGGATATTTGCATCCCTTCTCTAACTGAGTGTATTAGTCTAGTAAAACAAGGTATTAAACATGGAATTATTAACAACCCTCCACATACTCTCAGTACAACTATTAAGCCAATCACCGCCCATACAACTCCTCCATTCCAAGTCTGAACTGGGACATGTGCAGTTTTTTACAAGTTCTTCTACAGCTTTTCCTTCATCATTACTTTCTCATTAACTTCTAAGCAACAACTACTAAGGTTAAATTTTCCACAAACTCCTCCTTCTTGTGCTGTCAGATAATCGCAATTAATCCAAGTGCATCCCTGGTTTTGTTTACAATTATTTCTACTACAGCTTGTATCTTGTTTTCCAAGATGTTACTTTCCATCGATTCTGAAGGCCACCGTTCCCCTCGGTTAGTTCCTCCACATACGTAACAATTAGTTACATTCAATGCTTCAGCAATATTTTCAGCCGGATTTACAAACAGATTTTTAGCACTTGTGGGAATTTCATATTTTACTCCTGTTTCCATTTCATGGTAAAAGGAATTGAATCCTACTGGATACCAGAGTTTGGGAGCTTACCTGTCCCCGTCTTGTAGTGACTACCCATTGACTGCGGTTGCTAGCCATAGTCAGGGACAAGGAACTCACCCCAGGTAGAACTAGAAGAGGTCCGACTAGTTGTCGGCAGTCACAACCTAAAGGGGTTGCAGCCCTCGGTTGACCCTTT
This sequence comes from Phoeniculus purpureus, assembly GCA_028565055.1. NCBI lineage: Eukaryota > Metazoa > Chordata > Aves > Bucerotiformes > Phoeniculidae > Phoeniculus > Phoeniculus purpureus. The sequence continues at coordinate 11,100 of JAOXOE010011104.1, forward strand.
AAGCTGCACCTCTGGTTCCCTATTCCTTAATCTCAAGGGATGGCCTTTTTTGAACACTCGCGGGGTTACAGGGTTAGCTCTTTCCAATTTGCACGTTACGTTCCCATAAATTTGGTGTGTACTATGAATCTACAAATTATACAGGAGCAGTCACATAATAAAGTTCCCACAACAACTTAGCTTATACTTGATGAAGACCTCTTCAAGTCCGTTTGACAGTTAGCTTAGTCTCTCCTGGTTCAGGTGTTACTTTCATTCCTTCACCGGACCTTTTACTCGCAACACGTGTCCATCCTTTCTCAGCAGTTCTCACAGCTGTTTCTGTGGTTAATGGAACAAGAAAAGGTCCCTCCCAAAGGGGAGATAAAGTTTCTTCCCTCCATGTTTTTATCAAAGCCTTGTCTCCCGGTTTTAACTGATGAATTGCAAATCCTGATGGAGTTGTTTGAACCATCATCCCAATCTCTCTCTTAATTCCTTTAGTCTTTTCCCGATAGTTATTACATATTTCTGAATACAACGATCTTCAACCACATTATTCCCCAGAGGCATCCCTTGAGAGTAAGGCATGCCATATAACATTTCATATGGCAATAATCTAGTCTCACTATGTGGTTTAGTTCTTATGTTTAGAAGGTCCAAAGGTAAACGTTTTGTCCAGGACATCTGTATCTCAATCATTAATTTGGCTAGTTGTTGTTTTAGCGTTTGATTCATTCTTTCTACTTCTCCCGAGCTTTGTGTATGCCATGGAGCGTGGTATTCCCATTGAATACCTAATGATTGCCATAATGATTTTATTATTCTAGATGTAAATGTGTGCCCTGGCCAGAATCAATGTACTGGATTATGCCATATCTAGGTATCAAGTGCTCTAGCAAAATCTGCACCACCATCTGTGCTGTAGCTCGTGCTACAGGATAAGCTTCCACCCAGTGTGTTAAATGATCTAGTATTACTAGTAAATATTTTATCCTTCCTACTTTAGGTAATTCAGTAAAATCGATTTGTACTCTGTCAAAAGGTCTGTAAGCTATTTTCCTCCCTCCTGTGGCTACTTGTCGGAAGATTTATTTATCTTTTGACAAGTTAGGCAACCTTGTGTAATTTGCTTGGCTATTTCAAAAATTCCAACACAGCTGAATTGTTCAAGGAAATGACCATTTAATGCCTCTGTACCCCAATGTTGTTTGCATATGCAATCGTTGTAATATTTGCCTGGTATAGGCTTTTGGCCACATCTCTCACCCGTTGGGCAGCGTCCATTTTCCTTGTTGTAACTTAGCTCCTATTTTCTCCAATTTTGCCTACTCCTCGGGGTAAATTTCTTCTCTCTCTCTCTCTCTCTCTGTTTTTCCTCGTTGATGTCCTCGTACATGTACCATTGCTATCTCCTTTGGTTGTCTTAATGCTCTTAAAATTTTTACTATTAATTCTTGATGTATAAGATTCCTCCCTTGAGTATTAAACCACTTTCTTCCCAAATTTCTCCAAAAGTGTGGACCACCTCATATGCATACTTAGAATCTGTGAATATAGTCCCACTTTTTCCCTTTAATAGTTTCAGGGCTCTAGATCCTTATTAATTATTGCATCCTTCCACTACTCAGGAGGATCCATCCACAGACAGTGTTTCCCCTTTCTCTAATTCAATATCCCTTAAATCAGGTCTCAAAAAATTGTGCTGGACTCTGAGCAGAGGTCACCCTCAGTTCTAAGTCAGGGGAGTCAATTAATATTGCTTCATATTTTAGGATCCGGTTATCCGTTAGCCATTTTTCCGCTTTTTGTTGTAAAGCAGTTCTGACATTGTGTGGAGTACACACCTTGAAAGGGGCACTAAAGGTAATTTTCCTAACTTGGTCTATTAATATTGCTGTGGCAACCAAAGCCTGAAGACAAGCAGGCCATCCTCTACTTACTGGATCAAGTAACTTAGAACAACACCCCACGGGTTTCTTAATTCCTGCCCGGTCTTGAGCAAGGACCCCGCATGCTGTCTGGCTTGATGTGTGTACAAAGAGATAAAAAGGTTTTCCCAGATCTGGGAGACTCGATACAGGTGCCTTATTAATGCTCTTTTCATTTAAACCACTTAGGTTGGTTATTAGTTATAAAAATCTTACCTTTCCGCTGTCGCGTTCAAGCCATGGTCTACAATACCCTAATAATCCCAATATTTGCCGAATTTCCTTTTTGGTTTGTGGGGGTCTTAAGGACAGGATTCCAGATACCCTGTCAAGATCCAATTTCTTTTTTCCTTTACTCAGCCAATGCCCTAAATATTTTACTTCCTGTTCTACAAACTGTCATTTTGATCGGGACACCTTTAATCCCTTTTCTCCTAAAAAATTTAACAATTTAGTAGTTGTTTCTTGTGTTCCCTCTTCCGTTTCTCCCGCTATTGATAGATCATCCACATATTGTAGTAACTCTACTTCCCTGGGTAAAGTGAAATCCTGTTCCAAAGCTTGTCCAAATAGATTTGGTGACTCTGTGAATCCCTGCGGCAGCACAGTCCATCTTAATTGTTGTTTTCGCCCCATTTTGGGGTCCTCCCACTCAAACGCAAAATAATCTCTGGATCCCTCATCCAGAGGGCAGGCCCAAAAAGCATCTTACTCAGTAAAGTATAAGGATTTGCCACCACAGGGAATTTGGTGATTGTTTGCTGATTTACAGCTCTCAGGTCCTGTACCATCCTGTATGACCCATCCAGTTTCTTTACAGGGAGGATAGGTGTATTGTGAGGTGAGGTACATAGTTCTAGAGTTCCTTTTTCCAGAAGTCTGTCAACTACAGATTTTAATCCTTTTCGACCCTCCGCTGGTATAGGATATTATTTGACTCTAACGGACGATGCAGATCTATTATTTGAACTTTTATGGGGTCCAATTCTAATTTTCCAGTCTCCCCTTCCTTATACCATACTGAAGGGTTAATAGCTTTTTCATACTCCTGTGTTAGAGTAATTTAATCTGCAATTTGTCCCCCTGACTCTGAATGCTCAAATTTAACTTCAAAATTAAGTCCCTTTCTAATAGATGGTATTCAACTTCAGGGAGCAAAAAAAAAGGTCATTAAGCAAATTTTTTCTATTCCTTTTGGAAGTTTCTGAATGGTTGATTTTTCAGCTCCAATATCCACTAAAACGTCCTCTTCATGGGGACCTATTGATAATTTTATCAAGGGCTCTGTTGATGTTTAAGTCCCCAAAAGATAGAGCCCCTGATACCCCTACTCTTCTTTCTTGTTCCTGTTTCTGAACATGTCCCCTCTTACTACAGTAGTAGCAGAAGGGGGTTGTGAATCTTTCCCGAGAAGGCGGTCCCCAGGGTGTGTGCTTTTGCTTTCGTTTTCTGTCTCTCTTCATCTCTCCTAACACAGACCTTCTGGGCTTCTCTAAGTAACTCCTCTATCGCTACAAATTGTGTTCTAAAGTGTGGTGCAGTCCTGGCCACTGTATTTGGATCAATTCCAGAATACATTTGTAAGCTTTTTCTTAACCTCTCCAACCACTCTGTCAGAGAGTCATCTTTCCCTTGTTGTTTATTAAATATTTTATTAATGTTTTGCCCTCGGGGAACCACTTCCCTTATCCCCTGTGTAATTAGTGTTCTTAAACCCCTCACATTCTGCCTTCCTTGAGGTTGCTGATGATCCCAGTGAGGATCCACATTTGGCCATTTCTGATCTCCTGGGGGTCCTTCTTCCTCCTGACTAAAATGTTCTTTTGAATTAAGATATATATTTAAGGCTTGGCAAATCCAGTCTTCAAAATATCCTCTTATGGGGCCCCATTTGTTCCAATTACTAATCATTATTCCTAATGGACTTTCTAATGGCATGCCTGGTAATTAGCTCCCTTTCTCCTGGTCCTGGGTCCTCAATTCTTTGTGACCCATCTAGGAATTTTACTGTGGCAATTCCTACAGCCCTTGGTCACTGGTAAGAGTGTCTTGCAGGGGGCTTAGGACCATCACCCACCCACGAATCCTATAGGAATCGCTTCAGTCCTTCACCGGCCAATTCCCTTGCAGGAGATCGGTTAGAAGACCTCCACAATCACTTTGGAACCACATTCCGTCTCAGTTACACTCTCACACACACGGGCAACCGAATCCCACCCAACTGAAGGGTATATACAAATTCTTACAACTCCATCGTCTTCGTGCGGATCTTCGCGCGAATTACAGGCTAAACAAACTACTGCAGCTGCCAAGGGAACTTACAAAAAATTCTTTGCTTGCTTCTATTCGAGTTCAGGACGACATCAGTCCCGATCTGAATTGCCAGGAGCCACCGAGCGCTGGGGCACCCCTCCTGACTCAAGTCAGAATTCAGGCACTGAAGCCATCCCGGATGAGCCCCCAGTTGTGATAAACTATTTAGCCCAAACAGGGTTCCAATCCAATTTATAACTTATTAAGTGAATAAAAGCAAGCAGAAACAGCTCTGGGCACGCTGAGGGTCTCTGCCCTCCCAGGACGCACCCCGCAAACAACACAGCAGTCCCTTATGTAAGCCAACACTCACTGCACAGTCACAGCAGGCGGCCGCCACCTGCAGGCGGCGCATGCGCAGCAGTGCTTCCAGAAACTTCTCGCACTCTCCTCGAAGAGCCCTGAGGCAACGCACCCCCAACCAAGTCACGCAGCAGCAGAAGCAAACAACAGACACCTGCCCCCACACAGAACACACCGTAAACACAGGGGCCATAGACCAGGCCATAGGTATGCAAAACAGAAGGTCACACTCCATCACGGGCCCCAACATTCCCCGACACCCACACGAATCAAACTGGGCGCATTTCACAAGGCTCAAAAAGCCTCTCCTCATCAGATTTTCCCTCCAGTCCCTTCCCCAACCTTGGTCCTCCTCTGGACCCGCTCCAGCCCCTCAATCTGTTTCTTAGAGTGGCCCAGCACTGCCTGCAGTACTCGAAGGGAGGCCCCACCAGTGGCCAGTAGACGGGCCACACTATTGGCCAGGATGCCACTGGCCTTCCGGGCCACCTGGGCACACTAGCCCAAGGTAGATGAATCTCTCGGGAGGTAACTCAGTGCCAAGTGTACGTTCGAAATCCTTTAGCCCGAGCAGAACCAAACCAACTCTACCGCCGTCCCAGCCAGGGGCCGTAGGACAGGCCCTTTCCGTCAGCGCCTCTACCGGAGCCACAAGCTCCCAAGAAGCCGAGAAGGTGATCCAACACTGTGACCATTCCCCATCGGGTTTCCAGGCACCAGAAGGTTTTACTGTTAACCCGTGACAGCATGTTTGCAGCACTGGGCACACAGAACCGCTCCCCCTGCTCGGCGGGGGCCCTGCGCAGTCCGTCCCGCTGCCGCACACGTCCCCAGCCTGACCGGCACCGGAACCAGAGACCCCCCCGTACCCCTTCTAGAAGCCCCGGATCAAGAAGCGACCCCAGGGGCTGCCCGACTGCCTCCGCTGCGCCCCGCGCCCGCGCTGCCCGCCCCTTCGCGCACCACCACTCACCCCCGGCCCCTCCTGCGGGTGCTCCCCGCACACGCCCCACGCACCTGCGTGCTTGCCGCTATGGCAACTTGAACTGGCCGCGCTGCAGCCGCCCCCGCCGCCAGCAGCCGCTTCCGGGCACCGCCCCCGCACCAGGCTCTGTGGGAAGGGGAGTCCGCGAGCCACGGGCCCTCAAATGGACGGGCGAGCGCTGGACTTCAAGTCCCGAGAAGCTTTGCAGGCCGCGGCGGAAGTTCCGCAGCCCTCGCCGTGGGGAGCCGTTGGGCCGGCCGGGCCGGGGCGGGCCGCTGTGCGCGGTGTTAGGGGTGAGGAGCGCGGTGGGGCGCGGTGTGGGGGCGAGGGGCAGGCAGCGGGGCTGTTCTACGTGGGAGACACCCCCGCTTCCGCTGCATGGAATCACAGACTGGGTGGGAAGAGACCTCACAGAGCACCCAGCCACGGGCAGACGCCTCTCGCCAGACCAGATCGCCCGGAGCCCCATCCAACCTGGCTTTGAGCACTTCCAGCAATGGAGCAGCCACAGCCTCCCTGGGCAGCCTGTTCCAGGGCTTCAGCACCCTCGCAGGGAGGAATTTGTTCCTGAGATCTGATCAAAATCGTCCGTCCCTTAGCTTGACACCATCCCCCTTGCCCTGTCACTACAGTCCCTCATAAAAACTCCTCCAGCTTTCCTGTACCCCCTTCAGGTATTGGGCACTGCTACAAGGTATAGAATCACAAAAAGGTTGGAGTTGGAAAGCAACCTTAAAGATCGTCTAGTTCCAACCCCCTCCGTAAGCAGGGACACCTTCACTATAGCTGGTTGCTCAGAGCCACATCCAGCCTGGCCTTGAATGCTTCCAGGGATGGAGCTTCCACAACTTCTCTGTGCAGCCCGTCCCGGTGTTGCACTACCCTCACACAAAAGAACTTCTTCCTAAATCCCTCCTCTCTCAGTTTAAAACCATTCCCTCCTGTCCTCTCAGCCCCTGCTTTTGTAAAAAGGCCCTCCCCAGCTTTCCCGTAGCCCCCTTCAGGTACTGGAAGGTCCCCCTGCAGCCTTCTCTTCCTCAGGCTGAACGACCTGAAGAGCCCAGAGCCTTTTTTCCTTCAGGCTGAACAGCCCCAGTTCCCTCAGCCTGTCCCCACAGCAGAGGTGCTCCAACTCTCTGAGCCTCCTCACTGACTTTATCTTCCATGAGCCAGACATCTCCCTGTTCTCAAGTGTATCTGTTACCGTCGTGCGCAGTCCAAATGACCGACTATTGCAAACTGCCACACCAACTGCCCTTGAGAGGATGAGTGTTGTGAGTGGTCACAGGAAACATTGCTCAAACCTTTGAATCCTGAGCAAAATTGAAATAGCCATAAAATCACTGGAACATTTGCCTGCAAGTAAACCATAGGTGAGCACTCAACACCAAGGTAAATGCAGTGGATTGGTTTTCTTATGTACAAATATGTCTATATTGCCTCTGACATCTGTAACAGCCATAGCCATAGTGGTGTATTGTTGGGGGTTCTTATTTGGACCCCCCCTGCATCCCATCGGGGTCACTACTAATGCCATGGGTCAGAGACCCCAACTCCATTACAACCAAGAGCTTTTAGCCAAAGCGTCAGACACAGAGGGAGGGTTTAACAAACCCACTGACGGATCTGCAGGCAATGTAGCCATCATGTTATGGACACTAAGCCCTGCTGGTGGGTGCGCAGCGGGGTCGCAGGGTGAGTTACAGGTACAAGCAGCACGCTCATATTTACTCCCACACTAAATGAAATGAGAACATCTCTCTTTTTCCTCTCACTACTTTTAAACACTTGTTTTTGCAAGAGTGCCTATCATTTATGAAGAGATCCACAGCTGAGTGAGTCCTAACCACATTTTAGCGCTTTTAGCACACGTCAGGCACAAACACAGCTGCTTCAGTGTGGGAACGTGTCAGCTTGCATCGCTAACGGTGACTGGAGTAGGTTGCTGCTTCAAGTGACAACAATTCCACCTTATTTCTCTCAAGGTGTAGCTACTTCACACTTAGTGGTCATTTGCTCAACGTAAAGATCATTGCTTTAATTTCACTGCTCTTACAAGTGAGTTAGTACTGTGCTTACACAGCCTCCTCCCTCCTCATTCCTGCAAAGATGCTGGAGTGTGGCCAGAGAGAGGTTCTCCACTCCCTCTACTGTGCCCTGGGGAGGCCACATCTGGAATACTGTGTCCAGTTCTGGGCTCCCCAGTTCAAGAGGCACAGGTTGTTACTTAAAAGAGTCCAGCACAGAGTCATTGAGATGATCAGGGAGCTGGGGCATCTTCCTTATGAGGAGAGGCTGAGAGAGCTGGGGCTGTTTAGCCTGGAGAGGAGGAGACCGAGGGGAGATCTGATTAATGCTTACAAATATCTGAAGGGCCACTGTCAGGATTATGGGACCAGGCTCCTCTCAGTGGTGCTCAGAGACAGACAAGGGACAATGGGCATAAACTTAAATGTAAGAGGTTCGGTTTGAAATGGAAAACATTTTTACGGTGATGATGACAGAGCCCTGGATCAACCTGCCCGAGAAGTTCTGGAGTCTCCCGTGGAGACATTCCAAACCCACCTGGACGCATTCCTGCCTGATATTCTGTAGGTGGTCCTGCTCTAGCAGGTGGGATGGACTAGGTGATCCCCAGAGGTCCCTTCCAATCCCGTGCATCTGCGATGTTGTGGCTGCCCCGCCGCCGCGTTTAGCTGCAGCCCAGCTGGAGCTTAGCTGCGCACCCGTTAGTTCACGGCTGGGCGCGACCGGGCAGGGCAGGCAGGGAGGGAGCCCGCTCGCCCCCTGTGCCCCGAAGCCCCGGCACTGCTTTGGGAGGGAGCCGCGGTGCCCGGGCGGTGCGGGGAGCGGTCAAGGCTCCCCGCGGAAGGGCTGCGGGAGCAGGAAGGTTCGGTCGGGGCGAGGGGGAAGGAGGAGGAGTGGGGAAGGACCGGGAGGTGTTACGGCTAAGGTGGGCGCCCGGCTGGGGCAGGGTTGGAGCTGCCCGAGGAAGGGGGCGCGCAGGGTCCACTGCGGTCCCCACTGAGGGAGGAGGAGCCGCCTTCCCAGCAGCTTACCCTGGCGGGGCGACCTCTACCCGTGCGGCCGCTGCCTCTCGACCCTATTCGGAGCTCCGGGGGGCCGCAGCAGGCGGCCAAAGATGCTGTCCCTGCCCGTAGCCTTCCAGCTGCTGCTGCTGCTGCTGTTGGCCCTGCGCAGCCGGGGCGGAGAGGGATGTCCCTCAGCTCTCTGCGAGTGTTCCGACTGGGATGACTACAAAATCACTTGCAGGAACATCCACTTCATTCCCACCCTGCCGGAGGACACCCAGACCCTGTGAGTACGCTGGGGAGACACTCGCCGGCTATGAGAATTCGTTTGCCAGCAGGACCCAGAGCGAGTGCCCGGGGGGCTCGGGGAGGGCGGTGGGGTGCTGGAAGTTTCCCGGACCCTCCAGCATGCCAGGAACAGCAACGGGCGCTGCCGGGAGGCTCTGTGGCTCTCAAGGCTTATAGAGATGTGAAGAGGTCATTGTCTGTGGCGTTTGGCAAGTTCTGTGTAGGATATAGGAACCAGTCAGTGAGGTGCTTGTGAGGGGCAACCCGAGTGGAAGGCTGGGCTCCGTGTGGCATGTGTGGAGGGGGACAGGGCAAGGAAGGATAGATTCAAACCAGTTTTGCAATTCAAAGAGTAAAAGGAATGGGATATGCTACCTCACAAACAGCTCCACTAAAGCTTCTGAGCCCTTCTAGCTTGTTTGCCAGAGCCCAACAAAGAGAATCCATGGGAACAGAGAACCCAAATATCTCGAGTGACAGAGTACTTCAAATAAACAAAAGTGTGGAGTTAGGGATCGAGCAGCAAATTTGGAGCTTGCCAAAGTGATAGAGCAGTCCAAGTACCTGAACCAAAGTGATTAGTGCCATTAAAGGCACCAGAGAACATCTTGCCTGTGCTGGTCTAGCAGAGGAGGGATTTAGGTTGGAGATTAGGAAGAGCAACTTTGGTGTGAGGGCGCTGAGACACTGGAACAGGTTGCCCAGAGAAGCTGTGGTTGCCACATCCCTGGAAGTGTTCACGGCTGATTTGGATGGTGCTCTGAGCAACCTGGTCCACTGGGAGGTGTCCCTGCTCATGCACGGGGCTTGGAACTCAATGATCTTTAGGGTCCCTTCCGACTCTAAACTTTGTATGATTCTATGATTCTGTTTATGGGTGCCTTTAACTTTTTTTGTGTGAGACTGCAGTGTTTCAATTGTTAAGGTTTTAAATTACGTGGGATTTATTATACTCCATGTCTGGGTCTTGTTTAGTTTGCAACTGCAGTTATGTGACTATATGTAATGTGCAGTATGTTCTTTGACATCTACCATGACAAGCTATAAAATAAGGCAGTTTATGGGAGAACTGTGCCTTCATACAGGCATTTGGGATAGTTAACAGTGAGATCATATAATGGAATCGGGCACTTCCCCTGACAAGTGCTAGTGTGGTGGCTGAGAAGCACCTCTCTCTACACACCTTCACAAATAAAGCACTTTGGTTGCTGGAGTTCCTGTGTTTAAAACACTGTTTTTTAAAAGACAAATTACCAAAACCAAGTGAGATGTAGTTTTCTGTTCAATTTGGACGTATTTCAATCATTGGTGCCAAGCAGGGTGGACACTGCGAGCTTCACAAGAACTATCCTCCCTATCATCATCACTGTACAATGAGAAAGGCTTCCAGGTCATGACACCTGTGGTTTTACGGTGTAGCACAGGGAAGGTAGAACTTGCACAGTTTAGTGTGTTGGATTTGAGAATAAATGGGAAAACTGGCTAAGAAAATAGGAAAAACTGCGCTCCTTTCACATGTGCAGAAGAGATGAAGGCTTTTTGCTTCAGTTAACAGTTCTCTTGTTTTTTCTCTCTGGGTGAGGTTTGTGTATTTCCCGTCTTGGTTACCATTTGAATTGCTGCAGTCTGGTGGACCCTATCCAACCCTGTCATCCATGGCTCTGAGCAAATGAGCTAATATCCTTTCCCTCTGCTTGCTAGATTGGAGTGATAACAGTTACTTCTATCTGGGTTTCATTCAGCGGGCTCTCAGATGCTTCAGGCTGACAGACTTGTGTGCGGATTAGAAAGCAACACAGGGAGTTGTCCTCTGAGATTGCAAGGTGCGTGCCCCAGCTCCTGTCCTGTCTTGTGTCCTCCTGCCGTACAACTGACAGTGGTTCTGAATCGGAGACAAAAGATTCCAAAATAATTTAATCACAGCATGATTGAGGCTGGAAAAGCCCCTCTGAGCTCACCCTGCCCAGGACCTCACATCACCACAGTGACCAGAATAGGGCACTAAGGGCCACAGCCAGGCTGCCCTTAAACACCTCCAGGGATGGATGGGACTCCACTACTGCCCTGGGCAGTCCATTCCAGGGTCCATCACCCTTTCTGTGAGTGAGGAAGGGCTTCCTAACGTCCAACCTAACCCTCCCCTGGCAGCTCTGCCCTCTTGTCCTGTCACTAGTTGCCTGGGAGAAGAGCCCGACCCCCACACTTGACTACAACCTGCCTTCAAGGCAGAGTAGTAGAGAGGGAGAAGATTCCCCCTGAGTCTCTCCCTCTCCAGGCTAAAACCACCCCCCAACTCCCTCAGCCTCTCCTCATCAGACTTCCCCTCCCAGTCCCTTCCCCAGCCTCACTGCTCCTCTGCATCCACTCCAGCCCCTCAATCTCTTTCTTGAAGCGACGGGCCCAGAACTGGCCCCAGTACTCAAAGTGAGGGCTCACCCCTGGAAGCTTCTGCTGAGAACAAATGATCATCCTTTGAAGGATGTAGCTGTGCACCTCTGCACACTGTGTGTTCAACCTCTGTGCTTTACCCCAAATCCAGCAATGTTCTTCCTCTGAGTAAAGGATCCGTGCTGCTTGGTGGCTGCGCAGGAACCTCCAGTCTTAGTCATTTCTCCTGTGACTATTGGGAGTTGTAGGGCTTGTAAGGCTGAGAGACTGAGGAGTCACTTTGCCGCTCTTTGGAACGGAGCTCTCATCAGTGCACAGGGATCTTGACATTCCCATTTTCAGTCGGCACTCTTATTCCAATCACGAAGCTGGGACTGTTGTCATCTCTCTCCCCTACCTCACAATCGTGGCCTAAGCCCTATTGTAGCCAGCCACATTTACAAGAAATGACCAAAACCGTTTCTTTCCAAACTGGCGTGGACTTCACCCAGGGAAGTGTTTGGTTTAGACTTTCTCCCATTTACTTGTCCCAGAATAGTCTGTGCAAGGGCTTGTCCAGGCTGCCTGAGTGCACAGGTGTTGTCCGTGGAGACGCTCTTTTTCCAACTACAGGAGTTTGGGGGGTTTCTCTTTGTGTGTGGATCAAATTGGTGCAAAGCAGGTGGTTTTGTGTGTTACAGCCAAGTTTTCTCTTGTTACCTGAAGTTAAGTCTTACAAACCCAGACCATGCTATGGTAGGAAAGCTGTTCTAAGTGATGTTGAAATGGAGTGCTTGAGAAGATTAAACTACACACAAGTAATTGTGTCATACATCTTTCGTGCCTCACTCTAGCCTGGGTTGTCACCTTTTTACCCTCTGCCCCTGCCCATGGCTGACTTCCTTCCTCCTTCATACTAGGTGCACAGCACTGGGGGATCCGTGTCCCAAGCTCTGAGCTGGCAGTGTTTTCTCTTCCACCAACAGAGTACTCGAGCAGAGCCTCTTCTATATCGGGTGAAGTACGCCAGGGCAGGTGGAGGGGATCCTGACCTCACGGTGTCAGCTTGTCCACCGGGTAGCAGGGGTTAAGAACGGCGAAGAATTGCCTACCTGTACGGACCACCTAAAGCCTGTGGCCCCTTTGTTCAGAGACTGCAGAAAGGGATCTGGCAGTACTGGTTGAACCAGCTGAACAGGAGCCAGCAGGGTGCCCAGGTGGCATCCTGGCTCGTACGGGCAATAGTGTGGCCAGCAGAACTAGGGACGTCATTCTCCCCCTGTACTGGGCACACTGCTTCTGTAAAGAAGCTTTTCCGCAGATTGAGGTAAAACTCCCCGTGTTCAAGCTTGCAGTCATTATTCCTTGTCCTATCTGACACTGTTGAAAAGAGAGGATTCCTTTCTTTTGGCACCCAGCTCTCATGGATTTATAGTCGGTGATTAAATCCCCTCGTAGCCTTCTTTGGTCCAAACTAAAAGTCCCAATGCTCCCAGTCTCTCTTCATAAGGGAGTTGTTCCAGACCCCTAATCATCCTGGTAGCTCTGCATTGAACCCTCTCAATTAATTCTCTGTCCCTCTTGAATTTGGGACGCCAGAACTGGACACAGGATTCCAGATGCAGCCTCACTGAAGCAGAGTAAAGGGGTAGAAGGACCTCCCTTGATCTGCTGGACACCCTCCCCTTGATCCATCCCAACACCTTTCTGGCCTTTTTGACCACAAGGGCTGATCCATTTGTAGTTTGTTATCCACAACAACTCCAAGACCCCCTCTCCCCAGGGGTGCTCTGTAGCTGGTCACTACCCAACCTATAGTGATGCCTCCCATTATTCCTTCCCAACTGAAGGACCCTGCGTTAATTTTTGTTAAAACTCATTTCTCTCACCCCAATTCTCCAGCCTGTCCAAATCATAGTATCATAGTATCATAGTATTACCAGGGTTGGAAGGGACCTAATAGATCATCAAGTCCAACCCCCACCAC
>JAOXOE010011115.1:0-24282 GCA_028565055.1 Phoeniculus purpureus
CCCTCAGCCCATTGAGCCAACTTGTCCAAGTCCTTCCTGCCCTTGAGCAGATCAACCCCTCAGCCCATTGAGCCAACCTGTCCAACTCCTTCCTGCCCTCGAGCAGATCAACCCCTCAGCCCATTGAGCCAACCTGTCCAACTCCTTCCTGCCCTCGAGCAGATCAAACGCCCCCCCCCAATTTGGTGTCATCTGCAAAGTCACTCGGGGTGCTCTCAACCCTCCCATCCTCGAGAAGGATGGAGAGGAAACAGACGGTTTGCAGGGGGGAAAGAAAAGCCAAAAAAGCCCTTTAAGAAAGATTTGACACCCCAGTGAAAATCCCATTTTAATGCTTGACTGACCTACTAGACCATTGGAGCTGGGCAGATAAGCTGAAGGACAGGAAGCCTGTCTCAGGAGGCAGTGCCTCGTAGAGGGGTTCTCCCAGACAGGCTCTGAAGGCAGAGGTCAAACAATTCTAATTAGGGTGGTTCCAGAGGCAGCAAGAGGAAACCCTGCACTAGAGTAAATCAGGGGAAAACAAGCTCGTGGCCAGAGCAGCAGCAGCAGCACGCTGGCTGTGCTGAGTGAGGATGGAGGTGCTGAGGTGCCCACCCAGGGCAGTCTTCAGCCGAGTAAATCCTGGCAATTTCATGGGGTGTTTCACATGGCCCTTTGCAGCTGTAAAAGGGGAAGTGTAAAACCTCCGGACCGGGTGTGTTTATCCACAAACACGATCAGAAGCGACAGGAGCCCCCGAGGTCGCTTGGCTGCGTGGCTGGGACTCAGAGAATATCCCAGGGCAGAAATCCAGATGACTTGGAAAGGGAGAGATGTTCCCCCATCTCCTCCGCTTTGCCCTCAGCAAGGGACCGTCAAGAGCTGTGAAAGGCTGCTGGCCACGGCCCAGGGCTCATCTGACCCTGGCAGATGTTTCTCTTGCACACAAGACGGGAAACCTGTCCAGTCTCAGACCACCTGGGAGGTGCTGACACACGTAGGGAAGAAAAATGCACCTGGTTCCCAACCCCACATCTGCTCCTGAGCCCTGGGGACTCTGTGAGGCAGAGCTGAGATCTGGGCACTGCTGGCATCCCCTGCAGCACTGCCAAGAGTCTACAAGGAAACATTTCCAAGGGGGCTGAGGCAGACTTTCTGCTGCTCTTGGGCCACCAGCAATTCCAGATCATCCTGGGATCCTTGGGTGTTCCCAACCCTTCACCTCTGCATATCGGGCACTGCTGATGGTTCTGTACAACCAAACCCCAGAGTCATGACTGTGGGGTGATGAGCATGACCTCTTGTCCTCATGAGGAACCAGCCACTGTTGCCACTGTACCAAGAGCTGGCAAACAGCACGAGAACTTTGGCTCCTCACCAGCTCGGTGGCAAGAACCAGAGCTCCGGAGGAGACCAACAAGGGACAGACTAGCAAACAGCATGGGGCAGAACAGCTGGGGAGAGGGACCTAGTGCTAGAGTGATTCAGGGCTTTTCATTTCTATCGACCAGTTCAAGCCCAGTTCCATGCACTGGGTGCCCATCTGAGCTGGAGCACTGAGATTCATCCACAAGTAGTTGAGTCCAAATGCTCCAAGGCAGCTCCTCAGTACAAACCAAAGCACAATAAGGAGAGTTGGCAGATTTGCTCCTAAAACACAACCCTGATCCAACTAAACCCCGCACTGATGCCTCCCGCTGGGGTTTGAGCCAGCTGCCTGCTGCTCCCACTGCTCACCTCCAGCAGCCCTCGCTGGGAGAGCTCCACCAGGGCTGTGAAGAAAGCAGAGACAACTGAAAAGCAAATAGAATAAACCAAGGATGAAGGCATGAGAGCCGTTCCCTGCAGGACAGCTGTGAGCCAGGAGCTGAGCTGATGCTCAGGCAGTGTGCCCTCAGGCCACCTTAGTCTGCTCGGCTTAGCCCTCCCTGCTCTGAGGCACAAGAGAGTCACAAATACATCAATAAACAAACAAGTAAAAAATCTGGGAAAGGAAGGAAGAAACAGAGGGGGGAAAAAAGTCTCATCAGAGACTTCCCTAGAAGCCACTGAGGCTTTCTGGCCAGCTCCTGCACTGCACGGCAGCAGTCGCCACCCCATTACACACTAAGCCGTGGTGCTCAGCGCCCAGCCGTGGTGGCACTGGACAACCCCAGCTCATCCCACTTGGGACCTTTCCTTATGATCACTAAAACACTCATTTTCACAGCCATGGCCAGGTTCAAACCCCGTCTGCACCCATCAGAGCTACACTGAGAGGGGTTGAGCTGCTCCCCGCTTCTGCTGTGAGCGATCATTCAGAAGATGGGACTTGTGCAGCGGATCCTCGCGGTTTGAGGCTCTTCTGGGCTCCCTGATAGCAGGGAAGGATTCAGAACGTTATCAGGACATGAAGATAAAAAGACAGAGCTGTTGGGGAAGGGCAGCACCAGTATATCCTAACTGCAGCTAAACACCTGAGACAGGAAACATGAGGCAGAGCAGAATGATTTAACCTCAGCTTATTCATCCTCGGGGGAAACAGCTCCTTGCTGTGAGGAATGTTTTAGCTGCCAATAAAAAGAAGGTCCAACACAAGCGAGGCACAAAAACACATCCCTCGAGAGCAGGCTACAGCAAAACACCCGTTTCTGCCTTTGATGGATCACCAGTTGCTTCTGACAGCTCTTCTGCAAATCCCCGCTTGAGCACAACAGTTGGGATCTGCAGAGCAGTGCTTGAGGGGCACAACGAGCCCTTCATTAGCACAGAAAGGGAACGAAACGTGCACCCAGTGCAATTCAACCCAGGCTGCAAAAGCCCCCTGAGCTCAGCCAGCCCAGCCCAGCACCTAACATCACCCCAGCGGCCACACCAGTCCAGCGAGGGCCACAGCCAGGCTGGCCTTCAACAGCTCCACGAGGCAGGACATTAGCTGTCGGATTAAGGAAATGCCCATTGAGAAGGGAACAAACCAGCACCCCCCACAACCATCTTCTCCGCAGCTCTGGTACACGGCGGGTCAGGGACGTGTCCCCTGTCACGCTGCATCCAACAGCATCACAGACAACACAGAGAAAAGGGGTTTTTCAGACAGGTCCAGGAGGAGAAAGGGGATGTGAGGCTGAAAGGGACTGGGGAGACCAGAGATGGTTTTGGCTAGGAAAACACCAGTGATGATGGGAGAAAGATCCTGTATAGGAGGAAAGAAGACCTCATTACCGAGTTCTTGGCAGAGCAGTGCATTCCCATAGCTACCAGCCCTCCCGTGGCACTCACTGAGCTGATGGTGGCATCGAGCCATGTCATTATTTCACTCAAGGTGTGAGGAACAGCACGGTCCAGTTGGCTCCGTGGAAGCACGTCGTGATGGTCCATTTGCTCACGCCCTGGCAGGAGGCAGCTATTGAAGACAAAACGATGGCTGCAAAGAGCAAATCGCAGCGGGCGCCTGCGATAACCAGGTCTGTGAAGCGTCAGATCCCCAGGGGACCTCTTTCCAAAAGAGGACAAGGCTGTGATGACAAGGAGGGACTTCCACAATTAACAAGCAGAAAGGACTTCAAATCCCTTCCAAAAGGGAGCTCAGAGGGAAGGAAGGAACCACATCCCTAATCGCACGCACAGAAGGGGACACAAGCCTCACCAGGGCATCCTCTGTGTTGGAGACGATGATCTGTCTCAGCACTACACGGGCACTGGGGGAAAACAGAACCTCACAGACTCACAGAACAGAACCATAGAACCACCAAGGTTGGAAAAGACCATCAAGATCATCAGGTCTAACTGTCCACCCTACAACCCCCAACCACTAACCCATCTCCTCAAACGCTCTGGCTGCTCCTTTGTTGACCCCTTCCAGGGATGGTACCTCCACCCCATTCCTAGGCAGCCTGTTCCAAGCCCTCCCCACTCTTTCTGGGAAGAACTTTCCCTAAGAGCCAACCTGACCTTTCCCTGGCACAACCTGACCCCATTGCCTCTGGTCCTAGCGCTAGTCCCTTGGCCCCAAGGTGAGTTAGTCCCTTGGCCTCAAGAGACCGTAAGGCAGGACATGGCCCTTTCGAGCAGCACCACCAAGCAGCCAGGAACCCGCTCGTGGACCACAGGTCTCAGTGTCCTCTCCTCCTCCAAGGGCAGCCGTAGATTTAAGTCCACGTTTGTCCTGCATTACTGGGAACCTGGCACAGGAGCCTTTCTGACAAGCAAAACACTCCCCATCCTTCACGGTGTCAGCTTTAATCTCGCGGCGGAGAAGAGTAATGGGGACAGAGCTCTGGGAAGCGGAGCCAGAAGAGTTGTCAGAGATGAGTTTACAAGGACAGGGTTTTCCTTCCGGCCTCCGAGACCGAGCTATCCCGGTGGGGCTTGTCAGGCGGCTCCGCGAGGCGACGCGGGGAGATGTTCTGCCCGCACCCCCCCTGGGCACTGCTGCTGCATGACTGTACGGGAGCAGCGGGGATGTCAGCTCCGCTTTTACACGAGTCTGCTGGATTTAAATAAGAAGCTATCGAGGTCCTACGAACCTCCCGGGGCTAAGGCAGCCCCCGTGCTGCGTTAATGTCATCTCTTTAACAATCGAGCGGCGAGCAGCGTCCCCAGTGAGTGGAGCTGCTGCTGGAAGATGCTCCAGGACGCAGAACCCCCCCAGCTGCACCCATCACTCCAGCCACTGGACAGGACCAACTCTTAACCTGTTCATTTTATAGGATGGCATTAAACGTCGCCCAGGGGGTGGCAATCCGGGTCTCCAAGTTCTACCCTTCAGGAACAGCTGAACTCCAGCGGTAATGAGTGATAGAACAAGAGGAAACAGCTTCAAGCTGCCTCAGGGGAAGGTTAGGTTGACCCTGAGGAGAAACTTCTTCCTGGAAATAAGGAGGATTGGACTAGACGATCTTTGGAGGTCCCTTCCAATCCCTAATATTCTGTGGTTCTGTGTAAAAGGGCCCTTGGAACAGGCTGCCCAGGGAGAGGGGGTTGAATCACCACGGTTGTGGAGATCTGGAGCTCAGGGACGACAGGGTTTAGGGTGCGTTGGGACAGTTGGGTTCAAGGTTGGACTTGATGAGCTTGACAATCTTTCCCAATCTAAATGATCCCACGAGTCTAAGATGCTATGACTTATATTGATGGTAAGGAAGAACCTCTCCACTGTGAGGGTGGTGAGATACCGGACCAGCTGGCCCAGAGAAGTTGTGGGAGTTCCCTGGTTAGACTCCATGATCTTCAAGGTCTTTTCCAGACCCGCAGAGGCAGGACGGGCTGGCTCAGCTCGTTCTCTGAGCGATGCTGCCGTTCTCCCTTGTGCAATCAGCCACTCCCTGCAATGGCAGACTGGTGCAGGCATCTGCTTGACTGGTGAGAGCTTACGGAGGGTCTTTATAGCGGCCATAAATCACCCCCTCAGCCATCAGCGCAATTCAGCCCTGGCTGAGTGGGTATTTAAAGAGAAATATAGGGCTAATCTTCTGGCAGCAAATGAAAAAACTGCAGTGGGGAAGCTCCAAATATGTGAGGATTTATGTTGGTCCATAAACTAAGAAACCTGCTACCTGCACTCTGCTCCCCATCAGACCCTAATTACTTCCACACACAGCAAACGGATGCAGAAGGATGCGACAGCAGCTCTGGCCCACCAGACCGTGATTTACTAAGGGTAGGAAACAGCATCTGCAGGAGCCCCAAAGCTGCTTCTCCCACATGAACACAAATTAACTCAGAAACATCTCACAGCTTCCCACAGCTCAGGATGCAGAACATCATCCAGTGGTCCCTCAACAAGCTGATGCAGGACAACACACTCTGCTTTTGAGTGGTCTGAAGGGTTTTTTGGAGGGAAAGGGTGGGGGTTTTATCTTCTCTTATGAAGATCAGTGCCTCACTCGAGTGTGAGGCCACTCAGCAGGTACAGAAGTACTGTACACGGGGTCAAACAGGGTCAATGGCCGGAGCCGCACCAGGCTGGGGCTGTGCCATCGCCAGACTTGGGTTGAACGGGGTCAGACAAGACAACAACCTGGATGATGCCCCCAGGAAAGAGCAGATGGTGTGGGAAGATAAACACGGGTGACAGCACCACACTCTTGCTCAGTGACCACCAAGGCTGTCCCTCCACCAGCAGCAGCCCGTGGATGAGCTCAGCGCATTCCGGCTCCAGGAGCCCCGCAGCCCTTTAACAGGTGCCGGCATATGGCTGGAAGGGCAGCCTTCATCTGGATAATAATTACAATCTGTCTTCCTAAGCTCTCCCCACTGATTCCTTTAATGAACTGCTCTCCATTAGCCTGCTGAACTCCCAACCGAGCAGCAGCACCGCTCTGTCTCCAGCCCAGCAGCAGCTGCAGCTCTACAACGGACAACACTGATGGGTGGCTCTGACAAAAATACCTCGAGAGGGGGCAACAGGAGCCTCCAGATCCCCCCCAGCACCCACCTGTGTGAAGATCCTCCTTGAAGGGGTTATGGAGACTTAGCAAAGAGGGTAGATAAATTTGGACTTGAAGTGTCAAACCCCAAACCCTCCAGCTAAGGAAGGCCATCACATACAAACGACTTCTCCAGAGAGTGCTGACCCACCATCTTTAGACCTCCCATGCAGCTCAGAACCATCAAGCAGCACCCCAAAGTCACAGTGGGGATGGCAAAGTGGTGAGACTGGTTGGAGACTCCCCAGCCATGGCCTTCAGCCCCTCCACAACCCCCCTGAGATCCTGGTAACCTGCAGGATGGTTCTTGCTCAGCCTTTGCCAGAAGGCTACAGAGCTGTTCTCACATCTGGAGCCTGTCAGGCAGCTCCCTGCCTAGAAAATCCCAAAGATCCCGCAGAGCCGGCGGCAGCAGCCAACATTATGAAAAGGGCAAACAGCTCCAAATACTCCCCATGGGGCAACTTCATCTGATGCCTTTTGCAAAGCAGCAGCAGCAACCGCTCCCTCATCCTTACACAGAGGGGATGAGTACAAACCATCGCACTGGAAACGCAGCCAACGAAGCCTAAAGCCCTGGGAGGCTGTTCTGCTCCCAGCCCTGAGTGCTGCAGCTTCTGCCTGAAGTGGAGTATCTGGGGCACGAGAGCAAAGCCCATCCCCACCCAGCACAGGGCTTGAGGTGGAGCCCAGGACCAGCTTGGCCCTGAGGGCAAGTGGCCATAGCTGTACGGTGGGGCGATGGTTTTGTGCCTCTTGCAAACCAAGGGCTTTACACTGCAGGGTTTTGCTGGCGGGTAACCGGGTCATAATTCAGAGCAGCCCCATTTAGCCTCTTAAACTTCCTCTGCAGTCAATTGAAACAGAGATTTCCACAGAGCATTGCCAGGCACTTAGGATGCTCCCCAGTCAGCATCCAGCACTCGCTCTGACTTCCTCGCAGTGCCTGCATCATCTGGAAGACTGAACTCTGGAGAGGCTGCAGGCACCGCGTCCTCCTCCTTTCACCAACCTCACTGTGATGCCCTGCTGCTCTGTGGGCTGGAAAATCCCAGCAAGCAGAGCAGCTCCCCGCTGCTCGTGCACGCAGCTGCCCATCCCTCACACACACCCAGCCATGCCCCATCGCTCCTGTGCTCATGCCGTCGGCACGGTGGTGACTCTAACCTGCAGGAGTCCCTCCAGGTGGGGCAGGCAGGACAGGCAGCCACCACGTTTCTCATGTCCCGTGGGGGAAACACAGGTGGGAGGTGGGTGGGTGACACAGGGCGGTCAGCTGTGCGTGATGAATGTGAGGACACCTGCAGCCACCTCTGCCAGGAGCTTGGGAGCTGCAGCTGTCACACCCGTACTGATGACACCACTCCATGCTGACTGCAGACAGTGGGAGCTTCGCTGCACATGAGGGGTCTGGAGGTCTGATGGACAGAGGCTGAGGGAGCTGGAGCTGGAGAAGAGGAGGCTGAGGGGAGATCTCACTGCTCTCTACAGCTACCTCAAGGCAGGTTGCAGTGAGGCAGGAATTGGCCTCTTCTCCCTATGGACTAGGACAAGAGGAAATGGAGTCAGGTTGTGCTGGGGGAGATTCTGACTGGATCTGAGGAAAAACTTCTTCCCCGAAAGTGTGGGTTTGCCTTGGAACAGGCTGCCCAGGAGGGGATTGGAGGTACCATTCCTGGACAGCCAGGGTGTTTCAGGAGATGGGTTAGTGGTTGGAGGCTGTAGGGCAGATGGTTGGTCTAGGTTAGAAAGAACTTTAAAGATCATCTAGTTCCAACCCCCTGCCGTGACCGTGGACACCTTCCACTCGGCAGCCCAAGTGAAGCAGGTACCTGCAGTGAGGTACCAGCAGGTCTGTCTCCAGTTGGAATGAAGTTATTCCCAATCATGGCTGCAAAATAAATGCAGGAAAAACGTGAAAGTAACAGCTGAAGGGGATTTTACCCCACTAAATTCTGGGCTCTACAGTAAACGAGGACCCAAACACCACTGACAAGGCTCCTGCAACCAGTGGAGGGAGGGGAAGCAGAGGGAAAGGGAGGAACATGTAGAATAGAACCACAGAATAGAATCACAGACTGTGTTGGGTTGAAAGGGACCTCCACAGACCATCCAGTAGAAACCTCCCTACAACAAGCAGGGTCAACACTCCCCAAACCAGGTTGCCCAGAGCCCCGTCCAGCCTGACCTTGAATGGCTCCAAGGATGGGGCCTCCCCCACCTCTCTGGGCAGCCTGTTCCAGGGATCCCCCACCCTCAGATTCAACATCTTTTTCTTCCTGTCCAGCTTCAATTTACCCTCTGTGCTCAGGGATGGAAAGACATTGAGATGAAGTCTGAAGCCTAAGGCTGATGCTGGATTCACTGCACCCAACCATCTGTTTCTCTGGGATAGATCCCTCCACTTAAACCCCACGGGATGAGAGAACAGCTCAGTACAGCCAGTGGTTCATAACGAGGGTATAAAGAACCCTGTGCTTGAAATGTGCAGTGATTTTATTGCAGAAGAGAAGCAGTGAGTAGAGCCTCTTCTTGCTCAGTTCACTGCCTGTAGGAGGTCAAATCACGGAATCACAGAACACTAGGGATTGGAAGAGACCTCGAAAGACCATCCAGTCCAAACTCCCCACCAGAGCAGGATCCCCTAGATCCAGTTGCACAGGAACACGTCCAGGCGGGTTTTAAACGTCTCCAGAGA
The DNA here is from genome assembly GCA_028565055.1 of Phoeniculus purpureus. Taxonomy (NCBI): domain Eukaryota; kingdom Metazoa; phylum Chordata; class Aves; order Bucerotiformes; family Phoeniculidae; genus Phoeniculus; species Phoeniculus purpureus. Next base: position 9,088 of record JAOXOE010011115.1, read on the forward strand.
AGGAGACTCCACAACTACCCTGGGCAGCCCCTTCCAGGGCTCTGTCACCCTCATGGGGAAGAAGGTCCTTCTCACATTGATGTGGAACCTCTTATGTTCCAGCTCACATCCATTGTCTCTTGTCCTATCACTGGGTGCCCCTGAGCAGAGCCTGGCTCCATCCTCCTGACACCCGCCCTTCCCATATTTATCAACGTCCATGAGGTCACCCCTCAGTCTCTGTTTCTCCAAGCTGAAGAGACCCAGCTCCCTCAGCCTTTCCTCATCAGGGAGATGCTCCACTCCCTTCATCATCTTCGTGGCTCTGCACTGGACTCTCTCCAGCAGCTCTGTGTCCTTCTGCAACTGGGGGTCCAGAACTGGATGCGATATTCCAGATGTGGTCTCACCAGGTCAGAGTAGAGGGGGAGAAGAACCTCTCTCGATCTCCTAACCACTCCACTTCAGGATCCACCTCAGGATGCCACTGGCCTTCTTGGCCATCCTGCTGTCCACCAGGACTCCCAGGACCCTTTCTCCTACACTGCTCTCCAGTAGGTCAGTCCCCAGCCTGTACTGGTACCTGGGGTTGTTCTTGCCCAGATGCCAGACTCTGCACTGCCCTTGCCACAGTCCATTCAGTGTCTCCCCACCCAGCTCTCCAGCCTGTCCAGGTCTGGCTGGATGGCAGCGCAGCCTGCCGCGGTGTCGGCCACTTTTGCTCTCCCCTCTTTCACTCAGGCAGGGGCAGCAGAGCTGGGGCAGCAGCAGCTCCGCTCTCTGGTCTGTGGTTCAGCCACATCCACTCACCCAGGGCTGCAGTCCCTGTGTCTTGATCGCCCAGGGCTCCATAAACTGACCTTTCTGACTCCAGTTACACTGGTACCGGCAGGCGAGGACAACAAATAACTCCTGCTATAAACGGGGCAGACTGGATCCCCCAGTCACTGAGCAGCTGTAAACCAGGACGATAGGTCGGTGTCTTTACAGTCACTTCTCAGAGCAGAGCAGAGCTGGTGGGTCCAGCTGCTGTGGCACCGCAGCCCAACATGGGCTGTGCCCTGGCACCGCCATCCCAGCAGAGGGCACGGGCAGCCAGACCTTCAGCCACAACCCCAGCAGAGCACAGATGATGCTCTCAGCAAATCCTGTTGGCTCCTGCTGGGTTAATATAAATCACTCTCTATGGATCAGACGTGGACTGTGCAGCACCTGTCTGCAAATACAGCGACAGGCAAGCGGCAGCGCCCGGGCACTGCTGGCCCCAGCACGCACAGGTGTGGTGTGTTCAGGGCAGGGCAGCCCTGCACAGACTGTGTGAAAAGGACTGGAACATTCTCCAGGAGAATTCAGAAGGAAAAAACCCCCTAGTACAGCAACAACATTATTTGCATCCTGTCCTCTCAACCCTCACACCAGTAGCCAACCCAGGGCCCCGGCAGCCACACCAGCTCAGACACTGTGAGCATCCTCTGGCTAAAGGATTAATCTCAGTTGGCCTTTTCATTTAAATTACTGCTGAGGTAGCTGATCCAGCAGGAGATTTTATAGCCACTCTCTATTATTTGTACAGCCACAGCTCCGAGCAGCCACTTGCTGCCCCAGATAGGCTCTGGGGACACAGAACCCTGCAGCAAGGGATTTCAGGAGCTGCCTGCAAATGATTTGATCAAAGCCCCAGGACCAGGCAGACACAGAGAAACCCCAACTCTCGCCAGGGTGGATTTGCTGTGCACATCCCCTCTGCCCAGCAGCAGCAAATTGCTATTTAGCACAAGACAGGGGGATTGGACTGGATGATCTTTCGAGGTCCCTTCCAATCCCTAATGATTCTATGAAGCAGTGGCCAGGCATGAGCATCCCAACCAGGGCAGGGGCTACCCTGCTGTCCCCCACGAGGGATCAAACCCCAGTTAGCCCAAAGGCAAGTCTTCTTTATCTCTCAACTCTTTATTCAACTCAAAACCTCCGCCAGAGATCCCCACGGATGTGGACTATCAGGTTAATTGTACTGACAGGGGTGGCTTTCCCTGAGGATGTCCCCAAGCCCCAGGGCAGGGACAGTGGGATAAGGAGATCCCTCCAGCACAGCAGACACAACTGAGCTGGGCAGCTTGTCCCCACCCCTCCCTTGAACCAACACACCGATCTCCAGAGAGGTTCTTGATAGGTTTCCATGCCCTAAAGGCTATTTACTCACTCCTACTGTGTGTTTGCTCATTTATTCCTAGGCTATTTACCACTCCCAAAGGGCTCAGGTGCCCACTGGCTCCGTTCTTCAGGTTTGCACAGCACTCTGTTCCACACTCTGAGCAGCTCAACACTCTTCATGGGCAAACAGTGATTTCCCAGCTCGTCCCAGCTGTGGGTATTTTTCTTCAAAAATGTACAGATTGAGGTATTTCCCAGCTATCTGCTGCCTGCTGTTGGTGGGGATGAGACACAGACCTGACAGCCTGGTCTAGGGACAGACCCCAAGCTGTGGCTGGTAGGGAAACCTGTAGTTACACCACTGGATGCAGGCTGGAAAGGACCTCCAGCATCGTCAAGTCCAGCCCTCAACAGCTCCCTAACCCCTAAGCCATGGTCTCAAGTGCTCTAGCTACTCGGTTTTTAAACCCCTCCAGAGATGGGGACTCCATCACCTCCCTGGGCAGCCTGGTCCAGTGTCCATCCACTCTCAGTCAAGAACTTCTCCCTAAGATCCAGCCTAAACCTCCTGAGGGTTTACCTGCACCACAAAGACCCTTTAGACATCAAATGCCAGATCCTCAGTCCAACCCCCCACAGCTCATGGTTTGGTACCCAAGCACCTACAGAGACATTTCTGATCAGTGTAAGGGCAGAGGCTCGTTGCCTCTGGTCAGTGCTACGCTGGAAGGGAACCGTCTGTATTTAAAGCCACTGGAGGCTGCTGCAGAGGCAGCAGCTCACGGCAGGGCACAGCTCTGGAAACCTGCACACAAACCCCAACATCACTTCGTGTTTCCAACCACCCCCTGCGATGCTGCTCTCATGTGCTGCAGCATCAGGCCACCATGTGGCAACCAAAGCTGCTCTGAAGAACCCCAGGTGCCACCAGCAGTGGCAGCATCTTCTGAGCTAAGTGTAATGTCTGGACAGGAGGTGGAACAGGCTGCCAAGGGAGGGGTTGGATTCACCTCAATTTTTACCCTTTCCTGGCAGTTTTGGGTGGTCCAGCCTCTCTGGACCTTGTGATGTGCACGACCTTGGGGAAGCTGGAGTAGGTCCCCCCCGTAACTCTGCGCTGGACCACAGCACCAAGGCACAGGTGGGCACATTGGAAATGATCTTTTGGAGGGCTGGAGAAGGACAAGAGGCTGCTCAGGGAGGGGGAGAGCCGCCATCCCTGAAGGGGTTCAACAAATGAGCAGCTGTGGCCCTGGGGGACCGGGTTTAGTGGGCAGGGTGAGGCTGGGGTGATGGTTTCACTGGATGATCTTGGAGGTCTCTTCCAACATTAATGCTCCTATGATAAACGACCCTAAAGCACAGTGTGAAGGCTTCCAAAAGCACCTGAATGAGATGTCTTTATACCTCCTCCCTTCTGGGCTTGTCTTTTGACTTCTGTGCAAGCAGCACCCACTGGCTCCCACCCTCCTCACAGAAGCACCAGAGGAGAAAAAAACCTTCTCAAGGAGAAACTCCCCACAAGGAAATAACCCAGGGCTGAACTTGCAGAACCCTCAGCCAAGCATCCCAAAACGACAGAGCTCACGAGTCCCTCCACAACCTTCCGGTCTCTGAAGGGGGCTACAAGAAGGCTGTAGAGGGGCTGTCAACTCACATCCTGGAGTGACAGGATGATGACGGGCAGTGGTTTCCCATTAGAGCAGGGCAGGTTGAAATGGGCCATTGAGAAGAAGTTCTTGAGCGAGAGGGGGATTGAACACTGGAACAGGTTGCCCAGGGAGGCAGCTGAAGCCCCATCCTCGGCTGTCCCTGCTCACTGCAGTGGGGGGCTGGACTGGGTGACCTTTACAGGTCCCTTCCAGTGCAACACATTCTATGATCTGATGTCTGCAAAAAGGATGCTGCTCTTGGAAAGGAAGAGCTCCTGCAGGACCTCCATGCCAGGGTGATCAATGAACTGTGTTGATGGAGAAGTAACCCTGGTCAAACAATTGGAAAGTCTTAACAAGCAAATCCAAGAAAAAACATTTGATGACCACCCTGCCGTTGGCCAAATGAATTTGCAGTCTTTGGGAGGATGTGGTGTGTCCCAAACACCACGTAAAACAGGACTTCCAGCACCTGAAGGGGCTGCAGGAACGCTGGAGAAGGACTTTTTATGAGGGACTCCAGTGCTAGGACAAGGGGGATGGGTTCAAGAGGGGAGATTGAGATCTCTGTTTTCTTTCCCAAAGCATTTGTTGTTGTCACTCCAGTTATTCCACTGCCTGAGGTGCCTCTTTACCGCCCACGGAAGTTCCAGCCTCACCAGCTACGTGACTGCTTCACCAGGGCTCTCCAGTTTAAACCCTCAGCTTTCCTTTTCCACCCCTGAATTTGCTGCCCTGAGCAGTTTGCACCTTCCACCGCCACTGGTGAAGGAAGAAATAGAGGAGCATTTCTGGAAGGTCCCTGCACTTTCCCTTCTCCCTGGTGACTCCTTAAAAGCACCACCAGCTCCTGGAAAGCCTCATGCTCTGTGGAGGGCTTCTGCAGCTCCTTGCTCTCAGCTCTTCAGAGCCAGCCTGCTGGACGCTGTCTGAACCAGCTCAGCTCGAGCTGGAACATTTTGGATCCCAGTGGCTTTTGCAGCTGAGCTGCCTGAGACACCAAGTCATGGAACCATGGATCAGTTTCGGCTGGAAGAGACCTTCAGGATCATCAAGTCCAACCTTTGCCCTATCAGCACCCTGCCTCCCAGTGCAACATCTGCCCTTCTCTTCAACACCTCCAGGGATGGTGACTCAACCCCTCCTTGGTCAGGCTGTTCCAATGTCTGAAAGTCAATAAAGGGAGTAGTGAAAGGAGTCGGTCAATGGGGCTACTGGGTGGGTTTCATGGAACCAAGATCATCCTCTTCTTAGCTCTGGCTGCCAGAAGACAGAATCAGCGGCTCATCCTGTGATGTTCTCCCTTGATCACTTGCCCTGCTTATGCCTTCACCCTTAGCGAGGGCAACCCCCTTCCCCACTGCTTAGTTCTACGCTGATAACAAATAAAAGCTCAAACTGACCCTGTGATGAGGCTGATGCTCCTGTGTGAGGTGGCTGCAAACTCCTGGAGCAGGGACAACCCCAGGCACCTCTTGCTCCAGCGCTGTGGATCAAGGCTGGGCTTTGAGCCATAGTTTTGTGAAGCAGAATCACAGACTGGCTCAGGTTAGAAGGGACCTCAGAGATCAGCTACTCCAACCCTCTGCCATGGGCAGTGATGCCTCTCACCAGAGCCACATCCAGCCTGGCCTTGAACCCTTCCAGGGATGGAGCAGCCACAACCTCCTTGGGCAACCTGTTCCAGGACCTCAGCACCCTCAGTGAGGAGGGGATTTCTGCCTCAGATCTCACCTCAGTCTCCCCTCTTTTAGCTTGAACCCATCCCCCTTGTCCTAGCACTGGAGTCCCTCATAAAAAGTCCTTCTCCAGCTCTGAGCAATCCATTCCAGAGTCTCTCCACCCTTGCACTGAAGAACCTCTTCCTAAGATCTGGTCTAGACCTGAAAGCAAAAACCTACAGCGTAAGAAAAAGCAGAATAACCGACAAAAAAGTAAAATAATCAAATCCTGTAGCTGCAGCCCTGGCCACCACAGTGGTGCCCACCATGGCTAAACCCCATTTGCCAGCCTTCAGGGTTTCAACACGAGCCAAGCCCCCTCCGTGCCATCGCTCCTCACTCCTCTTGGCTTCCTGCAGCTCTGTGCATCTTGGCCAACCTGTCCCCCACCCTGTGGGAAGGCAGGCAGAGCAGGCAGGTGCCTCCAGGAGAGAAGCTGGTCCATACCTAGACAACATCGCACAGCTATGGCAACTACTGGGCTGAAATACCAGTGAGGGGAGAAAGGAGCAGCTCAAGGGGCTGAAGAGCAAATGTTCCCTTCAGCTGCAGCAACGTGAGCCAAAGGCAACTCAACAGAGACAGACCATCAGAGATGAAAGCGAAATGGGACCTCCCCTGACAATTCCCTGAGCGAGGTGATGGCACGCAGCCTCGCTCAGGGACCAGCAATTATTAGGCGATTAAAAGCCAAGCAGCGGTGACCCGGGTCATCACTCCCTCCACACCTTCTCACTTTGTTAGGCACCTCTCTGGGCTATTTCCCTCTGCTCCTGGGCCACTTGGCTCCCCTGCAAAGCTGCCCAACTCCCAGCTGTGCTGTTCTCAGCAAAGCAGGGGCTGATAGCCGCGATGGCTGCTGCTGTTTAACCCAGTAACGGACCCGGTGGAGAAGCAAGTCACAAACTGCAGAGGTGACCCCACGCGAGCAAACCTGAGCTGGAAAACGAGCAGAACTAATCAAACCCCTCCAAGCTTTCCTTTGGGCTGAGCTGTGACCAAATCCATAAGGAGCTGAAGCTGCACGTGAAGCAGAGGAGTGAAGCAGGGACTTCCCTCCTCAAGCCGAAGGCTCCGTGATGGGGCTATTCCATCGCTACCTGCTGATCTGCAGGACCACGGGTTTTGTTCAGGCTCCTCTGCCTAGGGAGATCACAGAACCATAGACTCATCCAGGCTGGAGAAGACCTTCAAGATCATCCAGTCCAACCATTAAGCCAACTCTACCAAATTCACCACCAGACCGGATCTCTCAGCAGTAGAAGCATCGAATCATTCAGGTTGGAGATGTTAAGGCTGAGCCCAGAGATGCTCCTGACACGAGGTGCAGCAGCAGTTTGTGCCGTGGTGGGATGCTGCTTGGTCTCATCCAAAAGGATCTGTGGTGGCACCTCCAGCTCCCCGACCAGGCACTCTGCTGTGCTGCTCTTTGTCAGGTCACTACTACATCACCCACCCCTCCATGACATTCATCAGCTCAGCAGGATCCCGTTAGCTCATCAGTGTCGACAGTGGTCTGGTCTACCTTATCCCAGACACGGGATGCTGAGGAAAGCAGACTGATGTCCAAGGACCTTCAGGTCTAGCAGGGCTTTTAATAACCACAGAATCATTAAGGTTGGAAAGGATCTCTAAGATCATCAAGTCCAACCTTCAGCCCAACACCTCCATGACCACCAGATCATGGCCCACAGTTCCACATCCACTGGTCTTCTGAACCCCTCCTGGGATGGGGACTCCACCCCTACCCTGGGCAGCCTGTTCCAGTGTTCAACTGCTCTTTCACTAAGGAAACTTCCTCATTTCTCATCCAAACTTCCCCTGGGGCAACTGGTGGCCATTTCCTCCTGCCAGAGCAGGATCACCTAGACCAAGCAGCACAGGAACATATCCAGCCAGGTTTCAAGCATCTCCAGAGAAAGAGACACCACAACCCCCTTGGGGTTCCAGTTCCAGCCTGTTCCAGTGCTCTGTCACCCTCACCGTGAAGAGTTCCTTCTCATACTGATGTCAAACCTCCTCTGTTCCAGCTCTTACTCACTGCCCCTTGTCTCTTCTCAGCCTCCTGTTCTTCAGGCTGACCCTCACACTCACCCACTGGGTTCCCGTGTGCTGCATCACACAGTTCATTTTGCTACGAGCAAACCCCACCACCAGCTGCCCTTCGGGTCCATCTCCCCGAGATTCCACATGGCCCCATGGCTCCTGTGTCTCCCCTGTGGCCATTGCTCTCCCCTGAATACAAAATGATTATCTTTACCCCAGAAACAAGGACTGGAAGCAGCAAAACCATGGGAAGACCCCCTGAGGAAGACTTCTAAGAGGTTTATGCATCTGGAAGAGTGACGGGGGTCAGACAGCAAGGACACAATGAACCTCACTTAATGCCATTGATCAGCAACGTGCTGGGGACCACCAGAGATGCTGAAGGACAAAAGGCACCAGTTCCCTTCCCCACGCACCTTGGGACAAGCTGACCATCACCACCCCTACGGGTCTAACTCTCTCCTAGCTGTGAGAGCAGGTACATACTCCTCGTGCACTGCTAAGGCTCCAGCAACATCACTTTGCTCTTAGCAGGTTTTGCAAGTTTTATATTAAACAAAAGATCCCAAACCCCTCGCAGATGTGAAAACCTTCCCCGAGGGAGCAGCAGGAAATTGGCGCTCACAGCGATACCCCACAACTCTTCTCTGGAGTGGAGGAGCCCCCAAGGTAACCCCCTGATGCTTGTGCTGTGATGGAGCCAGCACCTCTGCCCGTGGCTTTGGGCCAGCACCAGCAGTGAGTGACCCGCTTCAGGACTTGTTGCTCAGATCTGAAGCCCTGCGCTCACCCTGGGGTTGACCAGTGGGACCTGCTGGAGAAGGATCTGGGAGCCCTGGGGACACCAAGTTCACCACAGCAAAGAGCCTTCACGGCCACGGCCAGTGGTGTCCTGCAGCGCACGGGCTGGATCACTATCCCTGGCTGTGCTTCACAGCTGTGGAGATCTGGAGCTCAGGGTGGTGGCTTTGGGACAGTTGGGTTCATGGTGGGACTCAATGATCTTGAAGGTCTTTTCCAACCTAAATGATTCCATGATTTAGAAGAGCAAGATCAGCTCCCCTCTGTCAACAGCCCATTGCCAGCTTCCACCTAGGAAGCAGGAAGTGCCTTCAGTGGGCAAGAAGAGAACTTCAGCTATGAAAAAATCTCCTGGAAGTTGAATCCAACAGACACACAGACACTTTGAGCTACTCTGATGGATGTGAGCACAAGCCCACAAACCTGTCCCCCACGCCCATGCTCTGCCACAGGCTTCCATGGTGGTCCCTATCACATGGGTGAAGCCCTGAGAGCACCCCGAGAGCTGCTCTCCTGCTGCAGCTCCCCCCATCACATTCCCAGACAACCACAGAACAAAGCCCTAATCCCAAATCCCTTTTCAACTGTGCTATAAATAAACCAGCCACGAGCATCAACCCAACCTGTTCCTACAGAGCCGTGGCAGCTCGAGTGATGCCCTCTCCCATACGGCGGCTTCTGAACCCTCACACCCTACCAGAAGCTGGGGAGGTACCACCCCACAGCAGCCAGGAAAGCTTCCTAAAGAACATCTTCATCTCTCTCCTCCCTGAAGGCAAGGGAATGCATGGCACTGGGTGAAAAACATGGGATGGGACCAAAGGCAGCTGTGGGGATGGCTGCAGCTTGCAGGTCATGGTCCTGCACGGTGTTTTGAAAGGGAATGGGTTCTTGGATCAAGACTGATGTTGGAAGGGGCTAGATGAGCAGTCAGGAAGAGCTACAGCTCCCTAAAGCCAGAGCTGAGCTGGAAATCACTGCAAAACTAAAAGTGACAGAGATCAGGATGGTACCTGGGGCTGAGGGAGCTGGGCTTTAAAGGCTGCACGGTGGACTCAGGCGCGGGGTGACTAAACTCCTCCAACACTCCACCCCAGGCTGAGCAGCTGGTGACAGCATCAGACCTGGCAAAAAGCCCCTTCCACACTCAGCTCTGCCCGAGCCCACCAACACACCCCCCACCTCACAGCACCTTCCTGCAGCAGCCCCTGGCTGCACCCTGACCCTGGACACAGAGCTGCTGCTGCGGAGGGAGTGGGAAGTGGATGGATCAAGCGCATTAACCTTGGAGCCACCCAGCCCCTCCAGCCCCACCAGGGCCAGGCTTGGCTTTGAATTTCAACTACACAAGGTTAAAGGCTCTGATTGCATCTCGCAGGCAGCGTTAACGTGCCCTAACGAGCTGCTCCCAATCCCAACATCAGCTTCCACTCGCAGCATCAACTGGAACACTGAAATCATCATACAGCGTGAAATCTGCCTGTGGATGAGGAGAGACTCTGGTGCAGAAACGAGGCTTATTATTATTATTATTATCTGGAGCTGTCAACAGTCCCTGCAAAACAGCCCGCTCCGAGCGGCCGAGGCACGTGGCTGGCGCTGGGCACGCGGCCCCGCTCCTTTAACCAGGTCAGCGCCACGCACGGGCTCGGCTGTGTTTAATCTCCACTTCAGAAACACTGAGGGGCACAGCACAGAGAAATGCAGCTCGCCAGCCAAGAGCCAGGAACTCGGGGAGGGAGTCAGGAAGAATCTCCCGGAGCAGCATCCTCGCCACCCGCCTTGGCCAGCGAGCCCGGTGCTGGGCACAGCGGATCCTCTGACAGCCCCTCCAGCACGAGAACAAGCTGGCCAGGCACCCCAGGCTAGAAAGGCAGATACCACGTTAACTCAAGCCTGGCTACTGCACAGGCTTCAGCAGGAGCCTTTCTCTGTAGCCTCCTTTCCAGAGCCACGGCAGGAGCCGACCCGCAGCAAAACCCGGCCAAACACGATGCCAATTAAAGCCAGCCCAGAAAAGGGCCGGCATGAGGGACTCGTGGGCACAGAGCTGCTTCCTGGGGCGCAGCAGGAGGCTGCTCATTACTGGGATAACAGGGCGGTGTGATGGGCACACGTGCTCCGCTCGGGGTCACTCTGGACCGAGGACACGGGCTACGGACCGAGGACACGGGCTACGGACTGGGGACCAAATTGTCCGGTGGGATGGAGGTGGGAGGTCACCCCGAGCAGATGTGGGTCAGTGCAGCCCCGCTGGCTGCCGGCTGCTCTCACTAATGACCCCGCTTAGTCTGTCGGGTGGGAATATTAATATCACCGGCTGCCGTGGGGATGATTGAGAGGCGCTCGACGATGCAGGCGTGGGGGGGGGAAACCAGCAAGGCGACAGATTTTTGCATGAGTAAGTGCAGAAAGATTCATCTGGGGAGGGGGGATAAGTAAAACCAACGGCAAAACACAGCGAGCAAGGAGCAGCCTCCTCTGCCAGCGGGTAGCGACTGGAGGAGAGGGCTGGGAGCGCCTGGGGATAAGCGGTTCTTCTCTTCAGGGGTGCTGCTGTCACAGTGAGCTGCTGGGGAAAACCACTGGGCACACATCAGGTCGCTGCTGGGTCAAGGACATGAAGAGTTCTCCTCACTCTACAGAAAAATCTGGACCCTGCAGCCCTCACGGGACAGGGACGTTGTCCAGGTTCCCATATCAAAGCTGACTGAGATACCAAGGCTGAGGAGCAGTACTGACCACGGGGGACTTCCCATGGTGGTTTGAGCAGAACTTCAAAGGACCTCCAGAGTGGTCCCTGCTACCCATCACCGTAACCACATCCATCACCCACAGCAGCCAGCACCACTGTTTGCACTGGGACGCAGAGGTCACTCCCCACTCCAGTCCCCAGGGTGCAAATTGCTCTCCAATTCCTTCTCAGAGCAAAATCCACCTCCCAGAGCAAGGCTGGGCCAAGACACATCCCATCATCAACCCAAAGCGTCCTGCTCCACCCATGGGATGGCCAGGACCAGCAGCACCCAGCTGGCAGAAGACGAGGTTTTACTGGGAAGAGCAGAGAACCGACACCAGCTCATCCCGCCCTGAATTCAGCATCTCCAGTTCTGCAGCATCACACAGCACCCTACGAACTCCTGGATGGAAACCAAAGTCTCCAAACTGGGGTTTTTCTCAAAAGCCACTCTTTTTTTCCAGTTGTTCTGACAAAATTCCTAGAGGCCATGGCTCAAGAAATGTCTCTTCACCGCACACAAGCGAGAACCCTCAGGCAAGGGCAGTGGCTGAGGGGAAAACCCAACCAGACCTGCTGGGCAGGGTGGGGACTGTCACTGCCCGCAAGAGCTGAGCCCTTGGGAGCACAAGGGCCACCCATTAGGAGTCACCTAGAGGCACAGAGATGAACTGGGTGCTGAGGGTGTCACAGAGCCCATCCCAGGGAACGGCCAGGTGGGCTTCCTGCAGGGCTGACCGGGCCCCCAGATGTCCCCCACATGCTGCTCTCCAGAGGCAGCAATAAACTACCTGGAGGTGGTTCTAGGCTGCAGAGGAGGGGGGGGTCTAAGGCAGCTGGACCACAAGACCCGAGCAAAAGGCAGAGCAGCCTGGCACGTCGCGTGAGGCAGGAGCAATGAACCCCAACCGGGCTCACACCTTGCCTCAGCACAGGTCTCCAGCACACCCCACCCCGCAGCTTCCTCTGCCTCTGCACCCCGACAACGGGGTTCAAGTACAAAAACCTCCTGGCAGTGCCATTTGCCATCTGACACAGCTTATTAATGACTCTGAGCTGGTGCCTCGTCCTGGCAGGGCTGCTCACGGGCTCTGCGAGGGGCGGTATCTGCCTTGTACATCTCGCGTGTTATCTGGAAGCCATAAATCCTGCTGGTGACATTTATGGATGAACCTGTAACACGGGAGCCCAGGAAAGTCCTGGAGACCAAGAGGCTTCCCTTTGCCTTCCCAGCTGAGCGAGAGAGAAATCCTGGAGCAGCTGAAGGCAAATACCAGGCTCTGGGCAAACAAATGGACGGCCGACGAGACGCTGCTTCTATTTCTGGGCTCTGGTCCTGGCGACTTGTTTTCCTCCTCAGAGGCTCTGACAGGGATCTGTCACCACCATCACCAGGAGGGAACCAACCCCAGCACCCTCATTAATCACCTGTTCACTCAAAGCAGACCCAAAAAATCCTCACACCAAAGGAGGAGGTGAGGAAGCCTGAAGGAACAGAGATGTTCCCTTCCAGTTATCCTCCAGGAATAGGAAGGGTGGGTGTCATTTTGAGAAGCAACCAGAGAGCCCAGTCGGCTCAGTACTATGGAAACACCGCGCTACTGCTCCTGGTGTGGGGTTCGGTGTGGGTTCCTTGGGGTTTGGTGTGGGTTCCTTGGGGTTTGGTGTGGGTTCCTTGGGGTTTCTGCTGCCAAGGAGTCACCTTCACAGCACTTTGGGCTTTAGCAGCCATCCCTGCTCACCACAAACATCGGGCACTTCACTTTTGACCTTTTATTGAAAAGTGAGATTGGACTAGATGATCCTTTTCTGACCTGCTAGTCCATGAGTTGATGAACCGTGCAGCAAGCAAAGGCAGGAAGCCAAGGCAAGACCACCACAAAACCCGAGCTAGTGCCAGGCATCGGGAAGCAGTTGTTTGTTGCAGTAGTTGTTTCAAGGGGAGGGTTAGGTTGGATGTCAGGAAGCCCTTCCTCATGGAAAAGGGCATCAGAGCCTGGACTGGGCTGCCCAGGGCAGTGGTGGAGTCCCAACTCCTGGAGATGTTGAAGGACAGCCTGGCTGTGGTCCTCAGTGCCCTGCTCTAGCTGATGGAGGGATGTTAGGTCCTGGGCTGGGCTGGATGAGCTCCGAGGGCTTTCCCAGCCTCAATAACTCTGTGGTCTAGAGAAAAGGTTTTCCTGCCAGCAGAGAGCCCCTTCCAGTCCCTGGTGCTGCCCATGTCCCAGGGGATGTGTCTCACAGACTCTGATGGATCTGCCCAGGCTCTTCCAGGCAGCCAAGCGACTCCACATCCGCTGGTGGTGTCTCGGGGTGGGGGCAGCCAGGTCTGCCCCTGTGCCCCACAGGACAGCAGAGCACAGCCTGGCTGTGGAGCTTTATGGTAATTTCTGCAGCAAAACCTCATGCAACCGGTGCAAGCAGCAGCCGCTGCCCAAGCCGCTCAATTTCACACTTCCTCACTCTAACTACGGCTCTGCCTTCCACATCTCTGACACTCAAGCAGAGTCCCAGTTGCTCTAACAACCCTCCCTTTTTCTTTTAGCCCCTGGAATCCAAGGGAGCTGCAGAAGAAGGGAGAAGGAGCAATCAGGCTCATGGACTTCACTCTCCTACCCCAAACTTGCTGCTCTACCACCGCAAACCAGTGCAGACACACGGAACCCCCCTCCGGACACGGGATCCGGGTTCGCTCACTAACAAGATGAGGATGGCTGGGTGAGCTCCTGAAGCAGGCTGCACCAGAGCCAGGGAGAGGACCTATTTCTGCTTTAGCAGAACAGTTTGCAAATCACTTGTCTCTAATGGCAACATCTTTAATTAAAACATCCCGGGAGCTGCCGCCGCTGATTGCAGCTCTCGGGGCTGCAAGTGCTGTCAGGGCACGGAGCCCCTCCGCGATGCTGACAGCAAGAGGCTGAGCATTTCCAGTATCACCTCTGGTCCATGCAGGTCCACCTGCATTTCACCTGATGGCTCTCACCATCAAGTCACAGAACAATAAAACCTGGTAGCCAAGGGAAGTTCCTTCTCTTCAGCCAGGAGAACAAGCCCACGGGGTACTTTGGCACCGTGAGGGAGGGTCTTTGGAGGCAGGGCTGGGATGTTGTTCATCTCTCTGCTCTGTCTCTTTGCAAAAGAACGTCAAGACATCATCACGATGGTGATTTCCTGCTTCTCTGCTCTCAGAACCATCGGGAGGAAACACAACGAACTTATCACACAGCAGCAGTCTCAGGTCAGGAATTCCAGCAGCAGCCTGTCTGCAGAAGAGAGACAAACTGCAGCTTCCAGAGGGTAGGAATTGGCCCTCAGAGCCTGAACTCAGCATCCAACAGGTGAGCATCCATCGAGCTCTCACACTCATGATCAGCCACAGCATCAGCCTGTGGCTGCAGTGGGAGAGCAGACACCTCCTGCAGCACAGAAACGGGCTGGGAGGGCACCCCCCCCACCCCCATCCCACCCCATTCAAAACAGGACTTTGGGGTAAAACCTGGCAGTGCTCAGCAATCCAGCAGCCCTTCAGAACAGGCGTTTAACTTCTGGCTGTCCAGGCTCAGCCTCTCACCTGGGCTGGGGAAACAGAGCTGGAACTTCCCTTCACTGAGAAAATCACTCTGGGTTCATCCCCCAACCACTCCGTGACCCCAGCACGAGACAGGAGGGTTTGCCACGAAGGTTTTTCACACGGAGAGAAGTTTTGCTTTTTGTTTGTGTTGCACAGAAAAGCCAAGGAGAAACAAACTCCAGGAGCTCTTGCAATACCAACAGCAAATCTTGATGCCCAAACACAAGCAGCCCTCTTCTGCATCCACAAACAGCTCCAGTTCTGCCTCAAAACTGCCCCTTCCCACCCCACCACCCCACTGAGATCATCCCTGAGATGGGGTGACAACACAGCACCCATGGGTTCCCCATGCTGCCTCAAGGTCCTGAGCCCAGCTGCATCCTCCTCCTCTGGAACAGTAGGTGACCCTGGCTCTTGGCACTCAGAAGGAAGAGAGCCCACAGGGTTCAAAACCAGCCTTAGTCAGACTGTGCCCAAGCAGAGAAGGGAGCTGTGACCCCCCCGTACCCCCCACCCCAGCGAAGCACCACCCAGGAC
>JAOXOE010011126.1:0-24282 GCA_028565055.1 Phoeniculus purpureus
CCCTGCCCATGGCAGGGGGATTGGACTAGATGATCTTTTGAGGTCCCTTCCAATCCCTAATGATTCTATGATTCTATATAATTCTTACAGGCATTATGAAGCAGCATGTTTTGCATTACTGTAGTATGCCAGACACACACATATACAGAGATCGTTAAGGGTTGAAGGGACCTCCAGAGGTCATCAAGTCCAACCCCCCTGCTTGAGCAGGACCATAGAACCTTGGACAGGTCACATAGGAATGCTTCTAGATGGGTCCTGAAAGTCACCAGAGAAGGAGACTCCACAGCCTCCCTGGGGAACCTGTTCCAGTGCTCTGTAACCCTTACATCTTTAAGGTGGAACTTCTTGTGGTCCAGCTTACACCCGTTACCCCTGGTTCTATCACAGGCTGCAAGTGAAAATAGATTCTTGACACCCAACCCTCATGGATTTATACACAGTGATCAAATCCCTCCTAGTCTTCTTTCCAAACTAAAAAGTCACAGTTCTCTCAATCTCTCATCATGAGGCAAGTGCTCCAGTCCCCTAATCATCCTAATGGGCCTCTGTTGGATTCTCTCAAGGAGGTTCCTATCCCTCTTGAATTGGGGAGCCCAGAACTGGACACAATATTGCAGGCAGTAGGACACACAATGCAGCAATCTAAACAGTAAAAACTCATCTGTCCACTACCTCAACTCTCATGAACTGTCTATCTGGGTTTTTGGGAATAAAGAAGTCTAGGGATGGAAAACTCTCAACTAGTAGAGCAGAGTAAGCAGGAAATTCAAACCCCAGATTCACATTTTGATAGAATGTTTTCTGTGGTTGTAGGGAAGCTGTTTTGCAGCACTGGAACCCTACAGGTTCCCAAAACCACCCGCTCGACATGTGTCCTTGTGCAGAGGAGGTGTGGTTGTATAGCTGCAGGCAGGTCCAGCAGATGGCAGAGGCAGAAGAGGTAGATGGAAAATAAACATCTTGACACAGTTAGGTAGGAGTCATAGCGTGTAGTAAACTCTGCAGGGTTGTGTTTGACAGGCTTTTAGAAATTTTTATCTCACATTTTGTATTAACTTGTTAAAGTCCAACAGATTTGACAGAAAGGTGAACTTGGGTATGTTTGGTTTGGATTTTTTTTTTTGGCCAGGACATCAGGCCTAGAAGACCTTAGTACACAAATAATATTTATCCCCAGGGAAGCTGTTTGATTGCTCCAAGTAATGGGATTTGTGCATTCCTGACTTATTATTCCCAGCAGCACCGAACACAGCACAGCTGAATAGTTACATTAGGATAGAACCAACTATGGTTCCTGTCTCCTCCTCATGTCTTACTTTTCACTGTGAAGCAACTGCCTGATTTCTACTTTTGCTGGTGTTTCTATGCCTGTTTAGGCAAATTCCTGAACCCCTAGGCCCCCCAAACCAGTAAATGCTATGAGGTGTTGTGAAACTCCATGTTAGCACTGGGTGCTGCCAAATACTAGTTGGCTAATGGTAGTGGCAAAATAGTGTTCAATGAGTTGGAAGTTGGAGTTTTAAGTATGTGATGACCTTGATGGCTGAAGCTGTTTGGATTACTTTAAAGACAGAGCCCTGCCAGGATGTCACAATGTGCTTGTGAAATCCTGGGAGCTTGAGAACTGTGAGTTTTGGAAACTCTGTACTTTCAGCTGCACATGAATATTTGTCCAGAAAGGTCAGGTTTATGTTCCTTCATTACACTGGCAAATTCTTTCTAGCTGGTTGGGGCAAATGTTCGGGGATTCCTGACTTCTCCTCTTATGGTCCAGAATAATTCAGATTATAAGCCTCTGTATGTGGTCTGAAAGAGGCAGTTGACTAACACAATTGCAGAACCAAACTGATTAGGTCCTAGCTACTTAAGTCTAACCCAGGAAATTATGGATATAGCATGATATATCTCACTTAAACTATCTAAAAGTTAAATTCTGCCTGTTAAATTCCTACTGTAAGGAATGAATAGGCAGAGGTACTTGAAAGTATGAAGGTACAGACAGTTCTCTTGGGCCTTAGGTATCTGTGGTATGGGAGGTAAGTGTTTGTTGTCTCTGGAAAGTCTAGATGACCAAGATAACATAGTTGCCTAACTATGGCTGGACTTTGGTGAAAAGAGCACCTTAGGAAGAAAACTGAGACTTAAAACAAGCTGGTGGACTGAGCCAGTTATTTGAGAATGACTAGTGAAAGCATCTCAGCTGACCTTCCTTGTAAGAACAAACTAATTTAAACTCAAAGCTGGTAAGTTCCTTTCTGGTTTCTGTAGGTCTATGAAACAGGTAAAAAGCAGAATTCAATGTGATGGAATTAAATGTCAGTGTAAGGTGATTGCCATTTAACTTTTTTCTGTGGCTTCACCAGGAGAAAAGAGACTTTAAAAGACTTGTGATTGGAGCTTCTGATGAAAAGGCATTATGATTTGGTGTGCCTTTGTTTGAATCCACTGACTGCATTTAGCAAAATGTTTGCAGCAATGGAACTGATGTTACAGCATCTACTACACAGGCAAGGTTTCAAAAACTTCAGCAAAACCGCTATCAAAATGAACCTTGTAACTGCAAAGAGCAGAAGTGCAAATTCAAGGGATATTTCAGGATGCTGCAGATTGATCTGGACAGGCTGGTTCAATGAGCAGAATCCAATGGGATGAGGTTTAACAGGGCCAAATGCAGGGTCCTACACTTGGGCCACAATAAACCCCTGCAGCTACAGGCTGGGAGATGAGTGGCTGCAGAGCAGACTGGCAGAGAGGGTCCTGGCAGTACCGGCTAAACCAGCTGACAACCAGCTAAACATGAGTGATCAGCGTGCCCAGGTGACCTGCAATACCAATAGCATCCTGGCTTGTATCAGCAATAGTGCGGCTAGCAGGAGTATGGGTGTAATTCTCCCCCTGTACTCAGCACGGGTGAGGCCTCCCCTCAAGTACTGGGGCCAGTTCTGGGCTCCTCACTTCAGGAACGAGATTGTTGGGCTGGAGTGTGTCCAGAGGAGCAACGAGGCTGGGGAAGGGACTGGAGGGTAGGTCTGATCAGGGGAGACTGAGGGAGCTGGGTTGTTTAGACTGGAGGAGACTCAGAGGGGACCTTACCACTCTCTCCAACTCCCTGAAGGGAGGTTGTAGACAGGTGGAGGTCAGGCTCTTCTCCCAGGCAAGTAGTGATAGGGCAAGAGGGCAAGGTCCAGAGATGTGCCAGGGTAGGCTTAGATTGGGTGTTAGGAAGCCCTTCTTCACAGGAAGGGTGATTAGACCTTGGAATGGACTGCCCAGGGCAGTGGTGGAGTCCCCATCCATGGAGGTGTTTAAGGACAAACTGGACTTGGCACTTAGTGCCATGGTCTAGCTGATGTGGTGATGTTAGGTCATAGGCTGGACTTGATGATCTCAGAGGTCTTTTCCAGCCTCAATGATTCTGTGAATGGCTCTGGTTTAAACTGTGGTAATTTTTCCATTTTCATGTGTTAAAGCCATCTGACAGCACATAGAAGGATTGCTGAAGTGAGTTCAGAAATACCTCTGGATAATTGGCCAAGTGACCATCAGCTGATTTCAAAGTGATGTTGATGGTTGCAGCAGCTTGGACTGTAAGTGAAGTCCAGTGTCAGTGCTTGATAGTGCATTAAATAGCGGCTTTCATCCACAAGTGGACTATTGCGTCTTAACTGGTGTTTAATTCTGAGTGTATGGGGGCAAGAAAGAACACACAGTTTTGTCAATGTATTTCCAGAAAGCCAAAGTGAGACATTATTTGGTATTTACTGGATTTTCTTTCCCCTCTTAGCCAGAAGGAATGTGTTATATGTGAGTGGAATCTCAGTTGTAACCCACCACCTTTATGAAATTTGACTCACTGGTTAATTAAATCCAAATTCGACAGAATATTAGAAGTCTTAGATGTAGCCAGTTACATGGTTAGTGAAAAACAGTGTCTGGACAAACAGAGATCAAAACCAAGGTTTCCTGTTTTTCCTATTTTTCCTATTGATTTGACTGATCAGCTCATCCTGCTAGCTGGCAGGGCATCAGATGGTTGCTTTCCAACCAGGGAAAACTTGATCTCCTGAACAACTGGTAGTGAAGAGATGTGGGAAGAAGCAGCTTCTGGAAAGTGAGAGTAACAAGTTTCTATTCAAAGAAGGGCTTCCTTCAGCTGTATATCTGTTCCTGTGTCTTTGATGGCTTAAAGCTGCCTCCCAAATGTACACATGGATCTGCCTTTGAAAAGGTACTGTTCTTGCATGCCTGTTCATGTAATACTTTCACATGTTCTTGTCTTTGTCAGATGTATAGGGAGTGGCTGCCTCATTACCTGCACTGTCGGCACCAAAAAGTATTCAGGCAGACCAATGAAATGTTATTCTTTCCTTCATTTCTGTGGTCTCGTTTCTTAGGCATTTCAAGATATTAAGCATTATATAATACTTACAGAGCTTTTATCTGGGTCGCAGAGGCAGTTGGAAAAGTCACTGTAGTGTGATAATTGACTGCTTAGATCTAGGTGGTATGTATCATCACTCCAAAGCTCAAATGTAAGATTAGAGCTGCTCGACTTGTTTTTAGTAAATATCCTTCTTCTGGAAGAATACAGCCATCCTGTGCCCTTATTGAGGCTGAGTATTTTTGTATGCTTGTAGCTGTGCAAAGTGAGCAGTGATTTTGCTGAAAGGCACAAGGGAAGTGATGAGAACTACTCATTTTTTCCCCCCTGCAGAAGCACAGTTATGTGTTGTGACTTTGTCTCAGTTGATGGTTCTGCTGCTTTGCAAGACAGCGATTCATTAATTTCACCTCATCTCTGTGAAAGCTGCTCTCCTCCTGTCAGGTATATAAGATTAAAAAAAGAAAGAATAGCCTGTGAAGCAATTAATCTGTTCCTGCTGTCCCACTCCCCTTTGGCTCTAAATTCTTTCTGATAGAACTACCAGGTTCATGCAGTTGTGCTGTTTCATCTTTTGACAGCCCACTATGAACAGGACTGGAAGACCATCAGATAAGGCTGCTGGCACAAAGCATCCTTCCATGAGATGATGTAGATGGTCAGGAGACTTACAGTCCCTCCCTTGCAGCTTGTGTTATCTGTAGAAGCCTTGATAGGCTTCCTAGGGATTGGAATTAAACTACCAAACATAGTATCCATGTAAGGTAGTTGATCTCTTTGCAGTTGTTGAAGAGGAAATAGGTGTCTGTATAGTTTGAGACCTACAAGAAACTATTTCTGCTACAAAGAAGCCTTGGAGTGAGTTGAAGCTGTGCCAGGGGATGTTTAGGCTCGGTATTAGTAAGCACTTCCTAACAGAAAGGGTGATCAGACTCTGAAGTGGACTCCTGAGGGCAGTGGTGGAGTCTCCATCCCTGGAGGTGTTTAAGGACAGATTGGATGTGGCACTTAGTGCCATGGTCTAGCTGATGTGGTGATGTTGGGTCACAGGCTAGACTTGATGATCTCAGAGGTCTTTTCCAGCCTCAATGATTCTGTCATTCCATAAAAAGAGGTGTTTAAATTTTGAGTATTCTAAATTAAACTAGATACACCTTATATTTTCCCTGCAGTAGGCCCATGAACACAGTTACTGCATTAAAGTGCTGGTGGTCATGGCATTAACCAAGCAAAGGAGCAGTCTGGTGCAGTGCCAGTGAATTCCAGTGTCACATGAGGTCATTTCTCTTGAGCTGCTGGCTGCTGCCCAGAAACAGTCAGCTGATGGTTCAGCTCATACTCAAATTCATCACTTCTTAAAGGAATGTGGCTGTTCGTCACAGCTTCTAGGTGAGATGGTGAGTCACTGCTGATGTCTCTCCTAGAAGTGCTTGGGGTTTCATTGGGAGTAATGCAGACAACTTGGAGGCAACCTGAATTCCAGTAGTTTTTACTGCATGAGTAGTAAAATGGTGCTAGGATGCTGTTTTTGCTATTGCAAGTCACAACTTCTGGTTTCCCTATATATAGCTCTTTTTACATCTGGTATGAGAGTCTTAGAGAAAGATTCATCGGACTGAATACTAGAATTCGTACTCTATAATTCATACATTGTACTTCATATGTTATAATTTATGTTTCAAAGCATATAAGCAGGCTTTGTGCAAAGCAGGTTGAGGCAAGTTTCCATGAATCAAAATATATTTTCTCTGAAAAGAGCTGAAAAATTCTGTGTTTCAATAGCTTTTAAGATCTAATCTGGCCAGTTTGTAAGTAAAAGGAGGGCAAGTAAACTTAAGGCTTGTCAGATGTTCAGGTAGGCTTCTTGTCACTGAGAAATATTCTGGCTTCATCTAGTTAATGAACAGTATAACAAATAACAATAACTGATTGTCATACATTTGTTCAATCACACATGTAGTCCCTGGCCAATTTGGGCTTCATCTGTGTTTCCCCAGTCTAACTGTGGCACAGTTTAGTTCTCCTTTGCACTTGCAATGTCAGTTAAGATATGCAATAAATTAATGTGATGCTATTGGAAGAATCTAGTCTGTTTACAGCGGTAGAAAAAAATATCGTTTTCTTAAAATGCAGGGTTTTCATCAGTGGGAGTGCACTATCAGGTAAATTTGACAGAGTATCTTTGACAGAGTATCTGATGATTGGCTTGTATCAGGAATGGTGTGGCCAGCAAGACTAGGGATGTAATTCTCTCCCTGTACTGGGCACTTTGTGTATGGGGGCAGTTCTGGGCCCCTCACCTGCTCATTTCAAGTAAGAGATTGAGGTGCTGGAGCAGGTCCAGAGGAGCAATGAGGCTGGGGAAGGGACTGGAGGGAATGTGTGATGAGGAGAAGCTGAGGGAGCTGGGGTTGTTTAGTCTGGAGGAGACTCAGTGGGGGACCTTCTCCCTCTCTACAACTCCCTGAAGGGAGGTTGTTGTCAGGTTGGGGTTCAGGCTCTTCTCCCAAGCAACTAGTGACAGGATGAGAGGGCCGGGCATGAAGCTGTACCAGAGGAGGGTTAGGCTGGATATTAGGAAGCCCTTCCTCATGGAAAGGGTGATCAGACACTGGAATGGACTACTGCCCAGGGCAGTGGTGGAGTTCCCATCCCTGGAGGTGTTTAAGGACAGACTAGCTGTGACACTTTAGTGCCATGGTCTAGCTGATGTGGCCCTAGGCTGGGCTTGATGATCTTAAAGGTCTTTTTCCAGCCTCAATGATCCTGCGAGTCTGCAAAATATGATCTTAAGCTCAAAAGAAAATCTGATAGAGATTAAATAATCTGAAATAATCTGAAGATTTGACAGGCAGTCGAGGGAGGTGATTCTCCCCCTCTACTCTGCACTTGTGAGACCCTACCTGGAGTCCTGTGTCCAGTTCTGGAGTCCCCAACATAAGAAGGAAATAGAGCTCCTGTAGGAGAGCAACTCAGATGATCAGAGGGCTGGAACACCTACCCTATGTGAACAGGCTGAGCCAAGTTGGTGGTGTTCAGCATGGACAAGTGGAGGCTCCCAGGTCACCTTCTAGCAGCTTTCCATTATCTGAAGGGAGCTACAAGAAAGCTAGATGATCTTTAAGCTCCCTTCTAACCCTAGCCGTTCTATGTTTATATGATTCAGAGTTTGAGTTGAGCCACAGTTCGATTTTGAGAGAAGTGGATGTAGGTGAGATTGGGGAGTTAAAAGGTAACATCACATAATGTCATTGCTACCGCTGTCTTCTGAAAATGGATGAAAGACTTAAGGTCCTTGAAATTTTAAGCACTAAGTCTATCTTTGCTTTGAAGGAGGGTAGAGGAAGAAAGTGTAGGAGGAGAAAATAAAGTCAACTCCATGATAATCTGAGTGGCACCAAATGTCTTGTTCAGTGATGTTATAGTCCATGGTGCAAACCCAAAAATGCAATATTCTTAGGTTAAGTAAGAAACTTAGGTTAGATTAAGTAACTTTGTATCCCTTTCAGGCACCTACTGGAAAGAAAACATATGAAAAGTTCTAAAAGGAAAAGATACTAAGTGCTTGATTTCATAATTTGCCTCCCAAATTAATAATTTGGCAATTTGTAGCAAAGTAATTAACAGTTTATAGTAAAATATCTTTAGCAAGATACAGTTCTACTGCTGTAGCCAGTGAATGTGGTTTTATCACCTTCATCTGTCCTTATACTGAGAAGTATAGATAGTCTCTGCTACCTCTTTCCTCCCATGCACGTTGCAGTGCCAGGCAGTTCAGTGCATGATTTGCTTCTGCCTGTGACCTTTTTACTGTCCTGATACCTTTGCTTTCTTGAAGAAGATGCAGCAATATTATATGTAAAGTCCAGACACCAGGAATTGCTGCAGGGGGCACTGAAATAGGCTGAAAGTTTCATAACAAGAAACAATGTAATAATAAATGTGAGGAGATAAACTGCCATTGCTTTCATCTTGATAAAATCTTATCATATTGCAGAAAGCTCAGCTGGGAGGTAGCTCGGATTACCTCTCTGTTCCGCTCTGTGGTAGCCACTCTTTTTTATATTTCTTTTTCATTGCATTTAGACCTATTCTTCAAACTTAGGTAACGGGATTTTCAGAAATGAACCTGTGCGGAGCACTCTGATCTTGATCAAGGATACTGTTTGTAACAAAAGCCTTTGTTTTAGTTAGAACTTAAACAAGTGCTTCTTTCCCAAAATAACAATTGGGTGTGTTGTAGTGAATGTGAAAGAGCATTTGCACTGGCTCTTCTCTTGTTCTTTTGGTACTTGTCCATGATGGTCTTAGGAAGATAATCTTATCATATTCCTGAATATTTGTGCTGAGGGTAGCTTTAAATTTCATCTCAAATGAGTGGAGTCTGCTATGGAGAGGAGTGGTACCAAACTACTTGATAAAGATGAAGCCAGTTTTGGTTTTGATGTGAGGAAGAAAGACCGTGTGGCCCTATGTTGTGTGACTTGGAGTTCCTTCACTGTCCCAGCTGAGAGGGCTTGGGCTGTTTAGCCTAGAGAGGAAGAGACTGAGGGGAGATCTCATTAATGCTTGTAAGTATCTAAAGGGTGAGTGTCAGGATGATGGGACCAGGCTCTTCTTGGTGGTGCCCAGTGATAGGACAGGGGGCAGTGGGCCTAAGTTGGAACCTAGGAGATTCAATCTGAACATAAGGAAAGTATTTTTTATGAATATGGTAACTGAGCCTTGGCACAGACTGCCCAAGAGAGGTTGTGGAGTTTCTGTCTCTGGGGACATTCAAAACTTGTCTGAATGTGTTCCTGTGTGATCTGCTCTAGGAGAAACTGCTGTGGCTGTGGGGTTGGACTAGAAGATCTCTAGAAGTCACTTCCAGCTCCTAACATTCTCTGGTACAATGATTTTATGATTAACATTTGGTGGTAGCAGAAAGGTGACAGCCTCTTTCCTCCATCTCCCTAGTAAATTTCCAGTGGTTATTAATGTTCTGCCCACAGCTATGGTACAGGGGCAGTTAGGTATTTGAAGGAAGAGTACCTGTCCTGATAAGAGAGTAATATTACAGTCCACATCAGTTTCACAGTCATTGAGGCTGGAAAAGACCTCTAAGATCATCAAGTCCAATCTATGACCTAACATCACCATATCAGCTAGACCATGGCTTTCCTGTATTCTGCCCTGCCTGAAGTGCAGCCTAGCATATCTGGAACAAGCCCTTGAAGTAGTGAGGGGCTTCAAACATCATAAAAAGCTTGAAGCCTCAGTGACTTCAGCCAAATGCCCAGGTAAACTGTTATATTGAGCTCTTTGGGAAAGAGAAGTTCAATGTGTGTTACCAAACCCAGTTAATGTTTTCACAGAATATTCAGAAGCAAATGCCAACTGCAGCTACAAACCCATGCAATCACTCTGACTGTAATTGAATAGCTGATTTTTCTGGTACTGAATGGCTTCTGTAGCCTTCTGTAGAGCCATAAAAGTCTTAGGCTGCCATCCTGGAGCGAGAAGAGGCCCCAAGCTATTATGTGGCAGTATGAGAGGATGCTGCTATAGGCGTAAGCATTACTTACTGCCCACTGTTAGAGATGGAATATAGGACTGGATTTTTTAAAGTGTTCTTAGATAATGATTGTGATTGGATAGATGAATTCAGGATATGTCTAAGTGCAAAGTCGCATATATTAATTCTTGATCCGCTGCATTTCTGATAATCATTGACCTGCAAGACAATGTTAAAATATTGTTGATACATTTTTCAGATGAGAAAAAGGAATGGGGCAGCCACTGAACCAGGGGTCAGGCACAGGAGACAGAGACTCCTGGGTTTCTTCTTTATTTTTGATAAAGCCATTTGTAAAATCTCACATTTCTTAAACCAGAGTGCAGTTTAGTTACAGCTGGATGGTTCTCATCATGGGAAGCAGTGGCAGCTCAAAGATTGCTAGAAAGTTAGTTATGTTTTGGCCTTGAACGTGGGGTAGACAGCTACTATCAGAAAGGTTATTTTGTTCCTGTAGTTGCCAGAGGGTGACTGCTGTAAAATATAATCTCCAGACTTGGAATAGTTAGAGGTATATTTTGAAAAAGAAGAATGATGGAATGAGTGAAAAACCTGTTCAAACCAAGAAATTCAGGAAACTACAGCATTTCTAGCCATCACAGGGGAGGTTCAAATTTGAGAAGCCAAAGATCTCTCAAGGGAGGGGGGGAAAAAATCAAATTAAAAAACCAGCCAAAAATTCAAACTCTAATGAGATTGAATTGGGTACAAATCTGTAAAAGGCAAGATTTTAGCCACTAAGCAAAACTGTGCTTTCTCTGAACTTCTTGCAAGAACATGTGGATGGGTTATTTTTATGAAGACATTATGGTGAACATGTAATTTAGAGATTTTCAGGATTAGATTTTGGGACAGTGTTGAAAGTGGTCAGACTAATTGTATTTCATAGCCACTGTTGGTATTAATTCCTAAAGCACTTCCAGTAGGAATGTTAGCCCAGGGTCACTTGCATGCAAGTGCTGGGACGTAGATACTGATTTAGTTGAGGAGACATGAGTCTTTCAGAAGGCCCTTCTGCCTCTGCTAGGGAATACTTACATGTAAGCAATTAAGCAATTTCACTGGAATGGAGCTGTGTGAATCTTCCCTAACAGATCCAAGTGCCAGCAGAACTAGGGATGTAATTCTCCCTCTGTACTGGGCACTGGTGAGGCCTTTCCTCGAGTACTGGGGGCAGTTCTGGGTCCCTCACTTCAAGAAATAGATTGAGGGGCTGGAGCAGGTCCAGAGGAGCAGTGAATCTGGAGAAGGGACTGGAGGGAAAGTCTGATGAGGAGAGGCTGAGGGAGCTGGGGTGCTTTAGCCTGGAGGAGAATCAGGGGGACCTTACCAGTCTCTACAACTACCTGAAGAGAGTTTGTAGTCAGACTGGGGGTCAGGCTCTTCTCCCAAGCAACTAGCGCCAGGACAAGAGACCAGGGCCTGAAGCTGCACCGGAGGAGATTTAGGTTGGATATTAGGAAGCCCTTCCTCATGGAAAGGGTGTTCAAATACAGGAATGGACTACTGAGGACAGTGGTGGAGTCCCCATCCCAGGAGGTGTTTAAGAACAGACTGGCTATGGCCCTGAGTGCCCTGGTCTAGCTGATGTGGTGGTGTTAGGTCCTAGGCTGGACTTGATGATCTTAAAGGTCTTTTCCAGCCTCAATAATTTTGCGATTCTGTGACCACCTGTACTTTGGATTTCAGCAGCACCCCAAATGTCTGGTTGTGAGCAGCCTGATGGTTTTGGCTTAACACCTCCTGTAACTCAGAAAGCATATGCATTTTTCGTTTTGGGTGTCCAGATTAATTTGATTCCAAAGCAAAACATAGGAAGTTGAGATGACTGTGGACTGCAATATGGATTCAAATCCTTTGCTAAAAGCTGCTGCAGTTTTGCAAATTATATCATAACATTTTATCTGTTTGTTTTAATCAAGCTCAAAAAAGGTTCAGGCTCCTTGATACTGCCAAAGTACTCTGCTTTAGGTTTTACCTTTGGATCCATTATGTTCTCTAACGCTTGTTTTCCTGTACAGCATTTATCACTTTTTAAATTTGGATCAGAAAGAGAGACTGAGGAATGTGAGACTTTTAATCATCTTTTTTTCTGACAAAAAGCACAAGATTTTTTGCCAATGCCTACAGATGCATACTTCAGTTAGTGACCTGCCTATCTGTACACCTTCCAGGAGGCAACTACTGCTTTCCATAATAGTTTTCTTAACAAAGGATTCAATGGGAACTGGAAGAATGCATCTTTGGTTAGGGGAAAGAGTATGTGTGTGTATCTAGTCTAATAGGGGTGTGTGTGTGTCATACAAAGAGCTGTGTCTGAGCTCATCAGTTTACCCTGGCTAAGGACTCATTAATATAAAACATTCCCTAGATACTTTTCCACAGAATTATCTGTTATTTTTGTGCTTCTTGCTCAGGCCAGACTTACAGAAGTTTGACTTGCAGGATTTTACTTGCAAGTTTTAATTCTCTTGTACAGTTGCATAACAAACAGTTATATGTAGAGTTGAGGCTGCAGCTGGTCTTGGGTTGCCTCGTGCTTTCTTGAGAAAGTTTGAATAGAAAATACAAAGAAAAAGAGGGAAAAGATATGTGACAGTTATTTTATTTTTCACTTGATAGAGAGACAAGTAGTTTTCCAAAGGCTGCAAACTGTAGTTTGTTGACAGCCAGAAAAATCTCCAGTCTTGAGTCTTTAATTTGGAACAAGTCTGTGCCTGGCTTAAACTGTTTCGTGAAGGCTATTTGGGGAGACATTTCAAATGTCCTCTGGTTTGATTTTCCCAGTTCTGTGGTGAAGCCTTTATGTGGGCATAAGTGGGTGGATGACACGGTGCGTACAGGTAGACCCCTTGGTGTTTCTATGAGTGGAAGTTGCTGCTCTGGCTGATACATTACTCTCTGTTTGCACTGCTTTGCTAATAAAGAGACAAACCAGCCCTGTGATGAGCAGCTTAAGGGAAAACAGTTCTAGAATCACAGAACTGGTGAGGTGGGAAGGGACCTCGAGAAATCAACTAGTCCAGCCTTTTATGGGAAATGAGATCCTTGATGAAATTATGTAGCACCTTTGTCCAACTGCATCTTTAAAATGTCCAGTAATTGGGATGATACCACATCCTTGGTGAATTTCTTCCAGGGAATGTTACTTATATCAACTTGAAACCTCTCCCAGTGCAACTTCTACCCATTGGTCCTTGTTCTCACCATGGGGCTGCTTGTGAGTAGAAAGCCTCTATCCCCTTTGTTACTGACTTTTAGGTAGTGGAACACTATGACAAGGTGCCCCTGAGTGTTGCCTTCTCCAAGAAGACCTGACTTACTAAGGTGTTCCAGCCCTAATGTAGTTTAGTGGTTAGGGGTTGTAGGGTGGATGGTTAAACTTGATGATTCTGAAGGTCTTCTACAACCTTGACAATTCTATGAGTTGGTATAATATTAATATACTGTAATGTCATAGTTCTGCAAGATATCTTTTGCATGTGTCTATAACATCCCTTTCCACAGAATGCTACTCTTGTGTGGGCTTCAGAAAGATGGGGTATTCCTGCAGTGCAGATGTCTAGAGCCTTTAACGGTGCTGTATTCTAGGATATTAATTACTGAGTTTGCTGTGATAGAGAATTTTTGCTCAAATTCAACCTGCAACCACCTCACTAGCTTTCGAACTTTTACTCAAGCTGAGTAATAAATGTTTTTGGGACACAAATGTGTAAGGGTACATGCAGTTTCAGCAAGAAAACCAGAAGTATAAGATCCACTATATATATATATATATGTCTAGTGTGTGTATATATATATATATGTATGTATCATATTGGGATGACTCAAGTTGGACTTCAGTTAGAAGGCAGACTAATACTGCTGTGAATGTAGCACAGGAGTATTTAGTAACTGGAAAGAAATGCCAGATTTTTCCATGCCTAAGTTATATAACTGGGGGGCTTTAGGAGGCTTGCCCTTTAGGCATAGGGTTTGGTACTGTAGTTTCAAGTACATCAGATACGATTTTCAGAGAAGCTTCTTAGTTTTTTTTTTTTTTGTTGGTTTGTTTTTTGTTTTATTCATTAGAATGGGTTTTATTATTATTGGAATTGTGGCACTGTTAGGCCATAGGCTGGACTTGATGATCTTAGAAGTAGTTTCCAGCCTCAATAATTCTGGGATTCTGTAAAGGATGAAGTTTCTTCTGCTGAATCTTGGTTCTGCTTCTGTGCCACTCAAAAGTTTAAAGGTTTAAATTTTGACTAAGATTTTCTGAAATAAAGTCGGGGTTTCTGGCCCTTTTGTAAGAACAGAGTCACCCATGGCTCATCCATCGACTGGAAAGATGAATGGCTTGCTTTGGAAGTCTGAAGGTGGCAGGATTTCAGCTCTGAAGAGTGCTCATTGGCAAAAACATGCCAAGACTCTAGTTAATGTCTGTTTTTCTTTTGACTGTCTTTAATAGGAAGCTGCTGGAAGAATGTTGCGACCCTGGACAGCTTTTTGCCATGACAAAGCTCAACTCCCCGATGGGAAAGAACCTCTGGTTTGACGGGGAATTTTTATATTCTGTCACTATTGACAATGCAACTTACTCTCTCTTCCCACAGGTTAGTAACCTTTCTGTTTTGTCTTTTAGCTTTCAGCATTAATACTGCGTTAATTACTGAACGGTAGCATGGTCCAAATTAGCATAAATAGACTAAGTGTTCATCAAGGAATTGTATCTGCATTTCTCTGTACAAAAGCATCTCACCTGGTTTTGTACTTCTGTAAAACTATGAAATGTGTGCGTGCATGCCAGTGTATCCCTGCCCGTGGTTCAGATGTGCAGATGTACACAAGGGATGAGCTTGGGACACCCCTCTTTGTTTTTAAGATGTTCAGTTCTGGCTATTTTAAGAAGGGGATTTCTGCATTTCCCTCATCTCAGGGAGAATAATCCAGCAATCTAGGATCGCTTCCATTTTTATCAGTTTGGCTAGGAAATTAGTGTTCTGTGTGAAGGTGTCCAGATTACTTCTGAGTTAATTAAATTTACTAATGGCAAGCAACATGAGCCTAGTAACAGTTGGACAGCTTGGCCAATCTTTGCTGTGTTTTGAATATTAAAAGTGGTTTGTTGTTGTTCAGCAAAGGTGTTTTGGGATAAGTGCAGGGTTTTCAAGGACTGGGAATTTGTAATACTGATCTAGGCTTCCTGTGTTTTCAGTTAGTATGTTAACTGGAGTAAAATATTGAGTTTATTGTATTGAATTTTGCATCTGGAATGAGAAGTTCTATGTGTCTACACATTTAAAGAAAGCCAAACATCTGTTCATATTTCAGCCTCAGTAATAACAGCAATGACAATGATTCCGTTGCAGCTGAAGTTTTTGCAAGGTGGAGAAGATCTTGCAGATGGGTCTTCTGTCTTGAAAGTGGTTCTGATGGCAGTAGTTGTTTGAAGGGGAGGGTTAGATTGGATATCAGGAAGGACTTCCTCACAGAAAGAGTGATCAGACACTGGAATGGACTGCCCAGGTTGGTGGTGGAGTCCCCATCCCTGGAGGTGTTTAAGGACAGACTGGATGTGGCACTTAGTGCCCTTGTCTGGCCAGTGTGGTGATGTTCTGAGAGGTCTTTTCTGGACTCAATAATAACTTGATGATCTGAGAGGTCTTTTCTGGCCTCAATAATTCTGTGATATTAATCGATGTGCATGTTACTTTAATTTTTCAAATTAAAGTCATAGGTAATTATTAGGCCTCCCATTTACCATTGAGTCATTCACACCAGGCTCTTGATTTGTGGCTGTTTCAATTAAACAGGTAGGAGAATTTTCTTGCTAAACTTGTCCAGAGTTTTCTTGTTAAACAAAACGTCAAGAGGGTTATATATATAAATATGTATTTAAAAAGTAGTTTCCAGACTGGTAGAAAGTTTATGGTGTGTCACAGAGTAGCAGCAATAAATCCTTTTTATGGTGATCAGTATGACTTTTTCTTGCAATATTGCACCATTTATCAGACTAAAATGAAGTCCTTGGATGAGCTGTGAAAACATACCACATAAAGATACTGGCAACAACTGTTCAAAACATGTACATCCTTCCCAGTGTTTCCGAAATGGGCTGGCACAGGGAGGACATTATCTTGTGATGGATTTGGTTTTCTTTGCACTAAAACCTAACACTTTGCCTGGCCACAGTGGTGTCCTGCCTCTTCTCACAGAAGAGTACTGGGTAAATGCTGGTTAGAAAGGAATAATAGTCATGGGAACTCCACTGGTTCCTAGGCTTTCAACTGTTGTCATCAAAGTTTATCAGTTGGATGGATTGAGAGTGTGGGACAATGTGAACTGAAGAATTGGGACTTCAGTGTCCCTTAGGCTTGCCAAGCAGGCTGCAAAGAGCATGGTTAAATACTGTCATAGTGTTGGTGGTGGAAAATGTGAATTTTAATGATGTTTCAACCCTAGAATGATGCTAGAAAGCAGCTTTAGGACCAGTGCCAGAGATACAGTTTCTTTAATGAGCTGATGGAGAGTTCATTTCCAACATGTGCTAGTCACTGCTCCTCCATCTTTTTTTACAATTGTCACTGCCTCTAAACTGATGTGTTGTTATTCTTATGTATTTTGCCCAGAGGAATTTTGTAGACCTTTATCAGCTAAAATCCAGATAGCCTTAAAAGCTTAGGAACATGTGTTTGCAGTAAAAGTGTTTTTTCTCCCTCAAGAAAATCCTTGCCTAAATTTTTCAGATTTCTAATTTGATGAATGGAGTCTTGCTGGCAACTAGCAAGTGATTTTTGTGGAGATGAATATTCCTTTCAAAAGTGTCCAGAAGCTTAAAACCACTCATGAAGTATGGGGAATACTCTGAAATGCTCAGGGGATGTAATGGGAATTTAAAGGGCTGCAACTGTGTTGATATAATAAAAACTTATTTCCCTTGACGTGGACAAAGATTTTTTTTCTGTTCCAATCTGCTGGGATTAAGCCATTTTGTGCTTGCAGAGGATTTCTGAGTCCTGAACAGTTAGTAACTTGTAGATGGAGTGGTGTAGTTGTGTAGTGTTGTATGGATTCTTGTCTGGATCCCCATGTGTCCAACTTGTGTCACCACCAACATTGTGGGTTGGAGACCCTGACTGTATTTCAACCAAGAGCTTTTAGCTAAAGCATCAGACATGAAGGGAGGGTTTAACAAAACCACTTACGAATCTGCTGGTAATGAAATAACTGACTCAATTTGGTGAAGAAGGCACCAAGACATTTACAATCAGTCCCCCCCCGCACACATCAGAGAAAAACCCCACAATATATAGACATAGACACATACAGCTTCGTCACACTGCACTGACAGTAACGAAGATAAAATGTTCGAAGGGTCCATTGTAGAGAGTTCCTCCTTCTCTCTGAAATCACAGCGGTTGTGCAACTTCAATCTCGATCCTCATAAATTTTCAAAGTTTACAATTCACACAATCTCTCCAGGTCCAGGTGAGTGTTGAGTAGTTCAGCCTGGAAAAGGCTCTGGCAGAACTTATAGCAGCTTTCCAGTACTTAAAGGTGGCTACAGTACAGATAGGGAGGGACTCTTTACCAGGGAGTCCAGTGGTAGGAGGAGGGGTAACAGTTTCAGACTAAAAGAGAGGGTACGTTTACATTAGACATAAGGGAGTGTTTCACTGTGAAGATGCTGAGGCACTGGAACAGGTAGCCCACAGAATTTGCCGCTCTGTGGCAGTGTTCAAGGCCAGGTTGGATGGGGCTTTGAGCAACTTGTTCTAGTGGAAGATGTCATAGGCTGGACTTGATGATCTCAGAGGTCTTTTCCAGCCTCGATAATTCTGTGCTTCTGTATCACTGCCCTTGGCAGGGAAGATGGAACTAGATGATATTTAAAGTCCCTTCCAACCAAGTTCTATGAAATTTAGAAAAGCTACAGCTGTTTCTGGACACTTTGGACATCAGGAAAAAGGCAGTGTTTTTGAAGTTTTTAATTGGAGTTTTCATTCTTGTCCTTAACATAAAGGCAGGGAAAATAGTTAATGGCTTTACTTTTAAGTAGACACAAAGATGTTCTCTGACATTTTGTGGGTCCTTGGGGTGAGTGTTTCATTGAGTAACAGTGAATGTTATTTAAGAATGTTATTTATGATCGTGCAGTGTGATTTGTAGTTTTTGTTCATGGTGCTGGGAGCTTGATGAATTTTCCTTGGTTGCTCATAACTTTCCACATTTGGCTAGAGATTTTATTGTGCCCTTCCTGATTCAGATACTTGTGCTGTATCAGAGCAAGTTCTCTGGTCTTACTGTGATAGCCTGCAGCTAGTAAAATACTTTCTATTTACTTCAGGATAGTAATTCAGATTTGGAAAACAGTGGAGTCTGCAGACCTTTTAACTTTTTTGCATGACAAACATTACCGAAAAAGCCCACTCATCCTGAGGAAGAAAATGGTAGTTTGATTTAAGTGAGGTGAAATCTAGACACAGCAAGTACTGGGAATGGTGAGGTGAGAGCACAGCTACTGTGCAGAAGCAGAATGTAAAGCTACAGCTGTGTGAGTAATGTGAAGCCAAATAAGAGGACAGTGTTAACTTGCAGGACAAATGCTGTGTTGTTTGGGTTCATTTAATCCCAGACAATCCAAGAAGGGTCTATAAAATGGGGAACCACCAGAAGTGAAGTGGGTGGGAATGTGATTGACTGCAGTGTTTCCAGAAGGCATGATTTATTGCCTTTGGGGTAGGCTTTGGAAGCACTCTGTTAGAAAATCCCTATAATTAATGGATACTCGGAAATACATTGAAATATTGCCTGTCATATGTGTCCTGACTTTTTTTTTCTTGATTTCTTGAGTAGGGGCATGAAATGCTTGCAGACCTAATATTTATTGAGCAATTCTTCAATTTACTTTCATTAATTCTACTGCATACATAGCACCTCCCTAAAGGCAAAGAGGTTACATGTGCATGTTAGGATTGTAATTAAAAAGTCTTCTGAGTTATTCAAGTAGTCCTATTGTATAGTGCATTTCATAAACTGGGATATGAAATACTACCAGTAGAAACCTGACAAACTGTGCTCTTTTGGAGCATGAATTTTGCCTTCAGTCCTAGATCATTCCTAACCATTTGCATCAGAGTGAATGAGCTAAGAAATCAGTCTTAATACTTAGCTAAATGAAACCGCTGCTCTCACTTTGCTTTCATACTGACTAATTGACAACTGTGTGATTGGACTGTTCTGTGCAGTGTGTTAGCAGAGCTGGAATATGGCATCATCTGTTCTATCCAGTCAGTTAAACAAATGCCATAGTCTATCTGGAACTACTTTGATAGGAAAAGATAAAAAATGCCTGGTGGTGAAAATAAATTTAATGTTAAAAAGACTGAGGTGCAACATTTATAGTCAGAAGGAATTAACTAGAGGATGGGCAACAGACTCCTGTTGAATGAGTTAAAACAGACCAAGGAGAGGCTTCATGTTGGTCATTGGATATGTGCTTTGGTCTCTCTGGACTTGGTGAAAAGTCTTCAGCCAAGCTGCTCAGCTGGGGTGTCTTTGGTGAGCCTGTTGTTCTGGAGTTTATCTGCAATACTGCATGTGCCAGACTGACTTTATCATAAAATTCATAAATGTATGCTGACCTTTCCAAATGCAACAGAGAGGAAAGGAAGGACTGAATCTGGCTGCAAAGTGTCAGTTTGGCCTGCAGGCAGAGAAAGAGGAATGGCTGCCCTAACTAATCCTTTCAAATCTGAAGTAACTCAGCATCAATGACCGTCTTTCCTAGGTAATGTGAGAGCTGATCCAAGAACACTCCAGTGCCTTTGCCAAACAGAACCTCAAGCCCTTGGGCTTTCAAAAAGATCCATAGATCAATCCCACCTGTGTTTGGAGTTTAAGGATAGGAAGGTGTGTGGAAGAGCAAATGTGGTCCAGCTTCTGCATTGTTATGGATATGGAGCCTCTCTCGAAGACTCTGGGATTTTTGTGGACCTGCTGAGGACAGGAGGAACATGGGGCATTTTCAAGAGGGTAATTAATCTGTGAGTGCAACTTGGGGTGATTTTATATTTGGAAAGTGCTTCAAAGAGAACATTAATTTCTCTTGGTATGCAGGGCTGTAGAGTTACTGACTGGTAAAATGCAAGCTTGTGCATGGAGCAGTCACTGACCATGAAGTGGCTGGAAACTGGTAGGGCTGGAAACATGATGCTAACTTGAGGCATGTAGGGGACAGGGTGGAAGAGCGTCTACTGGTAGAGGTAGGGAGGATCTTGTGGCACTGCATGCTTATGCACTGATTTTACTCAATAGCTGCATAAACGTAATTTCCTACGTCAAGTCATGTGTTTGATGGTATCTAGAAGTCACATGTACAGATGTCATGCTGTGCTATGGTGAAGTATGGAGGAAAAAGGCTTAATCCAATGAGGAAATGGGAAGCACAGGCAAAGACAGCAAAGATACTGGGTTCCAGATAATAATTTGATTAGGAGGGGTTACCCACATTATATCCCAAATATTAGCTCTGTGAGATCTGAAATATTTTTTAGGAATTCCTGGGTCATGCAGATGCCTTTGGGTGCTTTTGTTCTCTATCATGGGAACTGCATGATAGGTAAAGAACAAAAACATAATGGAGACACTTGGTTTTTCCTTTTGCCCAGAGAATATGTCTTTATTAAGAAGGGGATAGAGAAATTCTCTTTATGAGTAAATTGTCCATCTTAATGTGAAAGAGTAAAGGTTGTGATCTGAATAGTCTGATATGAAACAGCTTTTGAAAGTCAGTTGTTGGTAATAATTGTGTACCGCCCTTGCCCACCTACTGCTGCACTAATTAGTCTTCTTAGCATAAGAGCTCTATGGCTGCCTTAGAATGAAGCTCAGAGATTGTTGTATCCTATGCTTGAAAGTTGTGGGCTTAGAATTTTAGGACGAGATCTAGATTCATAGAACAATTTAAGGTGTATTACACTGAAATGCAAGTGCGTTGCTGTCTCATGCTGACGGGGCTATCTAGTCATCCATTTGGTCGGATAGGGATAGCTGTAGTATGTAATGTCAGTAGACCAATTTCTCATGTGCATAACATCTCCTTCCTCACGGTTTTATGGGGAATGACCAAAGTGTTTGCAACCTATTAAGTCCCATGGTAATGAGGCTTTCCTACAGTGACTGAAGGAAGGAAGGTGCTGTGGTGAAGGTGATTACTGCAACCCTTGATGAGCAGGAGGCTCCCTCAGAGATGCTTCCTCACTCTCTTGTACTGCATCATCTCACTGATTACTGTCTAATTAAGAACATGTCATAGCTAGCTCCGAAGAGATGCTGGGAAATGCCTGGCAGCCACATGAAGTAATTGGGGTTGTTTGTTAGCTCTGTCCTCTACCTGCTGCAGTTGGGCAAGAAACACCAGTTATTAGAGAACAAAGTCTTCAACTTTGTTCTTCAACTGTAGCCCCTCAACCAAGAGACGCCAAACCAAAATGAATGCCTGTTTTCGCAGGGATCCCTTTGCACTCAGAAGGCTGCACAAAGAAATGCATTCAATCACACCACCTAATCCAGAGGTGCAGCACTATTTATGATTTTATTTTTACTAAGCCAGGCTTTTAGGGGAAGAATTGTTGCTACTTCACACAGGGAATCATCTGGCATTGCTATAACAAAATACAGGAGTTTCATCAGTTTATTCTCATGGCATCATGGTGAAACCTGTGCAAAGTCATTGTCTGGAAGGGATACTCAGAGGTCACTGCCTACTTGCCTCTGCCCTAAGGCAGACAGCTCTACTAACAGAGATTTACCAGCTGTACCCAGTAGATATTTATCTCAAATTTTTGCAGCATCCAGTAATGGAAATTCCACAACTTGTTCATTCCATTGCTTTGTGTAGGATGTATTCCCTGATGTCTAATGTAAAATTTCCCCCTGGCTATATTTTAAGACATTTTTAATGTTTTCCACATATATCTGCTATCTAGTCTCCTCACAGTCGTCTTCTCCAGGCTAAAAAAAACACAGCTCTTTTAATCAGAACATTTTTTCTGAACCTCTGAATGTTTTTTGTTTATCTGGTAGCCTGTGAGGAAGACACATGACAATTAACTATGTGGTGCCCTCAGAACTGTATCCCAGCTTTACCTTTCGAGAGAGTAGAAAATGTCAATGTCATCTCCGAAATGCAGAGCTTAATGCACCTTTCTGCTCAAGAAAAGATTGTATGTAATGTTGCTGTGATTATTTCTGTAGCTGGAAGATCACTGGGTATTGCTACTAATGAAGCAAACCTAAAGTTTCAGGATATATGCTCATCTTTCCTCCCTGATGGCGTGCACTGAAGGCTCGAATAGGGACCAGTGCTCGGGTGTCTTTCCAGGTTATGATCTCTGTGTGCTGCAATCACAGCTCTGACAGTCTGCCCCACATAAACTTCCTCATCTCCCTGCCTCAGGAAACTGAAAGTACTTCATATAGCTAAAGACAGACAGATGGGCAGTTGCTAGCAGTGAGCTTCCTCTCTGGAGGTCACAGTGAAGGTTGTATGGAGCTACTGTTCTATGTCTTTGTTTCTCAGGGTATAAAGCCAAGCTGAATTACCCTTCAGAACATGAAATAATACCAAATAACACTTCCTCTCTGTTGATGACTTTTAGTGATACTGTGAGTATGACAAGAGTGCAGAATGGGAATGTGTATTGTATTCTGCTTTTTTAGGCCAGGTAATATATTTTCAGTCAAATTCATTCATAGACATTCCTCTATGCAGACCATTTCCAGCCTTTCCCTCCATCTAAAACACAGTGGCTTGTCCAACTTCCCTCACCTTCCCTTGCAGCAACACTTGGTGTATTCACAGTGCAGCTTGTTCACGAGCAACGCTGCAGATTTAAACGATGGGACCAGGTGAAGGGAGACAATAAATTCAAAGGATACACAGATCTATTCTGTGATCCACTATTGTGCCAGAAGCAAAAAAGAGAAAGCTGAAGAACAAATAATCCTTGCTATGAGTATGATGCTCTTCAAAACAATTCCCTGAAGCACTTTACAGTCATTCACATTCAGCGTATGGTGTTACTGCATAGCTAAATCTATGCTTAGAAATCTCTGGAGACAATTATAATAAGGGTTTCTGCATGGGGAGTAGGTAGAGAAAAAATACTGCAAAACTCCTTTTTCCTGTACAATAAACAGCTACAGGTGCTGAACTACTTTTCCTTTTGCTTCCTGTTTCCAAAGTATTGGGAGACCTCGAAAGCCTCTGTGATATTCAGGGCACTATACGAATATATCAGGCAGGAGCTCTTCTCTACTCTGTGGCATTAAGCATGGCCTTTGAAAAGTGAGATTATCTTGTTTAAACTCGCCAGCATTGCTTTCTGGGTTCTAGTCTTCGTAGAATTTTTGCAGTTCCAATAAACCAGTTAGGGTCTGTCCTCCAAGTGGTACACAGAGGTGGCACCCTGTCATTCTAGCAAGGCTGTGTCTGTGCAACAGCTACATTAGACAGTTCAAGGCAATGTCTAAGCAGGGAAATGTAGATGCTGCTCTACTAAAGACCAAATAACCAGAGTGGGGAAATGAGTAATAAACTGTCTTGCAAAATAGGTGAAATGAAGCCTGGTTGTCCCAGTTGCCTGCCTTGGTTAATGAGGACTGGGTTAGGCATAAGTTGAGAAAACTGCATGTACACAAATCCATGGGCCCAGATGGGATGCACCTGCGCGGACTAAGGGAGACAGCGGAAGTCATTGCTAAGCCACTCTCCATCATCTTTTATGAGTCATGGAGATCAGGAGAGGTGCCTGGGGACTGGAGGATTGCAAATGTCACTCGAATCTACAAAAAGGTTAAGAAGGAGGACCCAGGTTACTATAGATCGGTCAGCCTCACCTCCATCCCAGGAAAGGTGATGGAGCAATTTGTTCTAGAGGATGTCTCCAGGCACATCAAGGACAGGAGGGTCTCTAGGGACAGTCAGCATGGCTTCACCAAGGGAAATTGATGCTTGACCAACCTCATAGCCTTTTCTGAGGGCATAACCAGGTAGATAGATGATGGTAGAGCAGTGGATGTGGTCTATCTTGACTTCAGTAAAGCATTTGACACAGTCTCCCACAGCATCCTTGCAGCCAGATTGAGGCAGTGTGGACTGGATGATTGGGTAGTGAGGTGCATTGTGAGTTGGCTGCATGATAGAAGCCAGAGAGTAGTGGTCAATGGGACAGAGTCTAGTTGGAGGCCTAGATCTAGTAGAGTCCCCCAGGGGTCGCTGCTGGGAGCAGTCCTATTCAATCTATTCATTAATGACTTGGATGAGGGATTAGGGTGCACTGTCAGCAGGTTTGCT
>JAOXOE010011147.1:0-24279 GCA_028565055.1 Phoeniculus purpureus
GGACGGGACAGGACGGGGCCGAGCGTGCGTGTCCGTCTGTGTTTGTCCGCTGTTGCGGGTGCACTGCCACCTCCCCGCCCTCCGCGCAGGGAGGCGGAACGCCGTCCGCGGGCGCGGAGCGGGCACACGCGTGGGTGCGTGTGCACAGGGACACGGACACAGAGGCACACGGACAGACACAAACAGCATCTGAACACCTGCGCGCATTCGTACATGCACACGGATCCGTGCGTGTGTACCATCACAGAACCAGAGCAGTTTGGGTCGGACAGGACCTTCAAAGTTCATCTAGTCCAACCCCCCTGCAGCGAGCAGGGACATCTACAGCTAGGTCACGTTCCGGGATGGGGCATGTACTACCTCTCTGGTCAACCGGTGCCATTTTTTCACCGCCCTCAGTGTAAAAACGTTGCTTCCTTATCTGGAAGTCTGAATCTACCCCTTTTAGTTTCAAACTGTCACCCTTTGTTCTGTCGTAACAGCACCTGCTAAACAGATTGTCACCGTCATTCTTAGAGGTGCCCTTTAAGTACTGGAAGGCCACATTAAAGTCTCCCCAGAATCTTTTCCAGGCTGTACAGCCCTCAGTTTGTTCTCATAGCAGAGATGAGATCTTGCCCTTGGATCATTTTTGTGGTCTCCTCTGGATCTGTTCCAACAAGTTGTGTTGGATATCCATACATGCACACCTCATATGTGCCTATACCTCCACCCAGCTGCATATGCACACGCACATGCACATACCTGCACACGGCTGCACACACATGTGCACACGCACGTGTGTATCTTTAACAGACCCACATGCAGATGCACGTACATAGGCACACCCAGACAGGTACCTGCAGGCAGAGGTGCATGGTGTGCGCAGACCCACGCACACACAGACCTGCCTGCAGATGTACCTACAGGCATGGGAATAACGCACCCTCTCCTCTCCTGCCTCACAGCAGGGCTCGCACTCTCTTCCTCATGGGTCAGTGGACTCTCTTACGTGGCATTTTCCTGCTTCAGGGATTTTCTCTGTGCAAACAAACTGCGTCCATCTGTTAGCAGATTCTCTAAGCAAAGGCATCTGGGCAGTACCGCCCTATCTGTTGGCTTTTTGGCAATGCCCACACCCTCACTGCCTGTTCCTAGTGTGAATGACATCAATATTTAAGAACTAAAGGAAATGGTGGATTTATGAGTGCATTTGTGTTGCTGGGAGCTTTCTTTTTTTGAAAGAAATCATAAATTGGCCACAGAGCTGATCAACAATTTTAAAGGCAAATTATAGAAACAGTTAAACACCCATGGCCTATAGACTTCGTGCCAGTTTAGTAGAACATCTACTGGTTCTGATCATCAGATATTGGTTAGAGCACACGCCCTCAACTCAATTGCTGCTCTCAGGAAGAAGTGGATTAACTAAAATGCCACCTGCTAAAATTTCCCCTTATTTGCCCTGATTTCCAATGCTGCTTTCATAAACGTCATTGATTTCTTCAGTCTCTCCATATCCCTGGGAAACACCAGGTTTGGGTTTCAAGTGACTATTTGTTGTCATAGGAAATACCCACCTACAGATGTTGTAACCTATTGTCCTGGTGTTGCTCAACCAGAGTAACTCTTACTTTGGCTGTAGGAGGATCACAATCCTGCCACTCCAACCAGTGCAGAAACATTACTAGTTGCCTCACTAAAACTGCTGCTGTAGCAAGAACATGGTTCATGTGCCAAACGATGACCTGTAATCTGCCCTCAATTGGAGAGCTGTGAGCAGGGAAAGGGACAGCATCTACTCTCTTATCCCAAGAGCACAAAATGATACATGACATCACCCTGTATTAAAATCAGTACTGGCCATGTAGTGACTGACCTGGAAATGCAAGACATGATGTGCAGTTACCTCAAAGCATGTTGTTCCTCTGCGGTCTATTTTTCTATTTCTGTGAAAACAAAGAAAATTAAATGCAAATCCAACATTTGCATGAGACAAAGTACCAGATAAAGTATCAGACTTAAAGCCCAGAGAAGCTTCATGTAGACCCTAGAAGTCTCCTCAGGTTTTCTGACTATGTCCAAGTACTTTGAGGCATAACTACATAGATATCTGTGTAGAACTTTAATCACCCTGGTCATAGAAGCATGGCGACAGACCCTCTTCCCTCATCTCTCATCCCTTGTCCTTGTGTCTAGCCATACCACTGGGGGAGCATTGAGGGAGAGGAGCAGATGCACAGGGCCAAGTTGTGAGTGAGCAAGAGCGGAAAAGCAGAGTCACAAGAGAAAGAAATTACTCAGAGGAAAGAAAAACACAAGACTTGACTGACATCTCAAGTAGCAGAGAAAAAGGTTTGAGGTACAGGGGGATGGCTAGCCACAGGAAAGCATTGCAGCAAGACTGCAATGTGCCACAGAAGGTCAAGTGCTCACCCTTTTTGTGGGTGCCCATAGCATCATCACAAGCACTCAGTGACTCCTGCTCTGAAGCCCCCTTGAGAAACCCCTGAGAGAAGAAAGAATTCCAGGAGCTGCTACTACACGTTTTTTGAGCCATTGCGGTTGTCAGTGGTCAACATCCAATATTAGTCATGCACCCATATCGTCATATTTTTCAAGCTGAACCACTGTGAACATCCTGCGGATTCACGGGCTGGATATATAGTCCCAGTAGACCACGGATGACCCACAAACCATGGTGTGGTCCCAGTGCCGTACAGGGAAAGACATCACAGACCTGCAGGGGAAGAAGTGCCATGGCTTTCCTGAGGAGAATGGCATTAATATCCTTCTCTGAAGCCAGTGCTGTGCTCTTGGCCCCACAGGAAACGGCAAAAGGAGATGTAACTGCACTAATGACCAAGCAAGCAGCTCTAACCCCAAAAGAGGGATTTCATGGCAGTTGAATGTGGGGAGTATACCTACCACGCACACCCACCTCTGGAGTAAGCAGGCAGCCTTGTGTCCCTGAGATCATCCATGGACCAAGAAATTAGGTATAGGCAAGAGATGATGTGTGGCCTGAAAGGAGTCCTTCAGAGATGGTGTTTGTATAAATCCTACCTTCTTGCCAGTGACAAGACTGGTGCTGGCTGCTTTTCTGGAGTAAGGGATGGTGTGGTAGTAGATGCCCAAAAAGAAAGTTGCCTCCAACTACAAAACCAGACAAGCCCTTCCTCTTCCTCTTGGGATCCTCTTGTGCTGAATAAAGGGCTCAAAAAATAAAGCTTAGAGCCCACGTGTTGCAAGATAATTAAGGACAAAGGAATCATACAAACCAGTGGAACAGGAATGTGAGGCAGCACTACAATTTTGAGATGGGAATCCAAAGAATAGATTTGTCTCCTAGGGACTGGGAAAGGATAACCTACAACAAAGTTAGTCTTGGTCTCCAAGAACAGCAATCGCCACTGCCTGTGTCTTTTCTCTCTTGACCACTATGTCGCCTGTCTACCAAAAGCCATTCTTGAGTCATTTAGTCTATGGCACTGAGATCCCACAAGTTCCTTCAGGTATTTAGATGCTACAGATGCCACTGAGCTTGGATTTTGAAT
This sequence comes from Phoeniculus purpureus, assembly GCA_028565055.1. Classification (NCBI taxonomy): domain Eukaryota; kingdom Metazoa; phylum Chordata; class Aves; order Bucerotiformes; family Phoeniculidae; genus Phoeniculus; species Phoeniculus purpureus. Next base: position 3,537 of record JAOXOE010011147.1, read on the forward strand.
ATCACTGCACAGCTCTACCGGGAGTGAGAGAGAGAATACCCAGGCTGGAAAGGCATGATATTTGTGCTTGCTTTGTTATCAGCTGCATTTTAAAGCATAAGGACATAAACTCAGTGTGTCTGACCTGGGTGTGCATTTGCAAGTGATGCAATTTTAAGTTGGTTCTTTGGCCTTTTTATTATCAGCCAAAACAAATAAAATGCTTTATCAGAAATACTTTGGTGGGTTTATAGAGAGGTTTTCATTGTTGTACCTTCCTTGTGGCAGGAAGAGTGGATAAAAGCGTCTGAACCATTTCTAGATGTCCACCATGGTACTGCAGGCATTCTAGAATTCAAACAATGACTCCTCTCTGTGCACCAGTCCCAGGGCCCCAGCTTGCAGCCTGTTCCAGGGTGACACTCCACTTCCGCCTTAATGCCTTGATCCTGCACTAAAATCACAGAATCACAGAATCACATAGAATCACAGAATTACCAAGGTTGGAAGAGACCTCACAGATCATCAAGTCCAACCTGTTACCACAGAGCTCAAGGCTAGACCATGGCACCAAGTGCCACATCCAATCCTGCCTTGAACAGCTCCAGGGACGGCGACTCCACCAATTCTGTCTTTTCCAACTTCCTGTTTTTAGAGTTTGTGGCAGGAGTCTAGGGTTGCTCCAGTTAGAAGTGACATCTTCTGATGGGATTTATCTTATAATAAACTCCTTATTGGATATAACTTGTTCAACCACCATACCTGCAGAAAGTTCAGAAGCCACTAGTGTGCCAGAAAGACCAGCTAAACCAGCTAAGAAGTCACAATGGTGCAGGCGATGGCTGAAAGAAGAAACAGATGCAGCCTGGCTTTGGGCACCACAAGTTCACAGTTCCTCAGACTTTTGATCCAAGATGCACTCCGCATAAAGAGAAAAAAGATGGGCAAAATTAGAACCTGGATTTTGAAAAAATTAGAACCAATTTGCATGGAATTCTTGTTAGTAATAGACAACTCAAAAAAGGCTATAACTAACTTCATCCTTTCACATAGTCACAGTACATTAGGGATTGGAAGGGACCCAGAAATATCATCTAGTCCAATCCGTCTGCCAGAGCAGGATCACCTTTCTTACACAGTACATGCAATACTCTGGCTAAAGATGCAGTCAGTGTTGCTGCTGCCTGCTGTAACAATAAATATAAATATATCCATTTTTGCCATCTGAGGACCAACCTCTCTTCTCAGGTACTCAAGAGCACTGCTACCGCTCTTGGCCTGCTGAGAAGCAGCAATGCAATACTGCTGGCAAGCAGAGAGCAGCACTTAGATTTGTCTTACCAAGTTTTGCCCCTTTCCTATACAAAAAAGAGGCAAGGTTCAGAATATATCTCTGTGCAATCTGATGCTGGGCTGGAAAACAAAGCTGGTGCCCAGGGAAGGTTTTCTTCACGCCTATGAGGTACATAAACTTGAGCCTTTCAAACAGTGACAAAGGAGTCAGACTGAATCTGACAGGTTTGGGTGTTCCTACAGCTCCCAGACCAGGCTGGGGGGCACTTGGATGCCTGAACAACTGTTTTCAGCAGAGGCTCCAGCTGAACTGGAGACATCTGTTACCTGTTTCAGCCATGACCCACCTCAAAACATTGTGCCCCGATTCACAGAGTTAAGGACGGTGCCATCAGGCATGAGGATGCACGAGCTGTGACACAGGAGAGGGTTAAAAATTAGCAGCTTACTGGAAACCTGCCTGTGGTTAGCCCCAATTAAAATGTGCTCATTAGGTTTTCCCTCTCTGGTGGCTTTTCCTGCAACCGTAAAGAGCCAGCTCCATCTTGTGGCCACGGACTCTACTAAGTCTCGTTGAGGAGGAGGAAGGAGGGTTTGAAACGCTGAACCCCTACCACCTTGCATGAGGTCTTAAGAAACCTTCTCTCTTCCTATACGTCTCGCCTCAAATAAACCTGTCCCATTTTGATTAGTGCTCCGGGAGAGCCACGAAAGCCAGGAGAGTGTACTGAGTGTGTCTAGCAGAGGGTTTCTCATAAATGGAAAGTCCGATGAGATTCCCTTTGGGTGTGTGTTGCAGGGGGGGGGAAGCATCATTAACTATGATTTAATATATAAGCAGGTAGTGCCAGCCAGGCTTGGCTCCACTCAGGTCTCTGGAAAAACTCACACCGAATGGATTCAAAGCCTGTGTCCCAAGTGTCCGGGAGAGCAAAGTGTGCTGGAGGTACAAACATCTTTCCAAGAAATTCAGCCTGAATCTGTGTGATTTGGGCTTCCCAATGCCCCATGCAGCTTTTTCAAATCTCAGTTGGCCCTTGGATATTTAAGAGCTATCTCAAATAAATCAATGGAGTTGTGGTTTTTTGCTTATTTTCCTGGCAAGTGTTTTCTGCCCAGCATGAGCTTGCTGCAGACAGTGTGAACAGATTGTTCACGCTAATCCCAGAAGGATAAAACAGCTGAGAAATTACAAAACGTCTATGAGGAAGGACCTTACTTTGAATAGAATAATAAGGTTCTGCTACACACGTGCAACACAAATCCTGTTTCACTTCTGGGAATGCTGTACAGGCCCAGGTCCACAGTTCCTCCCCAGGGACCTTATTCCTATTAATGTCGGTACAAGTTAGGCACTGAATTACCTGCCAGGACTTGACCCCTGATTCCCACTAATTTAAACATTTCTCTTCCTGAGAGGGAATTGGGTACCTTAACACTACAACAACCTTTTGAATTCATTGCCTATCCCACATATGTAACACTGGTTTTTTATATTTTTGGCTGACTCACCCTGTAAAAGGATCTCTGTGGATAAAACACTTCAGAGAACCCCCTTTTTTTTTTTCAAAGCCTCATTTGTGTGGAAGACTTTCTCTGCTCAGCTACCCATAACTAAAGGAGAAACAGAGATTCCTTAATGTTTAACCAGGCTCATGTCAGCTGGCACAGAGCGGGAAGCAGTGACACCAGTGAGGGTCTAGCGGAGCCATGTCCGGAGGGCTGAGAACTTTCCTCACCTTCTCCACCCCACTAAGAGAAGACACACGTCACTTTAGGAGGCTGTTAATGTTGCTTCAGAAAACTGCCAGTATAGTGACCAAAATGGGAAATCAGCAGAGACAAATGTCCTTCAGGGCACTACCAGAGCTAATAATGTTTTAGACCAGACAAAAAATGAAGAAAATGCTTAGTTGACATAAGTTCCCACCAAAGACCTTCAACAGCTCTCTGTGGAGTCCTGGGCAAGATTTCTTACATCTCTAAGTAACCTATTTTCTTTTTTTCCTCCTCATATGACTCTGCAACTTCCCCTGAGAAATTTCTGCCTTGCCTGGGCTAGCAGTTGGGCAGTTAATTTCTCTCTGCTGTCCTTGATATAACTCAGCTTGATGGGTGGGTGTCTTAGGGACACTGCCTGGGGACAAGGGACTGGGGACAGAGAGAAGCACAGCACCTCCACAAGCTGTTTTGATTCCATGAGGAGAGGGAGGGTGGAAGCTGCTGGTCTTGGTCTGCTTCTCACAGGGAGGAACAGACTTTGCTCTCCAGAGATTGCTCTTTGGAACAGTAACTTTCAGGTTTGAAAGCAGGAAACCCTTTACATTATTTTTTTTTTCTAGTTATCTGTTTGCAGACATTTGACCTTGTTTCTTTTATAACACTGTTTTTACATAAACAGTAAAGAGCCTGGGGTACAGCACCCTACCCTGCCTCTCCCTGGTTTATAAACAGCCTTGACACAACTAAGGAACACAAGACAGGCTGCGGACACACCCTAGCCACCACCCTTCAGCCTGGGCTGCTGTTAAATAAAGCAGGTGCAGGTCAATAGTTCAGAAGGTGAGAATTCTCCCTCTGGCCCAGGCTGTCCATCCAGCTCCAGATTCTGCTCCTGGGGCAGCAACAGGAGGAGCTAGCTTAGAGGTCTGCCTCCTTTTACAGTGTCTTCCTTCAGCACCCCCACTTTTTCATCCTGTTGTTAGAGGGTCATGTGTTTGTATCCTTGAATTTGCCTCATCTCTTTTGAACCCACAGATCAGCATCCACAATGCCTGTGGCCACAAGCTTACTGCCTGTAATACTGTTTCCTGTCTGCTTTACAATGATCCCTATAGCTTTGTGTTCCTCCAAATTCTGGTGGCTGTTTGACCCCTCATCAATGGCTTTGGAGATCTATCAATGATAGCTCAGCATGTTTCAGTGAGTCTATCATGTATGGTGAGTTGGCTGTGCTTGAGAACACAGATGGATACTGCAGCACCCTGAATTGCTCAGCTACACCACTCCTCTGGACTCTTTGGATCAGCACCACCTGGTTCTGGCTGCTTATTAACAACTACTTTATCTATCTGCCCTGCCTCCTCCAGCTGATCCACTACAGAACATGAGAGATGTGGGTAGCTCCCCAGCAAATTCATCTGTAAAAGCAGCAGCAAGAAATCGTTGAACTTCTCTGCTACATCTTTGTCATCCTCACCTGCCCCCTTTATAACCTCGTCATCATTCACACCAATTTCCTAGCTGCCTTTGTGGCTTTGGTATATTTAAAGAGCCTTTTATCAGCAGTTAAAGCATCCTTTGTGAGGGAATTTATAGAGTCTTATTTTTAGCCCTATTTATTTCCTGTTCGATCTGATATTTTTTATAGATTTTCCTGTTCTTAGACCACTTTGGCCTTTTAGGGTTGGATTTGGGCTTTTTTTTTTTTTGTTTTGACTAGTTGCTGCAAAAATACTGTGAAAAATCGGTACCTTTGGCTCACATCTCAAAAGGGAGAATTCAATCTAATCCTTCAAAGAACTTTTGAGGAGAAGTCTGTGCCACCTGCAAACACTAGACACAAGAGTCTGAAACAGGGCATCTACTGCCTCCAAAAAGAAAGCTAAAAAGGTGAAAGGGGAAGAAAAAGAAACCGCTGATGACTTTGCCATTGCCAACCTTGGTGAACGACAGTTCTCCTCCCACAGGAGTGGCAGCTGAATAAGAAAGTCCTAGGCTTTCCTCACTCTGCTTGTGAGCTAATGAACCTCAAATTTCAAGCTGAATCCTCTATCACTGGGTTGTGCTAGGGTCTGTTCACCCTCCTGAACCTGGAGCAGAGCTGAGCTGGTTTCCCCAAAACCATCTAGAGACAGCGATGTTCTCGGGGGCATTTGCCTGAATCCTCTCAGCCTTTATCTGACTTTCCTTAAAAGCTGTCTGTAGCAGGAGTTTCTGTTGGGGAATCTGTTCCTAGTTCCTAGAGGAGCTCCTCTTGCTACAGGAGACACTCTCTTTTTCTCATCCCCTTTCCTCCTGTTGAAAGACGCGCTATTGTTGCCCTTTGAAACCAACAAGCCATCACAGTAGAAGCAAGCACACAAGAAAAGCCAAGCCCTTGGGTCTGCACTAGTATCTTACCTTCATTGCTTGCTCTTACTTGTTTGTGCCTCCAGCCTGGAACATCACACACAGGATCTATGTAAAAATAGTTTCATCAAGGAAACAAGAAGTGTTTTTCACCAGCAGGTAACCAGAAAATTGCAAAGTGCTTCCTGCTTTCAAGCCTGAAATGTGCTGCCTTTTGCATGCAAGTTGGGACGCTGGGCTTCGCTGGGGAGTGTTTGGATGCAGGGTTTTATATCTCATTTTTGAGGCCAATGTCATGCATAAGCAGCGCAAACAGCACAAGATCCATCAGGCCTGACTAAGCCCATCCTTACCCCACTGTCTCGTCCTGTTACCACGTAACAGCTCCTCTAAGGCAGCTGCCTGGACCCAGGCTCTTAACCCATCACGATCCACAGCACCACAGTCCCTCAGAAACCACCCCACATCTCTTGCCTATGGTCAGGTGCATGCTGACACATGAGGAATAACACACCTTAAGTGACCCCCTGTATGTATTATAATGACACAGATCTCTGTGTTCAGCAAAATTGTTCAGCAGTTTCTAGTCACCCTGTGCAGGGGTACCAAGCAATCTCGGTGGTGTAATTTGGGGTCAGAACAAAAGTAGGTGGTAGATTTGAGTGGCACCATCTCCCCATGGCTCGTGGTTACAGAGGGATGGAAGATCCTAGGGTGTGAAAGGAGTCATGGCAGTTCCCTGAAGCCTCTCCCCACGCCTGCAGGCATGTCTTCTCTCACGCTGATGGGCGAGGATTTCACTCAACTCCTCTTCCCATGCCAAGTCGGATTTTGAAGAATAGGCAGATGAAGCAGTGCATGAGTCCAGCAGCAGTCATAAAACACCATAAAGAACTATTTTTCATTATGATATCTCACAACAGATTCACAGTTTGTTAACAGCTAAACAGAACTCAAGTTCCTGAGAGTTTACCCTTTCAGTACTGAGTTCCAGTCCAGATAAAATAGCTGCAGCAGCCTTTGAAATGCTAAAGAGTACAAGGTTTATAGTGGTATCTGATAGCCCAGCACAGGCTAAATGAGTTGCAGAAATTAGCTTTGAACTAGAGCAATGAAAATTCCTTTGCAGCTAAATAGTCAAACACCTGACTATTTTTGCTGCTTTTATTACCAGTGACAGCAACTGTCGATGTATCACACCCCCAATACGTTTTACTGCACTAAAGTTTCGTTTATCGTTGAGTTTCGGGCAGCGTTTCCAATCCCTACTCCTTTGTGAAAGAGTGAGAGATAACAGTTTGAAGCCTTTTCACATGCCTCTGTGGCAGGCTACTGTTACACTTATTTTAAAGATTCTCTGAACTAAGCTGATGGAATCAAAACCTCAATGAAAAACCTTGATGCACTGGCTGTTCCTCTTGATACAGAGAAATCTTATTAGACTCTACATAACCCCAAGTTTCAGTCTGCCATAGAAAGTAGTGGAGGAGGATGTATCCAAGCAAAAGAAGTCAGCACAGAAGTCTACACTGAGCTTCATGTTTGTTCTGCCTATATCCCATCCGCTCTTCAGTGTCCCACCCTGTGTGCAAAATCTCCAGAACATTTGGCTGGCAGCAGAACCTTCTCCTGCTGCTGAAAATTCAGGAAAATTGGGTAATGGAAATATCTTAGCAGAAGGATTAGACTCAAAGGCCATATCTCCTTCAATCAAGGAATAGCGAGGATGCACAGGGAATCAAAGAAAAAGAAGGAAGCAGCAGGCATGGGGTCCATACATTCATGAAACTGTTGGGAAAGGGAGCTAGTCCCCCTCATAGAGCTTTTCTAGCTGTATCAAGAACAGTGCCTCTCTTCCTCTTGTGCTAAGGTGGCCACCATGACTTGCTTTGTTTTTTACAGGTGAGTACTCTCAGAGGAAAAGTCAAGGAAATAAGCCCAAGTCTTCACCATGCTCTGAATGAAGTATCTGAATAGCTGAATCCAGCTGTGCCTGCTCACATGGAGTAAAGGTCACCTTGTGCATCTGAACACACAGGCAGTGGAGGGTGGCTAAATCCACCAGAACCCGGCCTCCTACAGACATCTGTCAACTGCAGCACTGTGCAACCAGGTGACAGCAGCAAAGAGGACAGCAGTCAGCTGGAAGAAACAAACAATGAAAACCTGGGAAAACAACAGAGAGAAAACAGGACCTTTTCTACTGGTCACTGCAAGCAGTTCAGAGAAAGCAAGAGCTACCTCCTTGTCCATGAGAAAGATCAGGACAGTTTACTTCCTAGTTTTCAACGGCATATATGGTGAGTGGGAACTGGTTTTGAGAGCAGTGGAATATCCCCTCTGCACGTACATCCTGGTAACCTCTACAGCCTCACACAGTGTTCTCTCCCGGTGGCCCCCAAGGTTGCCCTGTGAGCTGAAAGACACAGCTCTTTCTTTGGAAGCTGTGTGTCATCAACAGACTCATCACAGGAAGCTGCCATCACAGCGTTGTCCAGCTGTTTCAAAGGAGGACCAGGTGTACTAAGTACCCAGTTCCCACCAAAAACAGTCACGGAAAATAGGTACCAAGCTTATAAAAACAAATGTTTTAGCTTTATTAAAATTTACAAATATTTCTGATTGGAACCTCTGAGTGAAAGCCAAGTGCTGATGCAACCAGCAGTCTGTGCACGTTTGCATCCAATCTGCACAAGTTTTAACATAAAATAGTCTCTGGAGTTGTAAAAAAAAACACAAAAAACCACTCACACTACCAGACAGCAACAAAAGAAAACCTTGGCACTGAGAAACAACGATGTTTAATAGGAAAAATTAATCTGTATGTATAAAACCAAAACACAAAATATAACGTGCAGTTAAATGATTATTTAAATGACCTTAACCCATAAATATATGTACATATATATAAAATGTAATTCCTATATATAAGAAAATGCTAAAGCTAGTTAAAGGATAATGCACACTCTGTAAAGCACGGTAAAACGTGGATTCAATTACAGGCAGGTTTTAAAGTTCATATAAGAAACAAAACCAAAACAAAACCAACTTCAGATCATTCAATGAAAGCATAACGAGTGCAAGGGAGAAAAAAATGCTAGTGCTGTTCCTCAGGAGCAGAGAATGTAGAATCAATGTAGCTGTGCAAGATGGAAACCAACTTTGTTTGTCTGAAAACATTGCTTCTTGTCATGGCTTTGGGAGGGAAGGCTGCGTGCAAGGTCAGACAAGAGCCATTGTCCCCCACAATGCCTGTCAGCAAAGATCTGAACAGAATGCTGGGGGGTTGTGAAGGGCAAAACGATGTATCTGATATAGTAAAGAGAAACAGGTTATGTTTTCATGAAGAGCAAGTTTGATCTGCCCAGAGCCATGCAGGCTGCCAGCAGTGAGCACAAATACAAGCAAAGCTCTGGGTGTTGACACTTTTCAGCATCATACATTTGGGGCATCTTCCAGAACTGAAAGGCAGCAGGGTTTACATTCTGGTATCATGTCTATACTTACTCTCTTGCCAACGTACTGGCCTCCTTAATGAAGTCTAATGTTTATTCGAGCTCATCAGTTCTTTTAGTAGTCCTTCTCCCTACTCTCTCTTTCATTTTTCCCTTGTGTCAGACAGTTGTCCATTATCTCTTTCAAGCAGGGATCTTCCTTTAGAAAGTCTTCAGGGAAACTGGGGTTATGGACTATGTTGTATCTTCTGCTGAAGTAGCTGCGCTGGTGAGATGCTGTGAAACTCTTTGGTCTGATCCGTTGTCACAGTGGCCATCCATCCTTCTACTCTTCTGGTTTCTTAGTATCTTCTCTGCATCCTAAAGCCTTCGGGTTCCCCTGCTACATCGTACTACAGAGAATTTGGACAAGAAAAGAGATAATAAGTGTCTCTGGGTGGGAAAGCTACTGCCTGAGAACAGTTCAGCAGGCAGCACACTGCAGCTGACTCTCTCTGTCACACACCTGCCCTCAAGGAAAACCAAACAGGCAGAATTCCTTCAGTGAGAAGCTGAACTCTTTGGCAAGGCAGAAATACCCATGCAGTCAGCCAAACAGTTGCTTTGACCTCTGCTTTTAATGCATGCCTCCTGTGACTCAAGGATGACTGCTGGGGTTTTAGAAAGATCTTCATGCCTGCTAATCTCCATACTAAGGGAATTTCATTCAGCTGCAGCTAGAGTGGTCTGGATGCCTTTATACCACTTTGGCCTTCTAGATCAAGGGAGGATGGACAGAGAAGAGTTTAGGTTCCAAGAGAGTCTGTTGGAGCCACAACACTTCAGGAGCACAATTCCCATAAGCCTGTGTGAACCACTTACCATGTCACCATAATCCTTCTCTGGAAAAGGACCTCTGTTTGTGGAACGCATCTCATATGGATTTTGAGGCTGATATCCTGGATTTGCATAGCCAGAAGTGGTCTGGACTCTGGGTAACATCATGGTACGTCCATCATCAGAGTTTATAAGGCTCCTCTTCTCTGGATCTTGCTTGTGTTTGGCTCTTCAGAGGAAACAAAAGAACAAAGGAGATTTCCAGAGAATGTTTGGCATGCCTTTCTTACAATGTGCAACTTAGGGTGTTTTCATTCCCACCATATTTTGAATGCTCAGTCCAGTTCTGAAACATGCAACAGACTTTTCTAGAAATCTATTGCAAAACTCTTGTTATCAGTGATAGAGTACAAAGTTTGGCATCTCTTATCAAAAGTGGAAGTAAGCTGCTAGGAGGGACAGGGACAGATTTTGGACACTTCCAACTGGTTCCTAGAGTGAAGGAGTTCCTTTAACGACCTATTCAGAAGAAGAGGCAAAGTTAAGAATAGTTGCCCTCGTATCTACAGCCAAGGCTGGACACTCAGGTAATGTATTTGAATTGTCTGTGCTCACAAGTCCATACATCACACACACACTGGCTTGTGCCCCCTCTGGCAAGCTGTGCCTGCTATAGGTGGTCTTATTGGCCTTTTGACCTGGGCAGTCCTGAGAGCAAAGACAGAGGAGTTGTTTAAGTGTTTCTACAGTTATTGTGCAGAGAGAAGTGAGGAGGCACAACTGCACCTGGAAATTTGCCAGTACACCAGGAACAAAGTGATGCTTGGCTGGAAATGGCACCTGTATTGAGCTGAAAAGGATGTGACATGCCTTGAGCTGCAGGGCTGGCAGGGAAAGCTAGAGGCTCTGAATTTGGGCCGTACTCTCTTCCAGTGTCAACATCCTATTTCAGTCTGATCCAGATGCCATATCAGTACTGGCTAGGGCAAGATTAGGATTAATGGGTTAGCTGTATATTTTGAAGACCTGTCTGAAGCTTTCATAGTTGAATTCACAAGCGATACCTCTGAAAAGAGCACAAAGCCAAAAACCAAGTTCTAATGGCTACTTGACTTAAATGAACTTGTCTGTCCAATGAGGCATGTAACTACATTCACAGCCCTGCCCCTGTCTAAATTGCTGCTTAGTTCTCTACAAACATGCAGCAACGTGGCCGCTATTCAACCGTAAGTAATGCTCTTACCTTACTGAAACAACAGCAAGTGCTATTACTAAACTCAGGGTAATGGCTCCAAGCACAGTACCCACTATTATAAGGATGAGTTCACTACCTGGAAGAAAGAAAAAAATAATCAAATAAAGCACAAAACAAAGAAGAAACCTTCACTGAAAACTCATGGGAAACAGTGAAAACCAGGGAAGAAATGCAGAAAAAGAGAGAGAGAGAGAGAGAGAATGAGAGAGGGAGGTGAAAAAAAGGAAAAAGGGTTCTTGGTGCTCTCTCAGTACAACTGATCGTGGACAGAGAAAGATGTAGGCTGAGGAACTGATCTGCATTACAGACTGTCTCTTCCAGATGGCTATTTTGATCCCAGCTCAGCTTCCTTATCTCATGCACTGCATGGCTTCACAGTTACAGCTGAGGGACAGAAACAACTTTGGAGGGTGTATTGGTTGCTTAAATTAGTATTGATGCTAAAACATGTGGTTAGGTGTCAGACAGGTCCTTCTCATGCCCTGGGCACCTGAGTCACAGTGATTTGAGGTATCTGTTACATGTAGCACTATGAACACTGCATAAATATCCTATATCTGAACAAACTGCTCTTGTTGCAGAAGCAGCATGATTAAGAGAAAGACTTGTATTCCATTTGCCTTCCTTTAATGGTGAGTAGAACTGCTACTAAAACCTAGTTGTAGTGCTGTGTAATCATAAGGGAGGGGGTGGTGTGGAAGTAGGAGAATTTTGTCCCGTAGGGCATAATTTTAAGAAAAGTTGTGAAGAGTAAGACAGTCTCCTGAGCTGCACATTACTGGTGGTACCTATTTGAAGATCCCAGTCTGGGTTTGAGTTTGCCCCTTAATACACTGAATGCCTACACTAGAGGTACATGACAAGAAACCTCCAAATGTGCCATTACCAGCAGAACAAGCCAGAGCATTTAATTGTAGAAGCATACATTGAGACAATATGGTTTCTCTAAAAAACGTTATGCCAAATGCATTTGTAAAGTATTCTCAGTTACTGCACAGCAAGCTTCTTACACCAGTACTCACCAAGTGCCATATGGACAAAATGAGGTTATAAATGGAGCCTGTGATTAGCGAGTCCCACATCTGTGTTTAAATTCACAATCTGTCTATTTTGCATTGATGTGGCATTTTCATTTGCTTTATGAAAACAGCCTTAACATTCCCAAAATTTTCTCTAGGAAAATATGTTCCATGCAATGAAAAATCTCCTTCCTGCCAAACTTCTACACCTGGCCAGATTCACTGTGTTGTGCTGCAGCTACCATTCACCAATATCCAAAACTTTCAGGGAAAACCAGGAAAAAAACCCTTGAAGATGTCCTAGTTGTGAAGGCAGGTGTGTTAAACACGTATGTTTAAGACTGCAGCAGTGTGATACTCCGAAAGGCAACAGGAGGATACGGCTTTTGCTCAAATAAAGCCAAAGGAGCTGTGAGAAGTGAAGAGAGCCGTAACTGTTTGGTTTCCAGCCAGCCTTTGGCTGTGTTAGATGCTCTGAGTTGAGGCACACGCAAAGAGTAGAAGGCATACAGAATGTTCTCTCCCAATCTATATGACCGTGAAAACTGCAGAATGTGCAGTGAACAGCTGCAAAACTGTGTCATAAAAGAGAAAAGCTACTGAAAGCCTGTCTGGTGAGCTTGTCCAAATGATTATGGTCTAACACAGTCAGGGCCATCATCATACCCTATGCCTCACTGACACAGGGTGCTAGAAACTACGCAGGGCTTGCAAGGCAAAACACAAACAAAAACAGCGGATGGATGTTAAAGCAGAAACATTTTAAATGAGAGTGATACACTGAAGTTCTAACAGAAGTTAATCCATTAGTGGTGCTGAGTTCAGCATTGCATGTCTTTAGATGAGGACTAAATGCTTTCCTACCAACCCGTGTTTGACTAAAAAGTACTGGGTTTCATGCAGAGGTCACTGTGCTATTGTCTGTCTGAACATCAGTTTCAAGAAGAGTTTTTCTTTCCAGGCAACACTGCAACCTCACCATTGGGTTTGGGTTTTTTTTTACATTTTACTGTTATCAGTATAGGGTGGTGTCAGTCCTAAAGGTTACTGCTTGTCATTTTTGTTATCTTAAGCAGATTAAACATTACCAGGTATTTTTTCGTTATATAAGTAAAACCCATAAATTGTCATACTTACTGTTCTCACAATTCTCCCCAGAGTAGCCCACTGAACAACTGAAAAGCAGAAAGAAGGAAAAGAAAGATAAGACCAGTAAACAAATAATCTCCCCAAAATAGGGCACTTCCACCTTTCATCACCAATTTCTCTGCAGGGTGTGTCATTATAGGATTCCTCTTTAATGCTGCCTTAATATTAAATTATTTAAATTATTTAAATTAAATTTAAATTATTTAAATTATTGTGAGAGTGAAACAGTCTGAGATTTTCGGAACAATCAATGAGTTAGGCACACAAAGTTTTAGGTTCTCAGCCTGCAAATTGTTAAAATGACCTGATTTCTCCTAAAAACTAAGTCCTATACCTCTGAATCACGTGGAATTGCTAGCCACTCTTTTTTATCAAAAGCCTCAGTTTAAGACCTATAAGGACAGGCAGCTATTTATTTTCCTCCCGTGCTAGTTTCTTGGATTTAAAGTAAGTCACCTTCAGGACAAGCACTATTCAGTGTGTAGTGGCAATAACTACAACAAGCTCTGAATTAATTGCTGCTGTGGGTAGCAAAGTTCCTCTGCTTATCCACAGGAGCAGAGCACAACCAGTCACTTACTCAGCTTCACCAGCAAACAACACTCCTCTGTTCTGATCTTGAGCAGACATCCCAGAGAGAAAACCAAGATGAAATAACAGAGGTCTGAAAGTTATCAGGAAACAGTCCCCACTGATACCAGTGGAAACTTCCCAGGAAACCCACCTGGATGTGTTCCTGTGCGACTTGGTCTAGGTGATCCTGCTGTGGCAGGGGGATTGGACTGGATGATCTTTTGAGGTCCTTCCAATCCCTAATGTCCTGTGATTCTGTAGTACTATCCGAGCATTATGATATATCCAGAAGGGGAGGGGAAAATAAAAAGCTCATGTCAGTTGTGATACCACCACGCTCCTTACTTGATGCTTGCAACTGGTATGTATTTGATGTTTACTGAAGGGACTGCAGTACGGACAGTTGAGCAGGAAAGGCAGATCTAGTGTTGCTTTGTGCTTTGAAAGAAAATGAGAGTATTGGGCAGCGGTATGTGTCAAATTGCACTGACTCCCCTGTCCTGAATGCAGACCTGCAGTGTTACGCTCAGGATTAGCTAAGTTACAAGCAAAGTTAGTATTTTTTGAGTGTTTGTGAGTACTGGGTCTAGTTTTAGGCATCTCAGTACAAGGACAACATCGAGGTGCTGGAGTGAGTGCAGAGGAGGGCAATGAAGCTGATGAGGGGCCTGGAGAATAAATCTGAGGAGAGGTTGAGAGAATTGAGGCTGTTTAGTTTGAGGAAGAGGAGGCTGAGGGGAGACCTCCTTGCTCACTACAACTATCTGAAAGAACATTGTAGAGATGTTGGTTCTGATCTGTTCTCACAAGTAGTTAGCGACAGAACCAGAGGGAAGGGCTTCAAGCTTCAACAGGGGAGGGTTAGACTGAACATCAGGAAGAAATTCTTAATGGAGAGAGTGGTCAGGCACGGGAACGGGCTGCCCAGGGTGGTGATTGAGCCCCCACTCCTGGATGAGTCTAAAAGACACTTAGGTGTAGAGTTGGGGGATCTGGTTTAGAGGTGAATTTGTATAGTAGGGTTGATGGTTGGACTTGATGATCCTAGGGGTTTTTTCCAACCTGAATGATTCTGTGATTCTATGGTTGATGCAGATCAGGGGAAAACAGTGAACATCCTGAGATTTAACAGTGATGCCTCCGTGTTCTTTGACTTCTCATTTCTACTCCTCCCAATTCTTTCACGATTAAAATACCGACAAATGTAAAGAGATCTCCTCTAAGAGTCAGATTCAAAATGCAAAATAATGGTGATATAAATGACATTGCAGCCAATACACCAGTTACGGATTTAAAGAAAAGCCTGCTGCTCAATTATTTACTTACTTTTGGCAGAATCAGGCGAACTCATAAGTTGTTAAAGCCTGAGCTGCATGTGTGGTGGTGTGCCTTCTGCAGCGCTGCAGTGACAGTAGTCGCCTCCTCTGCTTTAGTAACTTTTTCTGTTGCTGTGTGCATACAAATTCCGCAAAGTGTTAGTTGACTTGGTGTTGCAGTCAGTCATCTTTAACTGGCAAACAACACCCATCTGCAGGAACACTGTTCAGGTGTTGAGTAGACAGGTAGTAAACCTACACATACAGACCTTCTGTATTCTCTGCTGTGAGGTGTAAATGCGGTGGGTGTTTTTCCTAATCTAACTGAGCCTTTGTTTTGTGTGCATGGAAGGTAGCTCATGTGTCTCTAGAAGATGTGCAATTGCTTTTGTTCTCAGTTACTTCACAGAATGTGCTGGGTTGGAAGGGACTTCTAAAGGTTTTCTAGTTCAATCTCCCTACAAAAAGCAAGGACCTAACTAGAACAGATTGCCTAGAGCCACAGCAAGCCTGACCTTGAATGTTTCCATGGATGGGACCTCCACCACCTCTCTAGGCAACCTGTTCCAGGGATCCACCACCCTCAGATTAAGAACTTTTTCCTCATGTCCAGACTAAATCTGCCCTTTTTCAGCTTAAACCCATCACCCCTCATCTTACTGTTCCCTGCTCTTGTGAGCAGTCTTCCCCAGCCTTCTGACAGGCCCCTTTCAGGAAAGGGAAGGTCACTATACCAAAGTATGTAGAAATACACCTGCTAATTCTGCCGTACTGCATTGCTGAAGGATCGTTTAAGCAGTGTGATTGTTGTGTTTGGTTGTAGGATTCACTTGAGAAAGAGAAGCAGCTGAAAGACCTGGCCAGCAATCAGACTTTCAAACTGCAAGAGCTGCACGAAGAACTGGCTTCAACTCGCCTAGAACTCAAGCATGTGCAGCAAGAGTAAGGGACTTAACTGTGATTCTTTTAGCTTAATTTCTTTACTTTAATTTTTCATCAAGCTGTGTTTTCCTCTTGACATCTGAATACTCATGAAGATTGTAAAAATGTTTCATTTCTGGCTTAAAATCAAGAGCTTTACATTACACCTAGGCTCTGGATTACCTGTGCGTGCCCAGGATGGGCTATGAATAACAGTCATTCCCACATTCTTTGCGGGGTTTGTTTCTGGCAGAGAAGTTGGAGAACATGCCAGCATTCTAGACAGAAGAGTTGTGTGCAGTGCATGACCAACCCAGTGGAATTGTAAGCGGTCAACTTTTGAGCAAAGCCTGATAAAAATCAATTTGGTAGCCACTGAAGGACCTGCATGTCATAATGAGTCATGATATGTAGCTGGGATGTGAACATCTAAGAAGGCCAAAGTCCACTGTGCGAAGATGGAGCAAGAAAGAGAGGCAGGCTTTCAAATAAGTGGCTAGGAGTGAACAGGTTCTGTCCAGTTGTGTAAAGCACAGGCTGTGGAGCACTATAGTCTCAAAATGGCTTAATTGCTTCAGAAACAAATCTGTGCAGTTAGTGCTGATTCCAAGGCCTTTTCAGAGGTAGGTCCAAGCAGCAGATGCTTCCTCATGCATTCTGCTAGCGCGAGAGCAATGAATGTTCACAGTGCTTGGGTCAGTGCAAGAATATCAAGTTCTCAGAACCACAAACTCTATTAGCTAGGTGGAAGAGGTTCAGTAGAATAATTAATCCAGTATCCTAATCCGGTAGATATCTCCAGTGTTCACAGAACTGTGGAATGACAGAATTATTTAAACTGGAAGGGACCATCAAAATCATCTAGTGTAACCTCTGCTGTTGATGGGGATATCTTCCACTAGATCAGGTTGTGCAAAGCCCCAGTCAACCTGACCTTAAGTATTTTCAGTTGTGAGGGACAGACAGTTCTGGGCAACCTGTCCCAGTGTCTCACCAGCCTCATCATAAAGAATTTCTTCCTTGCATCCAATCTAAATATCCTCTGTTGTAGTTTAAAAACTTTACCCCATGTCCTATTCACCAGGACAGGGGTAAAAAGTAGAGTCACTTGCCATCTTTCTTATAAGCCTGCTTCAAGTACTGTAAGGCCACAGTAAGGTCTCACTGAAGCCTTCTCCAGGCTAAACAATCCCAGCTTGCTCAGCCTTTCTTCACAGGTGTTCCAACACTGACCATTTTTGTGGCCCTTCACAGGACCCACTCTAACAAATCCATGTCTTTTGTGAACTGGGCATCTCAGGGCTGGATGCCCTTCAGGTGGGGCCTTGCGAAAGGGGAACAGAGGGGCAGAATCACCTCCCTTCACCTACTGGCCTTGTGGTTGTTTATGCAGCCCAGGATATGGTCATCTTTTTGGGCTGAGAACACACATCGCCAGCTCTTTCTACTTTTCCATCTACCACTGTCTGCAAGTCCTTGTCTGTGGGGCTGCTCTTCATCTACCTTGATCTACAGGCAGTTCTAGAAGCAGTACTGATTCTTCACCCCAGGCTCTTTTGAATTTGGGGATGTGTGTTATCAGAAAAGAATACAAAAGGTTGGAAATTGGTTCCAACAGAGCGTGAATTGTTGTGATATTCGACATTTCAAAACTAGAAATGTAGTTGGACTTTGTGGTATCAATCACGGAACCACATATTTTGTATTATCGATATATTAATTGTAACAAGGTGTAGATATTTACAGAACTATGAAGGAAAATACCATTAAAAAGTAATTAACAATCAAAATTTGAAAGTAATTGGAATCTCTTCAGGGGTGGAAAATAAAGTGTGCTAGAAGCTACTGTTACATGCAGACTGAAGAAAATCCTATTAGTACTATTCTAAGTGAAAGCTTACTACTAGGGTGCTTAGACTCATGTCAAGGTCTAATCAAACTTTAAGCCAGACAAGTGACTTTGAAGGAAATGAGGTCGAGGACTTTTCTTTCTTGATGTGCTGTACAGAAGACCTGTTATATAGATTGGTAGGAAGAAATGTGGGTAAATATGGTTGCTGTAAGTAACAGCCAGTGTGGTAGCTCAGATCAGTTCCCTTAGACTTTGTAGTGTCACTGCAGCAGGAGACTCTTCAGAACAGGTTAAACAGGCATCTGGCCAAAAATTACACAGGTGGAGTTGGGTTTGCCTTGAATTTCAAGGCAGCTGGACTGAGTGAGTCAGGCTTAGCCCCCCGGACTGCAGAACTGTGTGTGAATTTATAGTTAATGAGTTGTTTGACATTCGAGGGTAGCAGGGGCCTTCTTTATGCAAACACCATCAAGCATATGCTTGGCACAGATTTTCAAGGCTTTCATATATTCTAATGAGGGACTGACTGAAGATGCCTATTTTATGGTTAAATGGTTGAAGTTAAAACACTAGTTATAGCCTTAAAGTAAAAGTGAGTTACAAAAACATTTCTGATTTTTCCTAAGAACTATACTTTGCCTTATTTGCTCCCTTTTTTTTTAGCTTTTATATCTCTTTAACAGAAAGACTACAATACTGTCTTCATTTCAGATTAATATTTAGCAGAAGAGTGGATGAGCAATAAAACAGGGGAAATGGAATAGTGTAGAAAGTCAACCAGTGTGTTAAGGCTTCTGGAAGGCAGCCGCTGGTGATCCATAAATGCCTGTCTTAAAGTTACATTTTTCGTTTTGGCATTCAGTTTATTTTACAAAGGAAGAAACATTCATTTGCAGTGGTGTCTTTTCTTATTGTGACTTATTGTGTGACCTGTACTCCGCAACTGGGGAGACCTTCCCTCGAGTACTGGGGGCAGTTCTGGGCCACTCACTTCAAGGAAGAGATTGACGGGCTGGAGCGGGTCCAGAGGAGCAATGAGGCTGGGAAACGGACTGGAGGGAAAGTCTGATGAGGAGAGGCTGAGGGAGCAACGGTGTTTAGCCTGGAGAAGAGGAGACTCAGGGAGGACCTTCTCCCTCTCTACAACTACCTAAAGGGAGGTTGTGGTCTGGTGGGGGTCAGGCTCTTCTTCCAGGCAACTAGAACAGGATGAGAGAGCAGGGCCTGAAGCTGTGCCAGGGGAGGGTTAGGTTGGATATTAGGAAGCTCTTCCCCATGGAAAGGGTGATCAGACACTGCAGGGGACTGCCCAGGGCAGTAGTGGAGTCCTCATCCCTGGAGGTATTTAAGGACAGACTGCATGTGGCCCTTAGTGCCCTGGTCTAGCTGATTGTGGTGATGTTAGGTCATAGGCTGGCCTGGATGATCTTAGAGATCTTTCCCAAACTCAGTAATTCTGTGATTCTATGAAAAGATGGCAGCTTTGTGCATCTCTCAGCAGTGAGATAAGGGCTGCTTTAAAAACTGCTTTAAAACGTTCCAAAGAATCCCAGCGTGAATAGGGGTAAGTAACAAAAAGGAAATAATACAAAAGGGATCTGGTTTAGGAGCGAACTTGTAGAGTAGGGTTGATGGTTGGACTCCATGATCTTTTCCAACCTGAATGATTCTATGATTCTATTAAATGGTTACTATTTAATTAATCCTTTATGTTAGATAGTTGTTAACACTGTGCTGTTTGTCTACATTGTCTACATTGAATTGTCTACACGTAGACAGTTCAATTGTAACTGAAGGTAAGTTTAGCTAGTGTATAGTGTATCATATAGGGGTGGTTTTCTGTACCTAATGATTTCCCTTTATCTCTAGCTCTCATCTTTCCAAATCTGCTCTCCTTTCCCAGTTGTTTCTTATACTAGAATTCTTTATCCCTCTTTTATTCTTGCTGGAGGAGCTGACTAAGAATGCCTATAGGATTGTAATAATACCTGCAGCCTTTCCTACCCAGGTTAGAAGCCTTTCCTCTTATGGGATGTGCTGGTCTGTGGTCCTCTCAGTCAGGACAGGCTGAACGTTTCCAAAATGAATAGAAAGGTGGTTTTGTTTTCCTTTTGGAAAGAGAACAGCAATAATACTTTTGTCAAGAGGGAAAGCAGACATGTTAGAATACAGAATACAGAAGGTCCATTTACTTAGCTGGTTGTTTACCAGTGTTCAAGTAGCACTGCTTCTCTTGGGGAGAGCTTTGGGTATTATTTGAGTAATATCATTGGTGATATTCTTTGACTAATGCATTCCAGCAAAGACAAGAGACCAAGGTCCTGATACAAGAAAATACGTAGAGTCTTAATCTATAGGAAAGAAAAGCAGGTTGGTTTAGTTAACATCTTAAATATAAGAAAGAAACCATTTTCCTTCTTTGACCTCATAATCTGAGCTAGTGCATTTAATATCTCACATAACAGAGCATGGCATATCCAGTCTGCTGCTGTGGTACACTTGTACGTTTGAAAGGGCATGCTTTGGAGCGTGCTCATTCTAAACTGTTTGATTCCCTGTATTTCAGCATAAGGAGCTTGCTCAGTATTTATCTTTTTTTCCTGTTCTTTGTTTGTTGAGGAGGATTGATTGATAGATGATTTGCATTGGTAGAAGGACATCTTGTGAGTGACTTTATTCTGTGTGGTTCAGTCTGAAAGCTTCCTGTGCCCAGGAGAAGGACACCCTGAGGAAGTTGGATCGTCTAAATGACTATGAGCAGCAGATTCAAATACTGCGGGATGAGATTTCTATCCTGGATGCCCAGAAGTCTGTTCTTCGGAGCAGGTAGAGCCATTATGGAAAAAAGGAGAGTTAGGGGTGACCTCATTAATGTTTATAAATATGTGAAAGGTGGGTGTCAGGAGGATGGAGCCAGGCTCTGCTCACTGTCATCCAATGATAGGACAAGGGGCAGTGAGTGTAAGTTGGAACATAGGAGGTTCCACATCAGTATGAGAAGGAACTTCTTCCCAGTGAGGGTGACAGAGCACTGGAACAGGCTG
>JAOXOE010011178.1:0-64329 GCA_028565055.1 Phoeniculus purpureus
GGAGACTGAGGGGTGACCCCATGAATGTTGATAAATATGTGAAGGGTGGGTGTCAGGAGGATGGAGCCAGGCTCTGCGCAGGGGCATCTAATGATAGCACAAGGGGCACTGGATGTGACCTGGAACAGAGGTGGTTCCACATCAGTAGGAGAAGGAACTTCTTCGCAGTGAGGGTGACAGAGCCTGGAAGGGGCTGCCCAGGGGGGTTGTGGAGTCTCTTTCTCTGGGGATGTTTAAAACCCACTTGGACATGTTCCTGTGCAACTTGATCTACATGATCCTGCTGTGACAGGGGGACTGGACTGGATGGTCTTTCGAGGTCCCTTCCAATCCCTAATGTTCTGTGATTCAGTGAAAAAGGGGAGACCCAGAGGCACCCTCTCGGTGATGCTCTGTCTGTTACAAACACAATAATCACCGGGTTCGGGCTCACTGCCGGCAGTTTTTCTTCCCTTCAATCTGCATTAGGGCCTGGAATCACAAAGCTGTGATCCTGCTTTGTGATGCTGATCAACTTTCGTTGTGCCCCTTTGTTCCCGATGTGACAGAGCATTGTGGTGCCTGTGTCCAGCGAGCAGGTTCTCTTTATTGTTCTTGTAAATATGTACTGCTGGGCGCAGCTCGGTGGAAGGCATTGAGTTTGTGCATGACTGACGCCGACCCGGACAACTGCTCTGACCCCCAGCAGATGGTGGTGCAGGGACTGCAATGATCTGGAAGTAATAGCATGTGCCATTTCTTTTTGTTTGGAGCAGACAGGCAGACCTTGCGTTTCCCTCCCCTGCGCAGCAACAGCTGTATGTACAGTACTGACTGCAAAACCCTAACTGTCGCTCCGGTCTTCCTGCTCTGCCATTAACCAGAAAACCTGGGGCACCGAGACTTCGAGGTTAAACACTGTATGAGCAGCACATGGCTCTCTCCAGTGTTACTAAACTGGTGTGCACTGGGGCACAGATCAGTTGCTGTTCTAGGGGAAAGTGATTAATAGTTAAAAATACCCACTGACCCCCATTCTTACAGAGTCACAGAACATCAGGGATTGGAAGGGACCTCGAAAGATCTTCTAGTCCAACCCCTCTGCCACAGCAGGATCACCTAGATCCAGCCGCACAGGAACACGTCCAGGTGGGTTTTTAACATCCACTGCACTTTTGGCCCGTGTTACCAATAAAATCATACTGAAGGTCCAGAAGGGAACTTCCTCAGGATGGATGGAGCAACTGCTCCCTGCCCCTCCTCTCCCTCCTCAGCCCGAGCCAAGGCAGCCGTCAAAGAAAGGGGCTGCAAACCAGCTGCGCTCTAAACATTGTAAAGCTTGTGCGGGGCGTTCAGCTGGCAGGGCAAAGAAAGGCAGCCTTGCAGTGCTCGAAATGAGGAACAAAGGTAGAGCGGCAGTAACGGCAAGGAAATGCATTTCTTTTTCCACACAACCTCTTTAGCCTTTCCTCCCACTCCGTACTGGTGTCAACACCTCTCAAGGATTTCACACACAAGACCCTCAACCTGCCTGAACAATCAGAGTGGCCCTCTGAAAGACCAGACACCCTTGTATTAATTCACAGCAATCTCCCTCTCTGTCCTGGGTTTCCTTCTCTCAAACTCCCCACTGAATGAAACATCCCTGGGGGGCCCTGACGTTCCTCAGGCTGCAGTACGATAACTTTGCTGTCAGGTTACAGTCAGCCTCTGCTGCCGGGCTGCTGGACGAGCAGCAGTGTTTTCCTTGTCTCTCATCTAGAACTTTCATCCTAGATTGAGGCATTGTGCTGAGAGCAGCTTCAGTTTTGATGAGTCCCCATCTTCAGAAGAAAAAACAATGATAGACAGAATCACAGAATCACTCAGGTTGGAAAAGACCCCTTGGGATCAGCGAGTCCAACCATCAACCCCACTCTACAAGTTCACCCCTAAACCACATCCCCCAACACCACATCTAAGCGACTTTTAAACACATTCAGGGATGAGGACTCAACCACCACCCTGGGCAGCCCAGTCCAGTGCCTGACCACTCTCTCCATGAACAATTTCTTCCTGATGTCCAGTCTAACCCTCCCCTGTTGAAGCTTGAAGCCCTTCCATCTGCTTCTGTCACTAATGACCTGTGAGAACAGACCAGCACCAACATCTCTACAGTGTTCCTTCAGGCAGTTGTAGAGAGCGATGAGGTCTCCTCTAAGCCTCCTCTTCCTCAAACTAAACAGCCTCAAATCTCTCCTCATCAGATTGATTCTCCAGGCCCTTCACCAGCTTTGTTGCCCTCCCCTGCACTCACACCAGCATCTTGA
This sequence comes from Phoeniculus purpureus, assembly GCA_028565055.1. Taxonomy (NCBI): domain Eukaryota; kingdom Metazoa; phylum Chordata; class Aves; order Bucerotiformes; family Phoeniculidae; genus Phoeniculus; species Phoeniculus purpureus. The sequence continues at coordinate 2,289 of JAOXOE010011178.1, forward strand.
TGTCTCCTTTGGACTGAGATGCCCAAAACTGAACCCAGTACTCAAGGTGTGGCCTCCCCAGTGCTGAGTGCAAGGGGACAATCACGTCCCTATTCCTGTTGGACACACAGTTTCTAGCCCAGGCCAGGATGCCATTGGCCTTCTTGGTCACCTGGGCACCCTGCTGGCTCATATTCAGTTAGAACCCCCAGGTCCCTTTCTGCCAGACTGCTCTCCAGCCACCCTGCCCCAAGCCTGTAGCGTTGCAGGGGATTGCTGTGACCAAAATGCAGGACTCGACACTTGGCTGTATTGAAACCCAGACAATTATCCTCAGCCCATTGATGCAGTCTGTCAAGGTCCCTCTGAACAGGCTTTCTACCCTCCAGCACATCGACACTCCCTCCCAACTTGGTGTCATCTGCAAACTTACTGAGGGTGCACTCCATCCCCTCATCAAGATGTTGAACAGGAGTGGCCCCAGTGCTGTGCCCTGGGGGACACCACTTGTGACTGGCCTCCAGCTGGATTTAACTCCATTGATGTTGTTTGGAGCCTCAGATTTTCATTCAGACAAGTTTCTTCCTAAACCATCTCATATGGTGAACAAAACAGTCCTTATGATTTGATACCTGTAGGCACTGTGTTCATGAGAAGCTGGTGGTGATGCCACCTTTGCAGAGCAGACAGCAAATTCAGGTGGCAGGGACTGACTTGACGTTCCTCCACGTTTGGAAATCTCAGTGATGCAAAGTCACAGCATTGTGCTTAATGCCTTAAAACAACAGTGTTGTTGGGATGAACTCCATCTACTTCAACTTGATAGCTAAGCATCCAGTTACGTTAGTCAGTTGGGCTTCTCCTGCAGTCAGCTGAGAAACAGACATATGTAGGAGTACCCAAAAGGAACTGATCCAATGTCTGCATTACATGGGACAACTCCACGGGTGCCTATCTGTCAACAGTGGTGCCAGACAAGAGAGCCTTGGTGGTTGACTGAGACTGATGACCTAACTTTCATTTGGTGAAATTTAAATGAGATGCATCCATCCTTAGAGTCAGGGCTACTTGTGCCGTAGCTCCTTCACATGCTTCTTCAAGGCTTTAGATGAGTTCATACAAAGTATTTGGAAAATCTCGTTTAAAATAAAATCTTCTTGATTGTTTTGAAGAGCAGATTCACCCTGATGTGGCTAAAAGCCCCCAGCATGTGAAATCAATTAGCTGTGAAGGAGCTTTTCAAAAGACAAGATTTTTAGGTTAATGCAGCCTCTTGGTTTTTCCTGTAACTTGGGCTCTGAAATCCTTCAGGAGCATTTGAGGACTCCCCATCCAAATTAAACAGATGTATTAAATTCATGAAACTGGGAAAGTGAGATTTGGAGTCTGGAGAGAGTTTAAGTCACAGGACTTGCAGAGTCTATCCCAGGGTTCAGCAGCATTTTAAACAAGCATCTAGATGAACATTTACAAAGTCTTTGAAAAATTCTCTTCAATTCAAAGCAGCAAAACTATCAAGTAGTTATCACTTCAGATTGTCTCTTGGCCTCTGTGATTTAAACATCCCATTCACGTGAAGCAAATGTGTGTGCCTGAGCAAAAGTTTTCCATGGTTTACTGTCTAAAATGAATGCTTTGATCACTCTGGTTACGTATTCAGGTGGATTTATCAAAGGATTCTCCAGTAAATCACAACACTTTTATTTAAGCATCTTTCTAATAAAGGTGAAACTAGAATCATAGAACCACAGGGGTTGGAGGTCACCTCTAGAGATCGTCTAGTCCACCTCCCCTGCCTAAACAGGGTCACCTAGGACAGGCCACACAGCAAGGTATCCAGATGGGTTTTGAATGTCTCCAGAGAAGGAGACTCCACAACCTGTCTGGGCAACCTGTTGCAGTGCTCTGTCACCCTCACAGTAAAGAAATTTCTCCTCATGTTGAGCTGCAGCTTCCTATGTTCTAGCTTATACCATTAGTCTTTGTCCTATTACTGGGCACCACTGAAAAGAGACTGGCCCCGTCCCCGCGACACTCACTCCTCAGATATTTCCAGACATCCATTAGATCCTAGATCGGGTCGATTGTCTTGCGCATGTATTTAGTCATGCAGCCCCAGCATTCGTATTAAATGGGTTTATGAACCAGAAATGTGTTCACAGTGTGAATTTCTGGAGAAACTAATAATGGGCAGTTTTAGCACCACGTTCCTTAAAAGCCTCTGTGTTCTACTTTTCAGGGAAGGGTCTGGAAAGCCTCGTTATTTACAGGGTCAGATATGGGAAAGTGAAGCCCTGTGCCGTTGTGCAAAATTCCCGCAGAGGTATAAACAAATGTAGAGAACCAGGACTGGAGAAAGACCTTTCCCCCAGGAAAGGAACAGACATTCCCCTCAAAGCCCATTCAAAACCCCAGAGCCAAGGGCAAATGAGCACGGCAGTGAAGGGGAAGTGTCATTCATTACTACCAGATTTGAGACAAAAATCGTATTCGTAGCCCTTCAGGGACCATGCTGGCTTCTGAATTGTATTTTCTCTTGAGAGCTGAACCAAGGACACGAGTCAGAATGACATGACGTGTGAAATATGCATTTGCAAGGGGCATAAGGGAGAAATCTGTACAACCGCGAACATTGGTTCCAATGCCAAGGCAAGAACACACAAGTAAAACTTGTTTTCTCTCCTTAATTTTTATTTCTCATTGTGACTGTGGGACGGTTTTTTTTCAAGGGGAGAGAACTCCTAAGGACGAGAAAGAGTTGTGGGTGATCAGGTCTCGCATCAGAATGGTGACACCAGCAGCTCTGGCCAGTTTGGTTTGCTTCCTCGGGCACGTTGTCTGATATGGACCGGTGGCAACTAACGAAGTCGTTGCCGCGGTCCTACTGAGCCAGCCCAGGCAAAATGCCCCTTTTAGATGAGGAACTTTTACCTGTGTAAGAGCTGGCCATGGAATCCTCAACTAAGCCGATAAGAAACCAAAATCCTTCAGACAGACAAGTACAACAGGATTTCTAACCTCCATAGTTATTCGTAACCTACTAATGAGCTCTGGCGTCTGCAGCAGAATTGTTAAATCAATATTGATCTCCTGCAAAATTTGGTGTATGATAGGGATTTGCAGAAACAGAGAGAATATCGAATCTTCCTCCCTTGTTATTTCCCAGCGGGCTGATCAGTTGGGGAATGCTGGAAATGCAGATGTCATTTCCATTTCTCCTCTTCATCTATCAACCAGTTATTTGATGGTCCCTCTGAGGGATTACTATGACCAGTTTAATTTTTGTTTCCATTTTCACAGTTAGTGTTGTTGAATCTTGATATTTGACACAGTTGTATGCTATGAAATAAAGGTTTCAAGAAGGGAACCAGTTACAGACAGGCTTTTGCTCCTGAGTGCAACGAAAGCAGCTTCTTTTTGGGTAGTCTAAAAATAGCCAGTGCTGTTAAACACATCGGTGTTTCAGCGCGTACTTTTCCTGCTCCTTCAAACCTCACTGCCTCCTCTACTGAGAATGTTACAACCTGCTTCTCTGCACAGAACTGCGAGGCTGTTTTCTAGGAAGAACAGCCTTGAGCACAACGGTACCACCTTACCCAATGGAGGTTGGACGTGGTCTTACCTACTGACGGCACATTCAGCTGCAGCTGAGAGCAAGCCACAGGGTACTGTTTCAGATCCAGCATTTCTAACTGATCTATTAGGGTCAGACCTTCCCAGGAGACTCTCTTGGGACGATTTTGCACAAGTCTCAGAAGAAAAATAAGCTGTGTTGCCCTCAGGGAAAACGGCTGCTGCCCTTTACTGACAACTGCTGGTACCAGTGCAATCTGGAGCAGGGAACTGGGGTCAGTGAGCTTCTGTCACATGTCCAACCTCTTTGCTTCCTTGGAAAACCTATTCAAATTTGGCCAAAAAATAAACTTATTTGAAAAAAAACTCTGTCCTGACATGATCCATGGAGACTTCTGACTCCAGACCAGGGTTTGAGCAGTAAAGATGAAGCATGAGACCTTGTGCTGGAGAAGAAAACAGGTTATTGAGTGGCTGCTCATTAATCAAGTGCGGGGAACAGTGAGAGGGGTACAACGGTAGGAAAAAAGGCTCACAGTTGTTATGATTAAAGGCTGTTTCAGGGTGCTTTTGTACAGGGGGAGGTGAGGGAGCGAAGCAGTATTACACAAGCAACCTTAATTTACACATGCCTCGCTGGTGGAGCGCTCAGCTTGGTAATTGTACTGCTGTTCTATAGGAGCAAGGGGGTTCTCTTGCATTGTTTACAGTGGTTGCTGCCTTTCAGTTCCCTGTACTTGTCTTGCTTTATAAGATGTGGAATACTCGTGTCTGCCTTGTTCTGTGATGATGTGATTGCAGAGCTCTTTTCATCCTGTGGAGGAAACGAAAGGTTGCACTCACTGTGAGCAGTTGCTAAGAAAGAAACCCTATTTTAAGCTGTTGCACAGAAGCACATACTGGCTTGATTGGTTATTGATTCCTGTTTCGTTACGGAGAAAGCACATTTTTAGCCACAAAAATACGCAGCCATGTGTTGTGCTGCAAGTGTGAGAACGGCATCAACTATAAGGCTCTGCCGTGGCTTGTGCTGAGCCTGAGTGCCCGAAAACACAGGACCCACATTTTCCACTCTAGCAAATGGCAGCCTCTGGAGAAGAGCTTTCTTGGCTCCTTCAGCTGTATTGAGATTTGGATTAAATTCACTTAGGAGTTGGTTGTGACTTGGATCTCGTAGGCTGTCCCTGGACTGGCAAATTAAACAAAGCCTCAGTCTTCTTTGGATGTTGGAGCATGACTGCCTATTCTGCAAAACTCTTGGACTGGTCCAGAGGGTGGAGGAGACTGCATGAATTATTGCCCCCCCCTCCCCCCAGACAGTGCTTAGATATGGGAGAGTTGAAGAGGATGCTACAGGGTCTTCTATGCAGGATGGCTGCAGTGTCAGACAACATGCTCCAGGCATGCCCAGTGCGCCAGGAACTCCTAGGTGTACACAAATACACGTGTGCATGATATATACCTGTATGAACTTAAGCAGCTTTATTGCTAGACATATACAGCTGGGTAATGCCTTGCAAATCTGTTTGCATTTCAGTACTGCACATGGAGGAGTAACCTCCTGGTGTACCTCGCCTCAGAGCGCACAGCAAGAAGAGATGTGGGGGCTGCAGAGTTTTACTTCTGCTTTCCCCCCAGCTAAGCCAAAGCGGAGTTTTTGTGGCAACTCACTGTTACACAGGGGCAGGAAGAACATGGGCAGGAAACAGGAATGCCTGCAGACGCTGGGCTTTTGGGTTACCCGTTCTTCAGAGCCGTGCCAGTTCAGTCCTTGGTTGCAAATAAATAACAACAAAGAACCTCCCTGAATCAATGTTTGTAGGAGCAGGGCCCAGGGTCAGGCACATTTAAAAAAGGACTTTTTTTTTCCCCCCTGAAGACAGCCAGAGTCTGTGAAAATGAACAAGGGAAAGGCTTGGAAACTGTTAGCTATTTCCTGAAGGCTTTTCCCATTCCTTCCCATGCAAGTCAACTCACGCTTTGCCTGAGAGTGGGTATTTCTTTCTTCAAAAGGTTGGAGATAGCTTATTTTCCTTTCATGTGAAGGTTCCAGACTCTGCAAACTTTCTTCATTTCTTGGCCTGAAAGGGTTGAACTGCAGTCCCTTGTGTAGGCAGCAAGAGCCATTTGCTTGGGCTTTTTTTCAGAGGAGGCTTGAGGCAGACATCCTGTAATGAGACGAGAGGAAGGAGCCCTCTCGATGCCCGATTGCTCTAGGCTGCTGTTGAGACAGTTGTTCCTGAAAATCCTCCTCACTTGTGTTGCTAATTGTACTTTAGGGACAATCCTCAGTGTGTGGGCATGTGCACGTGTTAACACACCCATCTGTCTGCCCAGAGCAGCTGGGTGCCTCAAGCAATTCTGTTGGAGTTGGCTGACCCACATTGAAATCTCCTTTCTGTCTGATTTCAAGTAAGAATCGCAGAGGTCAATCTACGCTGACCTGTGCATCTAGATTATTGTCCATTCACATTCTGATTACCCTTTGTCATCAGCAGGATCCTGGCCAAAGCCTGTGAGGAGACTTGTCTGGCCTGTAGACCCAGGCTTTCCTCCTGTCGCTGGCGGGACCGAAGGCAGGTTATTGCTGGAAGTTTGCCATATGTAGGACAGAAGTGTGGCCAAACTGCACACCTGGGTCTGTGTTTCCCCAGTTTGAACCAGTCCTGTTTCTCATCCCTAAATATTTGATCAGTTGATCAGTCTTTGTTCCAGTGAATGTTGGATCATGTGCATAAAGTCAAACACCTCCAACAAGAGACATCTGGAGTCATTCTCTGCCACCACTCCACATGGCTCTGTGCTGACTGATGGACACTTCAGAGCCATGCCAAGCCTCTGCTCTGACTCAGACAGCACGGACTTTTGAGCTTGGGCTTTCCCCACACCTGTGCTGCAGGATCCCAAGGAAAAGGACTTCTTTTCTTGTTCTTGCCTTGGGTGGAGGTGGCTGCTTTTGGTGGCTGTGTCTACATTTCTGAGCCAGGATCTGTACTGGGCTCTCAGCCAATGGGCTGATTTGGACTATTTGCTTAGCCCTAGTTCCCTGGGTAGTACATTTGGTTTGAAGACAGCTGGTTGGAGGGACCAAAGCAGACCTGGGAACTGAGAAGCAGTGCTGGGGTCCAGGACATCTGCACCTTTCTAGCCCTGGGAAGGGCTACACACATACTTGGGGTGCCTAACTTTCCCCCAGGCTTTGTAGGGGGGCAGCCTAGTTTCTTTTCTGAGAACTAAGCATTGACTAGGTAGCAGTAGGATGAGGAGGAGCAGGACATGAGCAGGACATCGTAATGCTAGCATGGTGTTGAGAACCTGTTCCCTGGTGCCTGACCTTGTTACCATCTTAACTAAGATTCACATCTGTGTTCTAGGGTCGTCTCATCCTTGGAGAAGAAAGGGGATAATTTTTATATCAAAAATATGGTGCCATTCACTAATGAGTGAATTACTTGTTTGCACCATGTTGACCACCATAAATGAAGAAATGTTGCCTTTTGTTTTTGTTTTGAACATGCCATAACTTTGGTTTCTGGAAGTGCTTGGGGTTTTTTTTGCTACCACTCAGGCAAGGGGCTCAAAATGGGGACAACAAGATCAAACTCAGTGTCTCATATTTCTCACCACTTCTCTAGCAGAAAATACATTTCCGAAAGCAAACCAAGACCACATCAAAACCATATCATCCCCTGTCCATTTCTGCTTCACGAGGCATCTTCAATAGATCAGTTAGCACAAACACTTACTCATTCATCCTTTCACTAACCAGTCAACCACAAAAATATAACTGACATTTAAATGGTGCAGGAGGAGAGACAGGCAGGTTAGCCTGGCTGGAGATAGGGCCGGTAGTTCCACAGTGTGAGAAGAAGGTTCTCAATCAAACACCGTATGAATTAATCAAGGCTGAACTGGAAGACACGGATTCCACTAAGGTTAATAACAGCTGACAGCTTGACCTATTCCTGCAGTTTACTGTCCCAGCATCAGTCCCAGGCTCTGCCTCTGTTTTCTTTCTTTAAATGCCCAGTGCTGGATCTGGCCTCTGCACCCCAGCCTCAGTCCCCACTGCTGAGTGTACCCAGGCACATAGCAGGGGCCCCTCTTCCTGGCTCCCCAGGGTCCCTCACCCTTGCTGTCAGACTGACGGTGGTGCTAATGGGGCATGAGCGTGTATGGAGCTTTGACATGTGGGTTTTACAGCTTGTGAGTGTGTTTGCAGCTGCTTCCACAACCTAGAGTTAGACTGGCTCTGCAGGAGTCCACCAGGAGACTTTTCATTCCGTATTTATTCTTTGGGAAAATACATTGAAACGACATGACCCCAAATCACAGTCAAAAGGCTTTCTCTGCATAGTAATGTCAATTTCTTGCTGTTCTGTTTATTTTAACCTGTAATGTTTCTATGCAGGTAGCATACGGCCACAGGCAAAAGCATCTCACAGGTACCCATTGACTTCAGATGTGTCAGGTCACTGTGGATTTCACTGTTGCTGTCACTGACTGTTACCACCTTACACCTTAATGAGACACCGTCAAGAACAGCTTGAAGTCTCAGGTGATGTGTGCACCTGCAATACATTTTGAAGGCCACATCTTGAGCTGTAGGTAAGAGTCAAAGGCATACACCTACCCTGCCAGGTGGAACCTGAAAAGTGATCCTTATGACCACTGTTTCTGTAGTAGCCACCACGGTGTCTAGACTGAGGAGGAGAGGAAGAGACAGGCTGAGGGCAGCATCTCATATGGACACCAGTCCTCTTTAGTTTCAGGGCTGCGCCTCTTCATGTAGGACATGCACCAGGATAACCATATAAAAGGTGTCAGACCTCCAAAGCTGAGGCAGAAATAAGATTTTGGTCCTTAAATGGACCTGAAGATAGATAGTCATGTGTGGATGGTTAAGTAGGGAAGATGCTGATGTTGATAATCTCCTCTGTTTGGGTTGTTATTTCCAAACCACAGTAACAACTAGAGTTTATGGGTTCAGCAGTGGTGTTGGAAAAGTGTGGAAGGCTTGGGTACTATGAGTGGGATTCATCATTACACTCATTGGACAGCAAAGTCTGAGGTTACTTTCATCATCCATGGAAAGCAAAGCTCATCTGGCTAAGCTTATCCTAGAACGTGATGGCTCTCTCTCTGGAATTGCTTCTCCCCATCTCAATTAGCAAAGTATCCTGGAAACAACCAGCTCTGACCTGGACATGTTTCCTGTAAATGTCTCAGTGAGACCAGATGGTTCTTAGCTCCCACGGAACTGGCAGTGGCTTTCCAAACGGCAGCAGAATTTCAACTGGCAACAAAAGCAGTGACATTTCATTAGTGCTTTGCACCATGTTGTGCTGAACCAAACCCACTGATGTCAAGGGATATCCTGGGTGCCTTCCACAGACGTTTGTCACTCTTGAGGAACAGTGGGAGGGCAGTTAAATCACTCTCCTATTACTGCTTGCTTCTTCCTCTTGTATACGCCAACCGAGTTGGCGTTCTTCTCTTTGAGGATGTTCTTTTCCTAGCCTGGAGAAAGTTAGAATACAAAGGTCTTCATGCTTTTGTCGTCCTGCAAAAGACCTTCCTAATACTTTCAGTACTAGTTCAGCTTCATGCTTGACCACGTAGGCTCACTCAGATCCAGGACCCCTACGCTACAGCCATGTTGTGTTGCCAGCCAGGATGCCTAGGTGCTGTGGCAATAGTATGACATTCATAATACTGGATGTCTATTTTTGCCTTTAAGTGGGAGGTGACAGCACTAAGCCACTTCTCAGTGAGCAATCAGCCTCTCGCAGGAGCCTGCTGCTAATGGGCTGACTCCCAAAGGCAAAGACCTTTCTCGGCTCCCCCGGTTTTCCACGAGATGTGTGGGCACTTGTGTACAGGCAAGTATTTTCCTGCATCCTCCGTGCCCACATGGAAATACTTACTTCAAGAAATCGCCTTCTTACAAGCCTCAAATCTGTGCTGAGTGCTCCTGCAACTGAACCAGGCTTTGCACGTATTTGTGGGCTAAGAGAATAGTTGCCTGTTAGTCAGACCCTCTACGAACCTGATGTAGCACAAAGCTGAACATCTCCTCCCAATGCTACCAATCTCTCCTATTATACAGTGGTTTTGTCAGCAAGTTATTTAAGACCTTAGTCCCCTTTCAGCTATTAGGGAAGCCCGAGGCAGGGTGAGACTGGAAGCAGGAGTGATTTTCACTTGGGTTTTCATCTTTTCTCTAGTGCTGTAACCTGATAGAGGCCATGGTGTTTCACCATGTGCTTTTCATTCACTGCTGCCTGCTTAAAATGAGAAAGGTGGAGGAGTAAGAAGAAAAGACTCCTTTAAATCCGTAGAGAAGCATTGGTGCCTGTAGGAGCTGTTTAAAGATGAAGCAGAGCCACTTTAGTCTGTTGATCTAGTTCTGCACTGTAATTTATGCTGTCATTCACGCAGTGTCGGAAAGCTATTGTACACCCTTGTATAAACCTACCCTGTAGACTTGAGGGGCTGCAGTCCATGGCTCTGCCAGCAACAGCATACTGGCGATAGGATAATAGCAGGTTTCACTCCTGAAAGCTGTTTTTTGAGGGAGGATAATGTACGAAAGGAAGGATTTTAATGGTTCCCAACAGACCACCCACTTAGCTGTTAGCAACAGGCGAGCTGCAGCGTTACGCACCCTGGTAGAGGTGAGTTTTGAGAGGAGATGTGAAATACAAGCCGGGAGCTTTCACAGATGGTTTGTGGAAGGCACTCCATGTAACACCGCATCAGTGGGACAGCTCAGAAGAGAGCCCAGCCCGGGAAATTGCTTCAGACTAGCAGCCAGGGGAAAGATACCATTTCTTTGGGCACTGCCACTCCCATGAGAAGGGAAGCTAGAAGAAAGATCATTCAGGATGATAATATGAGCTGTGAGCGACAGGGGAAAAGGCAGAACAATGCCATAAAGGAAAGATGCTGAGGACAGGATCTGTCTCGGCTAACTTTAAACATTTTTTGTCTAGGCTCTCTTTGGGGTCAGCAGAGCACGGTGCTTTGAAGACATGATTCATCCAACCTATTTTGGGCACTAACTTACCTAGGATGAGGTGAATTACCCTTTTTACATGCCTGCTTCTTCCTACTGATTCTGAGGAGAGCTTCAGACACATAACACAGACACACACATCTGCGTTTTAGACGCGTCAAGGGAAGTGAGACAAATCCTCCTTTGCGTGTGGAGTGGGACTATGAGAGAGGGCGAGCGCAGTCACACAGCATCCTTCGAATCTGGGACAGCATCCAGTCACCATCAAACCCTGTCTCCAGGAGAAACAAGGAGCCATAAAGGCAGAGTGAGGATGGAAACCAAGAAAGGAAGAGATGGGAAAGAGGACGGAGAGCTTTGGTTCAGCTGTGTTTTGTCCCAAGAGCTGCTGTAAGCAGTGCGGCAGATCCAGACTGAGGAGGATAACACAAGAAAACAGAAATGGAAAAAAACTAGTTTTAAAAGTTTCACTAAGCAGTGAGATTTGTGAGCAACAACCATCGTCGTAATTACCCATTGAAAAGCCCAACGATGCGTTATCGTTACCGTTTTTTTCTAAAGTACATTCCAGACCCTTTATGGACAACCTTCGCCTTGCTCAAATGCGCATTGTGCACTGAAGATCAGGATTTGCGTGGTCAAAAGAACGAGAAAGCTTTTGTGATGACTGCAGCACAATTTTCTGCTAGCAGTTCTTTAAGCTGCATTGCCAGAAATGTCACGAATCCACCCAGAACGCCAAGGAAGGGAAGTGGTTTGAAATTCCTACCGCTGCTCCTTCAGCCAGAAGAGCCACTTTGGGTGTATTTGACATGAAGCATGGCTTGGGGGCTTGATAGATCGTCATGCTGGGCCCAGTGCTCTGCCAAGGAAATTCTCTGTGTTTAACAAATAATACTAATAGAAATAAGCTGTGTAAGCATATGCGAATCTTCGGTTTCTGATTTTACGTGTAGAGAAATGATCTCACAGGCACATAGGAAATGGAGCAGATGGTAAAATGTGTGTTGCACTAAATTCAGGCTGAAGACTAAGTTTCCTAGACAATAGAAGCACAAATGCTGGGCAGCCCCCTCCGGCCACGCACATGAAGCACACCTTTCCAACCACCACAGAGGAGCACAGATCAAAACAGATTAAAAGGTTTCCTCAGATCTGTTGTTTTCCTTTGTTACTGTAAGTTGCGGTGCTATGATCTGTCACTCCCTTGAGTGGATATTCAGAGGTGTTTGTACAAGGACAGCCCTCAGCTGGATTACTGAGAGACCCCGGGTGCTCAGCTGCCTTATCCCAATAGTGAACATAGGCAATTCCATTCATCTCGGGGCGGCTGAAATGAAACTGGCTCACGAAGGTGGTTCTGCATAAGGTCTTGTAACTTAACTCTGCTGCTTTTCTCCTCCTATGATGGAGATCATAGAACCATAGAATGTATTGAGTTGGAAGGGATCTCCAGAGATCATCTAGTCAATCCCCCTACAACAAGCAGGGACACCTCTAACTAGAACAGATTGCTCAGAGCCCTATCAAGCCTGACCTTGAACATCTCCAGGGATGGGACCTCCACTAGGCAACCTGTTCCAGTGATCCACCACCCTCAGATTAAAAAAACCTTTTCCCTAACATTCAGAATAAATCTATCCTTCTAGGGTAGCTCATCCTAGTCCATAATGCTGTTTCAAAGCAAGGGTTTCACTCAGTGACGAGGGCCAAGCTGCAGTAAGGTAAGTTGTGCAAGTCAGGAATAACTCTGAACCGTCTGAGTTAAAATCTGCTACTCAAAGAGAAAAACTGAAAAATGAAGTCATCCCAGACTGTGAGGAAGTGTTTCATCTGTGTGTTAGCGAAACAGAGACCAGCAGAGCACTGTAAAAGCAAAGCACATAAACAAGGCATCTTTACAACATATTTCTACCCAGAAAGTTTGTAGGTAAACAAAACCTGCACACCACAGCTCTGTTGAAAGTCTAGGCTGAGCCTAAAGATACTTCCAATTATATCAATGTGAACATTATGAATGCAGGCATCGGGACTGTTAGTAGCCAGGTGTGCTGCTATATAGATATTAGATTCTTTGCCTGCCTCAGGAAAAAATTATCTTCTGCTGTGATGTTAGTTTTATTCTTCTTCATCTTTGCTACAGGCTACCTGATGGGCTGTTCTGGAGTCTTAAATACAAATCACCACAGTGATTTGCTTCTTTACACTGGGCAGATCATGCGCTTCAGACACCAAACACACTCATGTCTATCCACTGGCAACTTCCATTCGTATGAACCCCCCCGTCTCTGGTGCAACTAGCAGAACTTAGTGAGGAAAATGACAGCGAAATGTCATTTCACTTGAAAAACCTTTTCCATTTATTTTAAAATTTTATTTGAAAGTAATGATAATACAAAGTAATTAGAAGATTGAACAATAGGCAGTGAAGATTTTCTGTTGGGCTGCTGACATCTGAATGCTGAGATGAGTTGAAGTAATAAGTTGTAGGTTTGGGCTTTTTTTTTCTGCCTTTTTATTTTTGTTGGGTTTTATTTTATTTTATTTTAATTGTTGATATCAGTTTATCTGTTTAGTTTAAGGCATAGGACTAAAGATGCTGAAGAGTGTCTTCCATTCGCCCCAGTACATATCTTGGGAAAATGCCTTTGCTCCTGTCCTGTTTTGAGTTACAACAGAACTAATTCTGTTCAGTGATCTTACTTTTCAGCTCTGTCTCTTCTAAGTAACTCCAGCTACTGAATCACGGTGTCATCTGCTGCTGAGTCCAGACTGGGACTTCCCCAGCAACTGCACACAGCATCAGTGGTGTTGGTGATGTAATTGCCATGAGTGGGGTTGGGCTCAGTACTGATCTTTTAATATACATATATATAAAAATATATAAAATAGATATTTGTAGGTATTTAATTTTATCACTATTTTTTCATTAAAACAATGCTAGTTCTCTAATCTGTAAGCATCTCTCCTTCATTCCCTTTTTCTTTCCATTTGGGAAGGGAGAGGTGTTCATAGAGAGTGTTTGGCGTTCACCTAGCGGCTGGCCCAGCCCTAAGCCTAAACAGCACCTCTGTCTTCTCAAAGGTAACCCAGAGACAACCGTGTCTGCTTTCGTGATAGGTTGTTCTTTATTTTTAGTTTTATTTATATACTGCACCCTGAGTCTGTGGAAGAGCACATCTCACCTCTCCTATTTATGTTAAGCTGGAATTAGAAATTACAACCAGCTTTGAGGTCAGCTGCATTGAGTATTTTAGTGGTGAAGGCCAGCGGGAGGTAGAGACAGAGGGAGTAGGTGGAAGATGCAAGCTTGACAGGAAACTGTCTTGGTGACCTCTGTAACTTGCCTTACTGGTAACTGGAGGGGGATTTTTCTAAAAGAAAACCTGTGAGCTACATGAGGAGGGTAATCCACTTGACCCTTGCCCTCTACTAAGCCTTCAAGCCATCATGACATTTAATTTCCTACCAGCTGCAAGACCACTTCTTGGGATTCCCTTTGATTGCGATGGAAAGCCAATCTCGCTCAGTCCAGTAGGAAGAGCAGAACAGAGCAAGGCATGCAAATGAGGACATAGTGGTCGTATTTGAAGAGGGTGGGAGTCAGTGTCAGTGAGAAAGATAAACAGGGTGTGTTTGTGCAAGTGACCCTATTTATATCAGTGTGCTGAGGAGGGACCAAGTGTACAGCACCGCAGGAAGTGAGTCCACACGCATATGGGAGCAGGTCCAGCGCTACGTGGCTGGCACAAGCCCAGGCGCTGCTTTGCAGGGTGACAGCTTGGGGTTTTCAGGGCAGCTGCCATCCTCAGCACCGGGTTTTTGAAGCTCTCTGCGCTGCAGGCTGTGCTGAAATGGGCAGGGCAGTTGTCAGGCACTGGCAAGGAAGACCTCCTGCTCTGGCACCCACTGCCCTTCTGCTGGACCACAGCCCCCATAGCACTGAAGAGACCCCTGCCAGCCACTCAGTCAAAATCATAATTTGTTAGTTCAAGGTTTGACTGCTGAATGCTGAACAAAAAAATCCTGGTTTTTTGGGTTTTGGTGGTTTTGTTTGATTTTTGTTGATACTTTATTTGCTATTCTCTGAATATTTTGGGTGGGTAATTATCCAGCGTCTGCTGTGTATTGCAGAACCCAGGAGTATTTGCTTTGGCTTTCCTTCCTGGTTAGCTAGGGCATGCGGTTGCTGGCCTAGACCTCATGGCATTGTTTCTGACTATGCAATTGAAATCTTTAACCAAGAGAATCATGAGCACAGATGAGAGAATAAGGCGCATCCTGTGGCGGTTTTTCTTGCTAAAGTCCATGAGGGGCTCAACAGATGTGATTATTTACACATGCATTCGATGGCCGTTCACATATAGTTGATACAGGATTAAAGACACCCAATAACCAGGGTTGACCAAGCTTGGTGGGTACCTTGAATCCTCCCTTCCAGTCTATGTTTCCTTGCCCTCTCCTCCTTTCTGTTTAACTAAGAAAGCACTTACAAGGAGGTTTCAGACAACCTTCCTTTGAAACGGCGTGAAACCAAAGGCTGGGTGTAACCAGCTTCAAATCCAGGCAAGAGTCAGCGTGTAACTTCATGTGTCATTGTTCAGCACATCCCATGGATGGATGGCGTTTGAAAAGGCACAGAAGATCGCTGTCACACGTGCAGCAATGTGAGCATATGCGCATGCCCATCGCTCTACCCTTACCTCACACTGCAGCTGGTTCAGCTGTGGTGCCAGCAGCAGCCCAGATGCCATGAAGAGAGCTCAGCCTGGATGTTTCCTCAGCTCCCCAGATGGGTTTTTGAGACTCACTTTGCCACAATGAGAATCGCACCTGAGCTGCCTGTTTTACAGAGTTTATCCACATCATGTGGCAGACAAATTATTATACCTCTCACAAGATTTTGTTTTATCCAGCTCTTTGAATAAGATCTTGTGTCTAACACACACATGACTTCAAGAGATAAAAACTGCAGCACTAGCTGTCACAAATGTATGACTGAGCCCCATATGTGATTGTGACACGCAGACAGCAGCTGTTATGAAAGAGTTGGTGATCCATCCCTTCTCATCCCACAAATTGCTGTCAAATCTTTCTGATGGTCTTTTAAAAGTAAAAGAAATCAAAGACAAGGAAAAAAAAAAACATTTAATCTCTCTAGAAAACAATCTTGCTAAAAAACACACAATTTCCACTGATGTGGGATTTTATTATCAGGTGCTTCCATTCATGCAGATCCAGACCTAAACTTGGGGTTGCAAACAGGACTTGCTGTGAGAAGACATGGAGAGAGCTGAGGAGGTGGGAATGGATGATATTTGCAAGTCACCAAACTCACTGCGTGTGAGGAAGTGGAAAGCCCTTGCTTTACAGTGGGGTTTGAAGGCAAGGTGCAGTTCTGCCTGCCGTTCATGGGCTGCAGTGGCTCTGATAGGAGGATACCTTGTGCTACGATCCCATTAAATCTTGAGAAGCAAAAAAAGCCAGCAGCAGCTTCTACAAACTGCCTCGCCATCACTGCATCCCATTCCTGAGACCAGGCAGGACAGGTGCTGATGTGAGCCTCCGTGTGTCTAAACCTTAGCCAGTCGCTCAGAAACCCCTGCTCTGAATGGGTGGCTTCACGGCGGGTTGAAAACACAGCCCCATCCTCAGCGTAACCTCTAATCTTGATTAAAGTGGTCTGCATCCTTTGGTCGGTTCTGGCAGTGGCTTTTGCATTTCCTAATCCCTGTTAATATCTCTGCTTGTCAAAGAAGATTTGTGCCTTTCCTGGAAGACTGCTGCCTACTTTGTACCAACGGGGGAAGAAAGAGACGCCTCATCAGCTGGTGCCGGGAACAGTGGGTGCAGACGAGAAAGGCATCCTGTTTTCTGGCACGGGAGGTGGGTGAGAGTCTTGGCTGTGACTGTTAACTCTGGCTGATAGAACCACTCCTGCCCTTTCACAATGCAACATAATCCAGTGTTCAAACCATGAGCAATCCTTGGACTTTCTCATGGTAATGTTCGTGGCAGGGCTACGAACTCTTGTATCCCGGTCAGACACAGAACAGATTACATTCTGTTGGCCTATATTCTCCTAAAGTAATTTCCAATTAGTGCAGCAGTTACTCCTCCTGTTTGCACCATTAGATTTCTCCTGCTGCAATTTGGGCTTGCAGTTTTCAACACAAGCAGCAACATTTCAAACCCTAACAATGTGCAACTTTATTAGAAGATTGGTGCCCAAGGCACATCAAGGCACATCACGTGTACATTCAGTTTTGTGAAGCCTGGGAGTGAAGTGAATCTATCTGCAAAGATACCAGGTGAAGCCACCATTTCCAAGAGCTGAAGCTGAGGTTTGGAGAAGGCAGGGGAATGCAATTCTTTCCCTAAGCCCTGCTGCTGGGAGAAGAACACATTGGGAGCAGCAGTGGAGAAGCAGTGCTGGCTGGCAGAAACTCAGAGCTCCCTTTCTCTTGCCCCCAAACTCACTTTTCACAATCATCAGGGCTGTTTTTTCAGGTCTCACTCCCTGTCTGCCTCCCCCTCCTGCCCAACCATAAGTTATTTAGGCAGCACATCTTGCAGCTACCTTGTTCTGCAGCTGCATACAACCACATACTCCCTGTGATCATGTGTGCTGTAGGAGTGCCAAAAGCAATAAATGCCCTCCGACTTCTCATCCTTGGCAACATCAGCCACGGGTTAAAGTCTGCCTGGCTCACTTGTCCCTAGCTTGGGCTTCAGAAGCAGCTTAGGCATGGCTTGTTCCCAAATTCTGCACAAAAGAAATTTACCCTACCGAGAGCTGCCTGTGGAGTTCACTGCTATGTGACACCCACTGCCACTAACCCACATCTGTGAAAGCCTGCTTCCTTCTGCAAGACCTGCAAAAGGACAGCCTCACTGACCAGTACCACGTGAACCAGCAAACACAGCATGGTATCATGTCATACAGCTCACCTATCACCATCAAGCATTTAACTATTAACCCTCAAACAAAACATCTGCAAGACCCAGTGCAACAGCCTCACCCAAACAGCCCCATGGCCAAGGATCCTCAGATCCATGCCAGTGCAAGCACCTTGTGAGGCACTAACATGCTCTGCTACTGAGCCAGAGCAAAGATCAGTGGCTGCACTCCTGTGAGGGTGATGGCTCACACTCACGTTTAATAAGGTGCCATGTGCTGGTCCCAGGTAACTTCCATGGAAACAGATAATTAACTGCTGCGTCAAGGAGGCGTTGCCTTGACTTCCCTCATTTTTTATTTACAGTGGAAAAACACGCAGAGGCTGATGTCATCCCTGCTGCAATGGAGTTGTGAATCTGGGTGGGTGCTTCTTGCTTTTCTGCTGTGTCGTGGACTCATGGTGCCGTTATCTGTGATGGAGCCAGGCTAGTCCACAATGGAGTTCATGGGCCACTCTCATGGCATTTAGTGCCATATGAGATGCTCCTCAGTTTCTGAGAGGGCTGGTGGATGTGACTAGATCCAAGGGGCACCTGTGCCTGTGGCTGAACTGAGCTCAGACTTGTGCTGTCTCACAGCAGTAGGTCATTGCCAAGTCCATTATAAGGATGTCTACATCTCCAGGTGTTCTGCTTTTCCAGATCTCAAACATGAGAGATAAAAGCCACCAGATAACTAGTCACACTTCATGAGCCAGGCTTTTTGACCCTTACTACCCTGTCAGGTCACGCAAGGATACCTTGAGACTGATGCAGGTGTGTCTGCAGCTGTGGGTGCAGCACCTTTGCTCCTGCAGACATTACTCGCTTGGGCATGGTGCCAGCACACTAACAAACACATGAGGCTGTTGTGGATGTGGCTTATGTCTGGCTGGCTTTGGGCAGGGGCATAAGGTGGGATTGTCTAATGGCTGGTCCATGTGCAGGTGGGATTCCAGGCAGGAACTGTGGCCCCAGGCAACTCACATGGTGGGAGGAAGCTGCTGAATGAGCCTTCTATTTAAGTGCAAGTAGGATGCCTGTGGCTTGGGCGTTATTGACAGAAAAGACAGACATCTACCACTGCTCAGCTCATTTGTCACTCCTGCCTGGGATTTGAAGCACCCATCTCTGCCTGAGTCATGACAGGGGAAAGCCAAGGACTCTGCAGCCCCTTACTGAGCAGTGGTATAAGGAAGACAGAGGATGGAATCAGGGTTCTGTTTGATTCATACCAGGGTGACTGAGCTTGCTCACATGGGTGTTCCGGAGGGTTGAGGTGGTTGTTGGCCCAGAGGAACCACTGCTCAATTGGTCTCCATTGCCATAAAGTGTGTCCAGGCAGACTTCAAAGTAACTGCACTATTATAATTCTGTTTTCCTTGCCAGCAACCCTCAAAAGGGTCAGATGCCAAGAGAGCTGTAGCCTGCAATGGCATGAGGAGAAGGATGCTCTTAGTACCTCGGAGCCAAGCACCCCTGGGGCAGCTGTGCTCCAGCCCTTCTGACGACTATGGGCAGGATTCTGTTCCAGTATACAGACAGTTCTGCAAGGTGGCTTTCGTTTGAGTTTACATCCCAAATTTGCAACAGTTCTCACTGCAATCTCCATTAGCTAGCTGAGAGCATCTGGCCAGGGCTACAGAATGGGAGAAAAGGACCCCAGATGTCTGTTGTTCTGTTCCCCTTGGCAAGGAAGGATTACATGTGCATTGACAAAGTCCTTCTTCATGGGAATAATTTCTGTCACTATCCCTTTCCTGGCTGGAGCCCACGCAACAGCTGAGAGGCAGATAATATAATTAGCGAGTCTTAATGAGGGACAGTGCTGTTGGCCAGCGCTGTGAGCAGGGCTGCTGAGCACTGTTCAGGGTGGGGCAGAGCCCACTCTGTTATCAACCAGCTGCCTTGAAAACTGGATGAGATTTTATCCCTTGGTTTCAGGCTAGATGAAAAAAAGCTGTGATTCAGCTTTGTATGGAGAGCTCTTCATTAAGCTCCCAGCAAAGCTAAGCTAGCTGGGATGTTCCCTGCTCATGCAAAGCCCTGAATGGAAAGTATTGGAAGGCCGTGAGAAGTACTGGGATGCAAGAGTTGTGATGGGAGAGCTTCTAAATCACCAGTGTTGTTTATTCAAAACACTGAACATTTTTATGCTCAATGGGCTCTTGAGTCCCTGGCATCAAAAGTAAACGTATTAATAAAGCTGTTAAAATGATCTGTTAAACTCTTAAATAGTCCTCCTTCCTTCCTCACGAAAATGTGACCTTTATTTGTTTTGACTTCGTAGTTGCAAAAGATGAAAGAAAATAACACCCTGCACAATGAAAACCAGAAACCTCATGGCCTGAGGCGTTATTCAGTGTGATGCATGGGTTTGAAGTTCTTTGGGATGGAGCGATGGCATATGGTGACTGGACTTGTAGCTTATTACTGGTACACAAGCATGCCAGCTGATTGGGGCACAGCTTTAACCACAAGGCAGGTGGAGGAAACCAGCTGAAAGACTGGGATCATAGGCAATGGATGATACAAAACAAACCTTTCTACTCTTCATCTTTTCTCACTTGATCTTCAGTAGGACCTTCTATAGGTTATTTTCCTAGAAGTACTCGTGGCTGGCTTTTGTTCACGAAGGAAGGAGGTTGGAGAAAGGTGACTGCAGCCACCTGCCTCAGCATACCTGTAACGTGGCTGGTATTTCTCAAATACCAGACAACACCTTTTGTAGCAAGAAGGATGTGGACCTGTTGGATTTGTCCAGAGGAGGGCCATAAAAATGATCAGAGTGCTGGAGCACCTCTCCTGTGAAGACAGGCTGGGAGAGCTGGGGTTGTTCAGCCTGAAGAGGAGAAGGCTCTGGGGACACACACTTCATAGTGACCTTCCAGTACCTGAAAGTGGCCTATAACAAGGCTGGGGAAGAACTGTTCAGAAGGGCATGGTGTGATAGGATGAGAGTTAATGGTTTGAAGCTGGAAAAGGGTAGATTTAGGCTGGACACCGGGAAAAAGTTCTTTAATCTGAAGGTGGCGGATCACTGGAACAGGGTGCCTAGAGAGGCGGTGAAAGACCCATCTCTGGAGACATTCAAGGTCAGGCTGGATGGGGCTCTGAGCAATCTGTTCTAGTTAGAGATGTCCCTGCTTGTTGTTGGGGCGTTGGACTAGATGACCTTTGGAGATCCCTTCCAACCCAATACATTCTATGATTCTATAATAAACTAGTGTTATTTGTTAAACACTAACCTTTACTCTCAATGAAAAACAAGTTGACACCCATTACACTGTCTGTATCAGGAGGTGAACCATACTCTAAACAAGCAGAATGTAAAATGTTTCAGGTTTTCCTCAAGGTGGCTTTAAATTTGTGGGAGCTGAAGTCACCTCCAAGCAATTGCACCTCTTGCTATGGTGCTAAACCTATAATGTCACGTCATGCTTTAATGTCTTCAGTATCCATGCAGGCCAGACATGTTCCTGACCTATAACACCTCTCCCTGACTATGTCCCTGTGTATGGCACTGCGGTCCCCCAGCATCCTTGTACCCTTTGCATGACACTGTGAACTGAACCGAAGAGCTGATCTGGCTTAGAGAAACATCTGCCAAAACACTCCCCCCTCCTCGTTTTTTTAATCTGGATCAATACCCCAGTCTGGTCCTGGTGCTAATAAATCTGATGGGGGAAGGAAAATACCCTGGAGGATAAATGAGAAAGAAAAACCTTCATCTTATCCTGCTGCTGTGAACTCTGTCACACGAGACTGCACAGCTTGAGATGCGTAGGAACAGGCACCACACTGGAACAGGTCAGCATGGTTGAATCTGTCCTTCAGCAGAATTGAGTGCAATGGGCTGCCGTGGCTCCTGCGGGGATGTCAGGCAATAACAGGGAGGATGCAGGGGGTTCCAGGAAAAGAATGAAGGAGCTGTTAGGAGAAGAGCTGCTTTACATGAGAAAAAAGTGGAAACAGTCTCGCAGTTGCCGTCTTAGTTCGTGCGCCTGTGTGCTGGAAAAGCGTGTGTCATTGAGGGAAGGGCGATCAATGCAGACTCTGTTGTACTGCCAGGCACAGCGTTACAGGCTGAGGGTATTAATGATTGCTTTTGTTTTTGCTTCAACCACCTGTAATTTAATGTATATGCATATGTATCAACATGGGGCAAGCCAGATGTGGACACAACCACCCTTTTCACATGCTCCCTGCCAAGGAATCCACTCCGAGCTGCACACAAAGCCTGGCCTCTAGGAGTCTATCCTGTACAGCCAAGCAGTCTGCAGACCATGACCCCAGAACATCAGCAGATGCCGTTATTATTCACCTAGGTATTTGTCTCAATCCACTTGCTCTCTCTCTCTCTCCTTTTCCATCCCCACCCCTGTTTTAAATAGTAATAGGTCATCTCAGAAGCATGTTTACTTCCCTGTCATTTTTGGATTAAATATAGAACAGCTCAAATTTTTTCAAACTTAAAATTTTGTAATCAACTTGTGGGATGCAGTGGAAGAGCTTTGCAAAGGAAATTGCACAGCTAAACTGGATGATCATTCTCACCTGGATATGTTCCTGTGCAACTTGGTGTAAGTGATCCTGCTGTGGCAGGGGGCTTGGACTAGATGATCTTTTCAGGTCCCTTCCAATCCCTAAAGACTCTGTGATTCTATGATTCTTGAGTTTAAGCATGTGTATGTAGAGATCCAGCACTGCCACTTGCAAGAGTCTTCTTTCTTCTGTATGTGCAGGCTTTAAGTACCTTCGGTAAGTAAGAATCCTTGTGCAAGGTGTTTCCCTGTATGCAGCTATAACTCTATTGCATTGAGAGGGTAGTCATGGGGATAGACTCCTAGAAGGAGAGTGGGGAGGGAGAGGATTTAGTTTGTAGAAAAGGATGCTGAGGGGAGACCTTATCGTTGTCTACAACTACCTGAAAGAAGGTTGTAGAGAGGTGCGTGTTGGTCTCTTCTCACAACAAATGACTGGACAAGAGGAAATGGCCTCAGGTTGCACCAGGGGAAGTTCAAGTAATATATTAGAAAAAACTTCACTGGAAGGGTCATCAGACATTGGCACAGGCTGCCCGGGGAAGTGGCTGAATTACTATCCCTGGACGTGTTTAAAAGTCATGTGGATGTGGTGCTTTGGGACACTGTTGCAGCTGTATGTCAGCCTTGGTGAGTTTGGCTCCTTTCTCAGCCTGATTTAGTCGTTCAAATTCCTAAAAATGTTCATTTGAAATAACTTTTTCTGCTCTGACTATCTTGGACATCATTCCTCTACATAGATATTGCGGTGGTTCTGGTCAGTGGAGACATCTGAGCTAAGGCACTTGCAGCAAGAGAGGGAACAGCATCTAGGGCAAGAAGTTACTGTCACTTGACCTGAGTAGAGAGGCAAGCCCTCCGGAGACAGATCAAAGACTTTTGTGATGGACAACCTCTCAAGCCACTGGAGGTATTTCTCCACATCACAGGTTACTGAACAGGTGCAGAGTTACTGAACATGTCTCCGCAAGCAAGAGTGATGTGGTGTCACTGAAGCAAGCTCCTGAGCCTGACCAAAGGCTACTTCTTCAGAGTTAGTCTTGACAGAGCCCCTCTGGGATCTGCTCCCAGGCTGAGGTTCTATAGGTGTTACCAAGCCACACAAATGAATCATAGAATGGCTGAGGTTGGAAGGGATTGTAGACATCATCTACTCAACCCTCCCTGCCATGGACGTGAATGCCTCTCAACGAGATTTGGTTGCCTGATGACTTTTTTTTTAATGTGGGCTCATCAGGAGGACATGAGACACTGTGTCTTACTTTACCTTGGCTGTTATATTGCAGAATACTATGTACAAAAGGCAGCGTGCCCTTACGGTATTGTTGTAATTGAAGAATCCGGTGGTTTTAGTTTGAACAGTTCCTTCAGCATTGTTTGATACGAACAAGTGATAACAGAATAGTTATTGTGAGTTATTAATAACGTATTATTTGCTCACCACACAGCTAGGAGCCAGAGCTGTAAGCAAGGCTGCTTTGTCTTAGGTGTTCCTCACTGCACACAAAACTAAACGGGTTGTCTTTGATCTCTGTGCCTCCGAGGTCTCACTTAAATTTGGCCTTACGGCTTGTTGTCCCTTTTGCCTCTACCCCAGGCTTCCTCTGTGTTTGAGAAATTCTGGGAAAAAGAAAAATTGTTCTGCATTACCTCTCATGTTTTTTGGAGTGGATATTCTGGTCTGGTTTTCATTTCCATGATTTTATGGTCCTTTTAAGTCCAAGGTGCTAAATATAGATCTAACCCACAACAGCCAGCCTTTTTTTCCTTTCTGTCCTGCAATGTTATTTTCTGCTTTTATCATTTCAGCCTAATGGGTTTACATTATTAGGAGCTCTCCAGTATGTACAACGTGGTCATGAAGTACTTCAAAAGTTTCCAGGAACATTGTTCTGAAAAAAAATACCAGCTCACCAGGCAAAAGAGAAATTTTTCACCGGCTCTGGTGAACTGGTGCAGTGCAGGAGGGCACCTTCGCTCTCCCCTCCCTACTGCAAACCTGTGCAGGATGCCCTGTGGGCATGGTGAATACACCCAGCACACTGCCTGGAAAAATGACTCTCTGAAGAAAAATCGGCAGACGGTATGAAAAACGCTGGCTCAGACGTCTCGTGTTGGCAGACTCCTACCAAAATTAGTTCTGGATAAGCCAATACATCTGCAGTCAGAGTAAACTATTCCTCTTTCTTCATATTCCTAATGCAGTCGTGCCCAAAAAATACAACTCGGGAAAATGTTTGGAAAAACTATTACAGAGCATGGGGGGAAAAGAGTATCCAGACAAGTATGGAGCCATTTGAGACACGTATGAATCATGTGCAATAAACAGCTTGGATGTGTAAGCTCTAAAGCAAGCCAGACACAAGTGATGGATTTTTGGGAGAGAGCTGCTCAAGCCAGCCAAGGAAAGGGATGTGGTGGATGTCAGGGGCCAGGCCTACAGGAGACATGAAGACCACTCAGCACAACTCCAGAACTATGTCTGCAGTTTCCCAAACCTGACTGATACAACTGATCTGAGTCAGTGGCTGGTGAAGAGTAGAGTGTTGTGGTGCCTTGGTCATAACCACGTCACCTCTGTCCAAGTATGTTTGCCCCTTGGCTATACAAGAAGGATATGAGGGAAGACTTCTGTGTGATCAGGGGATCCTTCCTTGAAGAGCTTGGCTCTGTGCAAGAGGCATGTCCGAAGACTCACCACAATGTATAGACATCAATGAGTGACTTCTGCAGAAGAAATAAAAGTTGGACCCTGCAGGAACTGTGCTGGGCACTATGAAGGGAACGTCTCTTTACTTAGAGAAGCTCATCATGCTCAGTTTGAATACTGAAGTGTGATCTGAGAAACACGGTAAGAAAAGGTGTTGAGAAACACGGTAAGAGTCCACAGAAAACAGCGTTTGAATACTTTTTTGTTTTCAAGTGCCTTTCAAGGACAGCTTGTAATGGTTTTAGTAAAAACAGGTCTTCAAGAGTACTTTTGGTCAGGGTCCCTCCAATCATTCACTTTGCTTTACTGACAGTTTACCCGATGCCTTCTTTGGAAGGAACAAGCCAGCTTCCTCTGAAAAGAGACTTCAGGTATAGCTATGAGGACTGCTCCCTTTAGGCACTGTGGGTGATACACCAAGCCTGACTCTCCTACGAAGGCTTCTAGCACTGAGCCACCACTCAGTGCATCTTCAAATTGTATCATAATGCATGCTCAAGCGTGGCCTGGTGAGACTACAGAGAAGCTGTTTGACTTGCTCACACTCTTGTTTGCTGCTAGAAACATCATTTTTTATGGGGGTGTTCAGAAAACCAAAGGAGGAATCTGCTGCCGCTGCTCCAAATCGCAGTATCTCCATAGGTCTAGGTTGCTGCCAGCAGAACAGATGTGTGGTGCAGAGCTAACTGCTGTACCCATCCAGAAAGTGCATTGCACAAAGCAGGAGCAAGCTGGTCCTAGCTGTGTCCTGGCAAAGGCAAAAAGGTACGCTGTGTGGGAAAGGAGCGTGTATTTACCTTGGATGTGCTGAAGATCATGTACCTCAGTGGGTAGGGAAGCTTAAATATGACAAGTCCAGTTAGGCTTAATTTCTCCTAGCAAGAGATGCCTCTGGCAAAAGCTTGGCTGCAATCTGGTGAAGAGGGGCTCTCCTGCATTGCTGCAGACTGTCCTGGAACCAGTCAGTCCTGTCTCTCCTGTTTGCTGCTTTTAAGTTTTGTGCTGTTCCTACTGCAGCAAAAATTAATCCTGAATATTCAGAGACTGATCACTTGAAATGTTTAAGGAGCACTCTAGGGTCTGGAAGCTAACTGAAAAAAGATGAAAGTTGGAGTGAGGACATGGGCAAGAAGCTAAAGTGATATTATGTCTTATGGATATTGTCTTATGGAATTGAGTGACAGGAGGCAGACTGTGTCCTCCAAAGCTCCAAGCTCCAGTCTCTGGAGTACATCAGTGAGCATGGCCAAAGGGAGCTTGCCCACAGGGTGGAGATTGACTGTTGTATCCATCACATGTCTTCTGTGAGACCTCTGCTTGGTCAGAGCAGCCTTAAACCAGGTGGAAGCTATGGGTGTTCTGGTAAACTGAAAAGAATCATGGTATGAGCCTGAACAACGTCCCAGGTACATTCATATTACAAATAATGGACACAGCTTGTACTCTTCCAGGCAGCGCATCATCATGGTTAGCAGATGGTTAACCCACTCCCAACAGTGGTCTGGGCTCAGGAGAGCTCAGCTTGAGGAATAATGAATCTGTCCCGTATCATCCCAACTGCTAAAACTTGACTGACAAAGCCCTAAATCAGATCATCTTCTAGTTCCTCTTGCCTTGCCCTCCTCCTGGTGAGTAATGCCTCTTTTGAGGCCAGCTGCGAATTATTTGCCAGAGGGAACTTCTTAAAAAGCTTTATGATTTAGTAGCCCACCTTCTGTTCTCCATTAGGCAGGCTTTATTCCTCCCATGTCCAGCGTTACACCAGCAGAAGTTGGATTAGAGTTGTATTTCTTGGCAAAACAATGACTACAGGAAGCACGATAATTATCTACAAGTATTCGATGGGTGTAAACTCCAGTGAGGAAGAGGAATTGTTTAGTGTGGTTAAAGGACTTTTATGGCCAAGAGCGATTAGATTAGAAGAAAAGCAAAGCACGAACTGAATACCCTTAAGAATACCTCGCAGGCTGCAGAGGCAGCTCCCAAGGGATGTGGTGGGAGCAGCGGTGTCTGGGTCACTGGGAACGTCACAGAGATCAGAGCAGTATTTACGTTACTGACCTTGGAACGCCGCCCCACAAACAGCGCGTTCATTTCCCCTGCCGTGCCCACACCCACACTGCCCTACGTCTACGTGAGAGCGCACCCGGACAAATAAAGAGAGGAGACGGGGATAAGGGTGGTTCAACCTCTGCCCACACCTGATTTGTTCCCTTCACCTGGTGGTGTAATACATTACCAAGAACAGTAAGTTTTCCTGCTGCTGACAGTGATTCCAATCTTGGGACTGATAAGGGAGATGTCACACTTACACTTTGCGTAGTGAGCCATGAGTAAGCTTCCAGCAGACTGGAGCTGGAGCCTCACTTATCTTAGGTTTACTACTAACCTGGGGTTATCACCTCCCTACAGGGAGGCCATCAGCATTCCCTTCTGGTTACACTTTTCTCAGCTGGCAGGATGTGGTATGGGATGGTTGACTTTGTCCAAGAAGAGAACAAACAGGTGTGCACAGTCTCTCTGAAAAGAGCCCCTTATTCACCGAGGGGAAAAAACGATATTGTTCTGTGACACGGGAGAAACAGGGTGTCATAATCCCAGCTACACTTGTGTAAGCCCGCTCGCCCTTTTTCTCCGAAAACCAGCCACACGTAGCATGCAGTCCCATCTGACAGGAGTTTCTCGTGGAGAACATGAGCTGACTTGGGCACTGAGAATGAACACCAGTGTCTTAAGAGCTGCTGTGTCTTTGAGATGCTGTGGTCTCCTGGGGAAGAGGAAATCAGGGGATTTGATGAGTCAGGATGCTTTCCCCTGGCATGCCAGTCATTGCTTAAGGACACAGGCACAACAGCAAAGAAATTAGATAAGCCAGGGAAGGTTTGTTGTGGATATCCTAGTCGTCTAGGAAACAAGAGCTTTATTTACCTGACTTGTAGGCAAGAGTAGGACAAGCACACCCTGTTTCTAAAACAGCATACAGCTTCCAAATTGCAGGTTGTCTCTTCTGAAACAACAGCACTTCACGGGTTATCTCCTCCTTTAATCGGTGCCCTTGTTGGTGTGTCACTAAACCATGCTTAGCTCCAGTGTGGAGCCTGTTCTTAAAGGCTGCCAGCAGAAAGGCAAAGAGGACTTTCATCATCCTTCCATGGCCTTTGAAAAACCTTGATTAGACGGTCAGAAAAGGTGTGAGGAATTCCAAAGCCTTAAAAGAACATACTGGGCTGGATTCTTCCTAACTCATCACCTCAAGTTTTCTTGTTCCGAGGGAGTCATTCTTCTGATGTTTTGTGTGCCCCTCGCTAATGTCTCTCCCTCCTGTTCTACTTCAGGAGTAATTTGTCTACTTCTGCATTTGCTCATTGTCCTCTTTCTATACAGAGGCAAAGCTGATAGACATCTGTGTATGTGGGAGATGATGTTTAGAAAATATTACTTCTCCTTCTCAGATATCTGCTGTCTTTTTGGTTCTAAATAAAATCATGTGCACAGTATTTGTGGAGGGCAAGAAAGAGGAACTGCATTGTTTCTGTCACCTTATGTGACTTCACAGGTGATTTTCTGCAAGCTAGTATCAGTGGGTGCTCCCAAAGCCCCCGATGAGCAGGTTGACCATAGGCCAGAAGAAGCTGCCACACTTGTGCAGCCAAGGCTAGCCTAAGGGTCCTCAATCCTGCATGAAAGCCCATTATCCTGGGATTTGCAGCCTTGGCTTTGCAAACTCAGGAGGTTCAGAGCTCATGAACTGGATCTGAAGAACAGCTGAGGGCTAACCTAAGCAACTCTAAGCACTGAACCCAGTGGAGGAGGCTCAACTGTACTTCATAACCAAATGAATATTTCATAAGTCTTTTAAACACTAGCATTCAATCTAAAAGGTAGTTACCGTGCCCTTCTTCTCTGTGTTGAGGAGTTCAGCTCTAGAAATCTAACATACGCTAACACATAAATTCTGGGAGTGTCTGATATCAGGAGCAGACAACTGTGAGGTCTTCAGAGACTTATGTGTGTGATATGGTCCTGAGATGATATGGATAGAGCTCACAGTATTGGCAACATCTTGACAGATACACCCCATATAAATCATGGTGTTTTTTCAAAGGCATTCATTATGGGTTGCTCCTATACATCAGCATCTCCTTAGACCAACCCTCACAGGAGCTCAGGTGTCTGCACAGAACTCCATCCTGTGAAGTGGGCATGGCATACTTTGGAGTTTTTAATGCCTGAATCCATCTTGGAGTCCTTAATGGAGAAAAGTACTTTATCCTCATTTTAGAGGAGAGAAGAAGGTCAGGTTCAAAAATGCCCTGCAGTGCTTCCACAAAACCTTAGACATGAGCCAATGCTTAAGCCCAACCAAATTCTCTCCTTGATTTAAACACAATGTATTTTGCTTGCCTGATGGTGCAACCTGCATGAGTTGTCCCCCGGCACTCCTTTTTTCCTGGGGCAGGGACTTTGCTGCTATTACACAGCCACTCCCTGGCTTGGCTGCTGTCTCCTGATGGCTCTGTGAGCCTTGCTTACAGCACACATAAGGAAGGCGTCAGACTGTGGTGCTTAGGGCTCCTCTGAGGGCTGGAGAGATGCTCCTAAGACAGTGAAGGAACTAGAATCAGGTTGCTTCCCCATGGGGTGAAGGATGAGCCACTCACCCCACTTGAAGGAGCATCATGTTGCTGATGGAGGCTTTGGAGGTCTCAGAGTCACACATCCCATTAATTGTGCTTCTCCTTACCTTTTCCTCATGGGAATTGTAAGCACCATGGTTCATGGTGACTACCTCGTTAGAGGTTTTTCTTCTTTGCTGATTTGACAAAGGGGTGCCTCAGTGCAAGAGAGACATCTGCAAACTGGGGAAGACTCAGACAACAGCAGTAATGAAAAGCCCAATGCTCTCAAACATCTGTAAGGCAGCAATTTAGAGCCCAGCTACGAGTGTGCTGGGACAGACCTCAAGTGAAATGAAAAGAAATCCACATGTTAAGTATCTCTAAGGCAGCCGTGTAAAAGACACTGTCTATACGCAGAGAGCCTGTGTGAACAGCCTGTTCTACTTGGGGCTCCGTCTCTGTAATGATGGGTTATTTGCAAGAAGAGTGAGTATGTTCCAAATGTGTCCAAGCCCTGGCCAGGCAAGGGCTGTAAGGCTGTGATTTTAGCTCACTTCAGGGAGAGGAAAATGAGCCCATGCTTTTTGTTTGTTCTCCCTGAGCTCTTTAGAACAATTGTGCTTTTCGTTGGAAGTGACTCACCTGGCAAAGGAGATAAGAAACCCAGAAGAACCGCCAAACAAAAATATAGCGCTGGAACTATAATCCCAATTTAAGCCTTACAGTCCTCCTGAAACCCTAATCCTATTCAGACTCTTCAGGCTTCCCTAATTACTGAGAGGAAGAACTACCACTCTTTTCTAAATGTCAGCATTTGCTGCAAGCAGCCAGTGCAGAATTATCCGCAAACCTTCTTGTGACCTACAAACCTGCAATTTGATACGCCTCACCCGATTTTCATTCTGCTGCAAGTGAATATTTTTCATAGGTTTTTATAGCGGAGACTCTTTAATCTATCAGGTGGCACGTAACAAGACCTCGTGGCTGGAAGCTGAAGTTATGTTTCAGCTAGCCATAAGGCATGCAACTGAAAAGAGATTAATTAAGCACTGGAATAACTCCTGAGGGGATGTGATGAAATTCCCACCTCTTGAAGTCTCTGAACTTTGTCTTCCCAAACATGCTACACCTGAAATACAAAGTGTGGTCTCAGTACAGGCATTACAGGGAAGAGCACTGTTAGGTATTTCTGAACAGCCATAAGAACAGTTTTCCACATCATAACTCTGATTTTTTTCTTTTTTTTTCTTTTTAAAGCACATAATGAAATTAATTCCTTTTTCCAGTGTCAGCCAGTCTGCTTCAGAGGAAGTCAAGAAACTGCCGCCAACTTACACCAATAAATAAAGACAAACTTTAAAAAAATGCATATCAGCTACATGTGCAGATGCCTACTGGTCTGCCGGGTAGCATTTCCAGTCACGCTGCCGCCTGCTCCCAGTTTCTAGCAGTGGCTTTCTTTCACTGTCAGTCCCTCCATCTCAGGAACAATACATTGCCATTGAAATAGTTAACGAGCCACTTGTAAACATCCCACAGGGACAACTTTTATCTCATGCTGCAGAGCTGTATTTTAAACTTAACTATCTTGAAATAACCCACAACACAACCCAACAACCGAAAAACCTCAAATGATCTCCCCTTCCTACTTTACAGAAGACTTTCTCCACCTTTCCCTTGTTTCTCACACACTCCTCACCCACAGGGTTATGCAGAGGTGGCTCTGTGGGTGCCCAGGCTGAGACACTCTGTTTGCATTCTTCAGTAAATTTTGGTTGGCTCCTCTTCCCTGTGTGGGCTTGGCAATGTGAAGAAGTGACCTTGCAGCAAACTTGGGTGTGACCTTCTGAAACAGCAACAGCTCTCAGCATGACTGCTGGGTCTCCTACTCTTGCTCCATGGAAAATGTGAGGCAGCTTATCCCATGTCTACCGACAAACTCTTTTATGTTTGTCTTATGGTAGGAACATATGTCTACGTAGTTATCACAGCATGGTTCATGCATGACATCGACAACTCCTGCTGGTGGCTTGTTCCAGAAGTTGTACTCTGTGTCTTCTAGCTTTACCAATGGTGTAATGCCAGAGGCAGACCTTGCCATGCACCTTGGAACTTCTGCTACTGCAGGACCACAGGGTCATCATGCGTTTCTGTTCCTGCTAAGTCTTCCTGACACTCCTGCTCAACCTGCTCCTTCAGCTTTGAAGAGAGAAAAGCATTTTGAAGCTGCTCTTCAAAATGTTACGATGACCTGAAGGTAGGATGGTACTCAAAGAAGGTTAAAATGTAACCTGAACCCTGCAGCTTTTTGCACCATGAGAGCAGTTATCAGAAGGCTCTAGATGTGTGAGTTCAGATGCCTCAGTTTTGATATCAAACCAAACCTGTGCTTTCCTACGGAGCTTGCAGCACCTAATGTGAGCCAGGCACATCTGGCCCACATGGCATCTCTCTGAGTGACCTTGGGTACTCCTCTGGACTGAGAGACATTACCTGCCTCTGCAGGGAGTGGACCCCAAAAAGCGCTAAGTGTTGATCTGCATTGCCCTCTTGATCCTGCCTTCTCTGGAGACTTTAAAAACCCTGGATGTGTTCCATTGTGGCCTGTACTAGGTGATCCTAGGCAGAGAGATTGGACCAGGTGATCTCTAGAGGCCCCTTTCAACCCCCAGCATTCTGTGATTCCATGATGCATGATCAGTTAATTGTGTGCATGAGACTCCTTGCAAGACTGGATTCGCCCCAGTCTGTATTGCCAACAGCCAAGCCACCCCTTCCTGACCAACACAGCTCTGTGGTGGTGGCACTGGGCTTTTCAACGTGTTCTGCGTATGGGGCTGGCCTTTGAGGGCAAGGAGAGACCTTTGAAACCTGTAAGACTAGTTTGGGGGCAAAAGAGAAATATATAAATGTGTGTGGGGTGTGTGTGTGTGTGTGTATGACAAATCAGGATATTGAGGACCTTCGATGTTATGCCATGTTTTGGTCTAGTAGTCAAACTCATCTAATTTCATCCAGCTAGTCAATTTCATCAAACTATTCTCATTTCATCACAGAGAAAGTTCAATTTTCTCCTGTTACGTGAGGTGTTAAGTGCAATACAGGCACTTTAGTCTGGCTAGAGCAGAAATAATTTGTTTTGGGGTTTTAGTCATGTTTTGATGTTTTTAATTCAGGCTCCGATGCCTCTGACAGGCTGAGGTTGACACACAGGTGCCAGAACAGGGTGGCCCACACTGGTATGCCACACAAACAGTTGCTCTGACCTGCTCCTTCCCACTCTCCAACCCACCCATGTACACTGTTTCACTTCTCATCAAAGAAAGGCAAGGGAGGTGAAGCAGCTGTCAGGGACACCTGCCCTTTTCCTGCAGATCTGCTCAGTTACACGCCTTTCACTTGGCAATATAGACCGGTTGTGCTTTAGGATAAACACACTTCTTTCCTCTGCCCACGGCTCTGGATCAATCAGCAGCTTGAAACAGTAGGAGGGAAATGAAGCAGTAACACAGAGGGAACAAATGCGAGTTCAGGGTATGACAACATGAGGGCATACCGTCCCGCTCAGTGGGACTACAGCTGCATTGGGCCATGACCAAATCTATTAATAGACCATGCAGAGCTCTTCACAGCCCGAAAACTTTGCAAAGCTCCTCAAACTTTGGAGCTTGGAGCTCTTATTTATTCTCTGTCACGTCAATAATTCCTTTGTGGTGCTCAGTTCAGAAAGGATGAGAAGTCTGACTCTAATCTCTGCAGACTAGATGATGGAAATTCTACTCTTTGTTTCTTCCCTAGACTGGAAGAAATAAATAATGTTGAGCTATAAATCCTGCCCTAACATGGACAGGAGGGTGCCCACAGAGCATCTGGCTTGTTGGTAGACACCGGGGACAAGAATAGTTCACTGGCATAGTTCACTGTTGCTGTGAAGAAGGACTTGTTGCATCCTGGGTCCAGGGGACTGGTCTGTGTCCTGCAGCCTCTAGCCCAAGAGTGTCCTACAGTCTGTGGACTGGGACACTTGACATGTTACCCAACAAGCTGGTTGCCATTTTGGGATCGCATGCCTCCTACAAAGCAGCGTGTACACCTACATGAGAAACCATCTTCTTAGCACCTAACTTTACAGTGACAAGCAGACACTCTCAAACTCCAAGTTATTTAATTTTAAACATATTGAAAGTTAAGGAACATGATTTTTACTTCTCACTCAGGAGACACAGTAAAGGAGAACAGGGCAGATCAAATGTTTATTTGCCATAAAAAACATAATCCCGTATATCGTGGTGCTGGGGACCTGCTACTCTGTCAAGATGTCTGTCAGACCCATGAACTGTTCCAGTCCTTTCGTTTTACCAAAGACTGGTCTGCAGCTGGAGTCAAAGCAAGTGCTGCAGCTCTGTGATAAATCTTCCTCTTCACCATGACCAAGGAATAGAAAGGACTTGACGTCCCTGGGGGCAGTGGATGCTTTCTACAGGACATGACCCTAGAGAGCTGGAGTCTGGCGAATGTCTGCTGTGCTGTCTGAAATTGCAGGGGTGAAACCATGCTTGGTGGGAAAGAGCAGCAGCTCTGCGGGAGATAAATGCTTGAGGGAGAGAAGAGAGAGCCAGAGAACAGTGGAGGAAACATGTGTGAGGCGCAGCAGCTGCGGAAACAGGCAGCAGGAAGGTGGTAAGCACTTGGGAACAAGCCCTGGAGAAGAGAAAGGCAAAACACAGTGATGGAAGGAGAGGTGAAATGAGGGCTGTCAGTGGAAACAGCCTGTGGACAATCCTGCTCAGGGACAAGGCCCCCTGGCTCAGATTGTTGGGATGCTTCAGCCGCTTCCACAGCCACTGCAAGATGGAAAAGCCTGAATGCAGCCACCAAGGCTTGGTTTAGCACTTCCCCATTTCAAAGTATACCTTCCGCTTAACTGACTGTGATTTGGCTGTGTGAATGTTCTTATTTAATTGAATTACCTAAGTCAGGAGTCAAGTTAACCCAGATGAATGCCAGTAAGACACTCAAACCTTGCACGGTCTCCTCTCAGCCCACCGGCAATGGCAGGCTTGTTGGGGCACGTAGCCACAGGCTTGCCAGCTTTGCGTGAGGCTCCTTCTCCAGTCAATGGAGCAATGAGAGGGGAAGCAGCCTACCTGCAATGACTCAGTCCACCAAAGAGCAGAGACACCTTGCTGAGGCGTGTATTCCCCTCCTCTGACTATAGGAAGAACCTAAAGCAAAGACAGCCTTTAATTTAGAGATCCCAGTCAAAAAGCTCAGTGTTAGGATGGATCTGAATATCCATGTAGATAGAGGTTATATATGGAAATGTTAGCAGTGTGTAGCAGAGTGAGTCATCTCAGAACCGACTGTACAGTCTTCTGCAAAATAAGCAGCACTTCTTGCATAATTAGAAGTGCATAGAGCACGGGAGCTGGTGTGTTGGCTGCGGCTCTCGGGATTGCGCATTTCAGTTCAGCTGTCTGGAACAACCACAGCTTCTGGCATTACTCTTGAGATAGTGCTGGTGTGGAGTAGTTGAATGGCAAAACTAGCCCCAGTTTTAGTCCCCAGTTCTTAGACCCCAGAATTGATGTAGAGGGGTGTACCTAGCCCAAAACATGCTTCCTCCTGCCATGTGACCTCATACAGAGGTGGGTTCCTCAGCTGCACTGCAAAATCTTGCTGTGGAGGTGGAGAAGAAGTACTTAAACCTGCACGTGCAATCAATGGAGATGTGTTAGTAGGAGGGTGAGAGAACAGAATGGAACAGAACATCAAGCGCAGTAGACACTGAATAACATGGGAAAAAATACAGGCAGTGGAGCAGGGAAGAGGACTTAAGTTTGTCATACATATCGCCTCTGTCCCATCTTCTCCTCTCTCCTCTTCTTTGTTTTTCCAATTGCTAGGACAATGCAATTGAAAAAGAACATCCAGAACCACCCAGTTTAACTTTCAGAACACATAGGCACAATATTTTTACTTAAAGCACATTATAACTTCTTCTATTTGGAGAGCATCGGGGTAAATGTTTTATGCCATAAATTGAGTTTGCTATCGAGCCGGTACTAACAATACAAATTGCTAGTAGGGTCCTCTTCCAATGACTGCTTTGTTCAAATGCATGCTGAAAACTTACTTTTACAATGGCTTTCTTCTCTTTAATAAGATTTGACAAGTTGGCTCTGGCATAGCATGCGTGTTGTTTGTATAAAGCTTAGGAACGTATTTCTGAATGGGGCTGTATAAACACTGCATAGCCTGGACCGGACTGTTTTATTGTGCAACTAAAACGTTTCCTGCTCTATACCATAATGCGATTTCTTATTTTTCCAGCACACACATTAGCCTGCCTTCAACTTCTGCATAATGTAGAAGAACTCGAATTAAATTTACAAGCACACCTGAGCAAAGCTAGTTAGCTCTGGCCAGGTCACGTTTCTGTGATTAAATAATACTGGCTAGTACAGCGCATTGCAGGAAAATGCGGCTATAAATCCCTGTCTGGGTCTATTTCCAATGCTTCCATTGTACTATAGAAACTCTGCTGTGCTTTCTAGTAATCAATAAGCTAGACATGGGGCTGAGTCATGCTGAGCAGATGTGCTAGATGCTAACTCAGAGGAAAGTCACAATGCTGCTGTCCCCTTATGGACCTTCCCATGCTACATAAACATGAATAAATTGATCTTCACAGTACAGAGTTTATTAAATGAGGAAATTCTAGAAAGATTGAACAATTTGCTCAAGGTCAGAGAGTAGGTCCACAGCAAGAGGAAAGATGTGAGGGACCTTGCTGAAAACCTCAACTTATTACCATTTAATATTTAACGTTTAACACAGTGTGCTGAAGGCGCTAGGTGCTCACCTTGCCAGCAGTGGTTTGAGTGAGTAGCACACAACATGTCTACAGTGAGGCAAGACCCCGCTGAGAAAATTGGTTTTCAGTGTGGACCCCTGTGGATAATCAGGGCAGGAGGTCCCTGGCAGAGTGAGAGACCATCTACTGCCTGCCTATGAGGCTGCTTAGGTATGGGGATCAGAGATCCAGGGCTCCACTGCTGTCCTCACTGAGACACATCAGTAGGTCTCATAGGGATCCAGGAGGAGCTCTTGAAGGACAAGTGTACCGATATTAGGGAGCAGAGCTGGGGACAATCTGGTTCATCCAGATCATACTGTGGCTTGCAGACAGATTTCCTTTTGGTGGGAGCAAGGGTAACAGGGCTCTGAGCTGAAGATACACAAGAACATGTCCAGGACAAATGTCTGAGACTGGGGACACAAGGGCAGCTCACCCCCATCTGGAGTTCATGGTCTTTGTAGGTGGTTTTGACCATTTTGCATTTCATTAAAATATTTCATTTCCCAGTGACTTTTAATGTTGCCAAAATTCGACAATTTGGAATCGAGTTTTCCAGTCTGGGTGTTTGCCTCAGGCTGAATTAGTTCAGATTGGGTGGGAAGGAGAATTTCATGTAGAGCTGTTCCTCCTCATGACCAAGGCTCATGCTGAGGGAAAAGGCTTATACGTAAAAAATGCAGTGACTTACCATTTGGAGCTTTCCAGTGTTCTGTGAATGAAAGTATAGTTGTGCGAGGAAAGGGAAAAAGAGGAGGTGAGGTACTGGGCTCTGTGGGGACAGCTCAGACTGATTGCTATTGTGGAAAGAGAGGTGGAGAACCTGGATGGGGTGAACTGGCACAGACAGTGCACCATGACTAAAACTAGGAGGACGAGCTCAAAAACTACAGACTTTACAGAATGGGACTGAATTGCTGAGACTGGGGAAAGTTTACTGTGGGACAAGTTCTAAGAGGTGAGGCAGAAGAAGGTTAGGACAAGGGTAAGTTTTGTGCCCAAGAGAAGACACTAGTCCGTAGCTTGAACCACGTCTGTTCCTAAATCTCACCAGTCAGATGCTGTCAGTGTTTATGTGTGAAACCCCTGATGACAAAATGCTTCATCTCCCACGTACTGTTAGAGCAAACTCTCATCCTACAGGTGTGGTCCTGTAGCTGCCTCAGCAAATCTCAACACTGCGGTGTTTACCCTACTGATAAGTCATGCAAATGTCATGCAACCTTATTTAACTCCCTTTAATTTTGTCTTTAATTGCACACACATAGTTGGGGTTTCTCGGTGTATCCAAAATCCTTCAGCTGCATACTGTGTGCTAAAAAGACAAGTCTCAGCTGGCAAGCACCGAGTCAGTCTGTTATTTTCCAGTACATTCTTGATTTACACCATGGTCTTTGAATCCTACAATGTTTTCTTCATGGTATTTTCTATAGTGCTCAGTACCGCAGTGCAAGAGCTCTCCAACTCTTGGTTCATGTTAGCAAAAGCCCTTTGCAATGAGATATCATGATATTGTCATTTGGCAACTGGGCATCAGATTGCCAAAACAGCTGCCAAGTCAGCGCTGCAGTATGCCAGATTCAATCCACTGGGACGTGACTTTTCAGAGCACTTGCTATACGATAAGAGGCTGCGAATCACTGAAACGTTGCTCTCCCTGACTCAGCTGAGACTGAGAGCTCAGCACTTCTGCAACCCAAACCACTGGGCTTGGAAGTCAGGCACCTAGAAAGTAAAAGAGACACAATTAGAGGCCATCTCTCAAAAGCTTGGCTGAACTGTGTTTCCCAGCACACTGGAACAAAGGAGCAGATAGGATCTACGGATGTAATTTTGTACTTTCTCTTCCCTGCGGAATCTTTCCTCGTTCACTTCTTTCATAATAACATGAAGTAGAGGTGGTGCCACAGCCACAGTGCAGGTCTAATTTGTGTACTGAAGGATGGAGCTGTGTGGGAAAATACTGTCTGATCAGACTGCACAAACCATGTTTGAATAGCACCTGTGAGCACAGGGGCTGAGTTAAGATGGCAAAGGTAGTTTTAAATCAGCATCATCGTTTTAACACTTATGTGTTTGTTCCACCAAGCTTATAAGTGTTCCTTCAAAGTGTAGTAGTTCTGGAATATGGAGTTTTTCTTCCAGTTCTGGGTAGGGAATAGCCAGTGCTATCTTTCTGCCAAAACCTTTTTTGCAACCGGTAGGCTGCCCCTCTCTTGACATTCCTCATCACCTTGGCTTTGGCATCTGAGGATAATAAATGTGCATCAAGCTCAGCATTTCTACCACCACCTACCTGCTTTGACTTTTGTTTCATTACAATTTCAGCAATGTTCTGGTTCATGGCAGATAACCTTCTCTCCCTCTACGGGCTGCTTGTGCCTGTGAGTGTGTGTGTGTGTGTGGAGGGGTTGGGGAAGCGGGTGCATTTCTCATCTCCTCAGCGTTTATTACATTCCTCTTTCTCTACCTCCTCTGCAGCAATAAATCAATGCTACTAGTTACTGTCTACTCCTCAGGCAGCATCTCGGGAGGAGAGGCAAGGTCTCCTGGCTATAATGGAATATATTTTATCGAAAGCTAAAATAGAAGCAAAGAAGTAAAGCAAAGTCTTGATTTTTGCAGATTTTGAGAGGAAGGACCCTATCCAGGTCATGCCAGCTACCTCACCCATCAAGAGAGACATTCTTTGCCCCACACAGGTTACAGTTACCAAACCCAGCCTACGCTGCCTGCACAGTCTGGAGAGGGCAGTGGGATGGGGTGATGTGTCTGCTTCCTTCATAGGAAGGAAAATGTAGGATTTCTGGTGCTACTGAATATTTCCTGCCTGCAGGCAGCTCTAGCGTTGGGATGCACAGTTCATGTGCAAGTGCTGAGGTGAGCGGGTGCTCCTCGTTCGTCTGCAGCAGGTTAACAGCGAGTGAAGCCCTAAAGTAGTTTGTGGATGGAGTAAAATATAACTTGATTATTGTTTACTCTGACAAGAGCAAAGCAACACAGACTGGTGACTGGAAAAAGCGTAGATGTGGTGCTTAGGGATATGGTTTAGCGGTGAACTTGGCAGTGTTAGATTTAGAGTTGGACTCCATGATCTTAAAGATCCTTTCCAACCTAAATGATGCCATGATTCTAAATCAAGAGCAACATCACAGTGGTTCTGTGGCTTGTAGCAACTCCCTGGAGACAACTTTGTCCAGGAAGCCTCTGCCTACTCTTTTGTTGCCTGCCTTTCTAATCACAGCAAACTGTTTTCCTCCACACAGGACTCCTAATTTTCTGCATTTGAAAATGCCCTTCCCACATACCTGGCCCAACAAAACAGGGATTAGATGTCCCTTCTTTCCATCAAGAAAGTCCTGAAGAGATGAGGAGGAGAAATTATAGGAAAAGAAACTGGTGCTGTGGAGAAGAGGTTGAGAAAGGTAGACAGGAGCTTTCTGGAATACTGAGTTTGGCTGGTCCCAAGACCAGAAACACAAAGAAACCCCTGCTTAGGCACCCAGGGCTACATTAAACAGGCAGCTTTAAAGCCAGGCTTGCATCTGGGATTTCTTCATCCTTAAACCTTTCCCATATTATGGGGGTAAGGCATCTGGGAACCTTGGCATAGACGTTACTGAAAGGCTTTTACAAGCAGATTCTCATAGTCTGAAGTGCAGAGAAAGGCTCCCTGACACGTTAAACTGTTTTTATTGTGGCTTCACCGATATATTTTACATGTTCTTTCTGTAGTGGCAAAAAGGAAAGAGTAGGTTCCCCCCAAGCAAGAAATGTACTTTATCACCTTGGTTTGTCAGCAGCAGCACTGGAGCAAGCGTGCACACACACGCACACCTACCTCTAGGTCTTCCCTAAACTCTGCCTAAACTTCTATTAAAGTGGCTGCCTCAAGCTACTGACAAATTGCGTCTGTAACACGAGATGAGCTGGCTGCGAAAACACTCAACGGCTTCAAAACAAGCTCAGATGCCTTCTCCTCCTCTGGCTTTCACCACTTCATAGTGGAAGGCTTTCCCTGAACCCTACTCTGGCTTTAAAGGGGGTCATTTTGCAGATCCTTCAGGGAGGACAATCTCCTTGCAGCAGACTGTGCTTGGATACACCCCCTCAGCCAGAGGAACCGCTCCATTGCTGAATGTGCCAGCAAGCACACAGCTTGTGGAGGGGACACCTCTTTCATGTGGCTTTTCGAGGCCCTAAAATACATGTGATGACGAGCAGATAAAGAAGTACTGTATGCAGAAAGGGGAAGGGTCTGTCTGCTTGCTTGCTCCTCTTTCCTGCAAGAGGTCTCCCCAGCCTTCAGTTCACCCTTGTTGGAAGGGTGAACTTGCATTGTGATAGAGCTGGTATGGGTTTACAAATACAGCAAAGCCTTTGATGGAAAGCTTTGGATCAAGAGGTCTCCTCGTCCCATGGGTAGAAAAGGAGAACATGGTGTAGAAATGGGGAAAGAGTAGCTTGGGAACAACAAGATTTAGCTTGGGAGAAAATTGGTTCTTAGGACACCAAATGTGGCCAGTGCCAAGATGGTGAGATCCTCCTGACACCTGTGTCCACATCCTTGAAACTCACCTGTTTTTGGGAAGCCGGTGGTTTCTTTACCTGCTGAGTGCTGCACTGCAGCTCGGCTTAGTGTTCACTGAAGAAACCCACCGAGACAAGCAACTGTTTAAGACAGAGTGGATTGTCCACAGCCTTGCTGTCTTTCCACACCTCATTCTTCCAAAAGTCTCTCACTTGGTGATTGTAACTGCCCTTTAATTGCTTGCATAATTTAAATTACCTGACAGGTAAGCTGTACAGTAGCTGACAAAAGTACCTGTTACGCTGTTGTTTGGGGTTTTTTAATCATAAATTGAATTTAAATAATTCCTCAGCTGTGATTGCCAGAATTCTGAGTGAGCTGGGAGCTGGACCTTCTTGGTAAACAGCTTACTTTGGGCACAAGTTTACTGTTATTTGGATCTGGTAACGCTGACCAAACATCTGTAATGTGAACAAAAGCACCTCATGGTTTATGCAATCAAATGCTGTAGGGATATCCATCAGTGTGAACGCAGGCAACAGCCAAGAGCAGACCATTCATCACTGTCACTGGCGTTGTTTCTGTTTTACACGCCAGCTAAACTGGACTGGACTGGAAAAAGTCCAGAAACCTTGCAGGGATGAGATGGAGATAGGGCCAGCCCTTCTCAAGGGATTTCAATGTGTTCAAGGTAGAGCAACATCAGATATTGGTTTGTATTGAGAGAAATTGCTTGCATAAAGCAATTAGATAATAAGGATAAGCCTTATGTGGATGTTAGATGTCTCTCTTGGAAGAAAGCCAATGCTATCCTGGCTTGTATCAGAAATAGTGAAGCAGGAGTAGGCAAGTGGTTGTCCCCTTTTACGCAGCACTGCTGAGGCCACACACTCTGTTCAGTTTTGGACACCTCAACACAAGAAGGACATTGAGGTGCTGGAGTGGATCCAATGAAGGACAACAATGTTGGCAGAAGGTCTGGGGAACAAGCCTTATGAGGAGCAGATCAGTGAATCAGGGCTGTTTAGTCTAAGAGAATAAGGTTGAGAGGAGAGATCATTGCTGTCTGCATGAAAGAAGGTTGTAGAGAAGTGGGTGTTAATGTCCTCTCACAAACAATGAGTGATAGGGCAAGAGGAAATGGCTTCAAGTTTCACCAGGGGAAGTTTATATTAAACATTAAACCTTTCTATTGAAAGGGCCATCAGGCATTGGAACAGACTTCCCAGGGAGATGTTTGAATCATCATCCTTGGACCTGTTTAAAAGTGATGTAGATACAAAGCTTAGGGACATGAGATAGTGGTGGGCTTGGAACAGTTGGGTTAATGGTTGGACTAAATGATCTTAAAGATCTTTTCCAACGTAAATGATTCTATGATTCTGTGAGAGAATGAATGATCTCACGTGTGACTTTTTTTTCCCCTGTAAAAAAATAGACAGGGACAACAGCAATGGAGACGCTCATTGGAACCTCTCTTGTACTTCTGTGGTGTAAAGGGGTTGAATTGGGAGTTGAAAGTATTGGCTTATTGGCTAACAGGGAGCCTGTATGAAGCTTTCTTTCCTGAAATGTCACACTGGATGGAAATTGTTTTCTCCAAGAGAAAGGCTGATAGTGACGGATAATAACGGTGTTCAAGAGTGACAAGACGGTCCATGGCTTGGAATAAGGCAGCAGGTGCAGTTAAGAAATCCCACGCCTTACCATATGTGGATTGCTTTCAGAATGAGTAAGTTTAGAGTAAGGTACACAAATGTGAGGGTGTGTTAAATCATCAAACCAGTTAGGAGCCTTGGTTTGTAGTGAGTGTGTTAATCTTGTTTTGCATCCATGCTTGTTTGTTATCTTTGAGGAGTATTTAGTCTCATTGCTTCGTAAATGCTAAATCCCATCTATTAAATAAGATACAACTTCTTTAAACCTCATTTTGTTCTTTTTGCTAATGTGAACCAGAAGTATAAGAGGTACTAGAGGATATAGCATGGGAAGCCACAGATTTAAACAGCCATGTAGCTTAACATATGTTTGTTTAGAAACGTAACTTTCATCATTTTTATTAGAGCAGGAAATGGTGTGTGAGCTGCTCTTTTTTTTTCTTTATTCAGTTTATGTCAGATTCTAGTCCCACAGAAAGTGGAATTAAACAAAAAAGCTAAAAGAACACAATTCCTATAATACATTCATTTAAAAAGCACGCATTTGTGAAAATCATAGAATAATTAAGGTTTGAAGAGACGTCCAAGATCAAGTCCAACCATCAACCCAGTGCCACCACGCCCACTAAACCGTGTTTCCTAGTGTTACATCTATGTGGTTTTTTAACACCTACATAATGTTAGGCAATGACTCCACCACCTCCCTGAACAGCTTGTTCCAATACTTGACCACTTTTCCAGTGAAGAATTTTTTCCTAATATCTGATCTAACCCTCCCCTAGCACAACTTAAGGCCATTTCATCTTGTTCTACTGCTAGTGACTTGGGAGAAGAGACCAACCTTCATGTCTATACAACCTCCTTTCAGGTAGTTGCAAAGAGCAATAAAAATAATAACATGAGTTAATTGAATTTATCTGGTCACATGGATTTTTAAGATTCTAAATGAATACAGTGCATTGTCTCACCCTAGAGACTAGAAGAGGGTAACAAGTTCTGGTTCTCCAACCTTTAAATACTCTCTGAGCTGAAAGCAAAAAAGGTATTGGGCTGAACTTCACCCATCCATCTGACAGTTTATCTGGACTGCAGATTAATTGTGCCATGGGTGCAAGGACCTGAGCTGTGTCGGTGATTTATCAGTTCAGGTGCAGTGCCATATGAAGACTGCATTAAGATTTTAAGGTCAGGGAGGGTTCGGGATGCATATAATTGTGTTTGCACAGTGCTGAGCCTAAGCTAATAAACTCTGCAGGGCCCAGTCTGGCTCCCTGCAGGGCTCCCCAAGTGTCCTGTGCCACACAATCCAGGATGTGTTCTCTTCTGGAGGCCATACTATGGCTAGCAACTTTTACTCTTACCTTTATGAAGACAATGATCCGAAACATCCTCATTGCAGTATCACAGATAATGTGGAGGAAGACTTGTGCTGAACAAAGCTTTCCTTCAAAAGCCAGTTGATCACACCCACCAACTTTGCCTAGGCAGATTCAGTATTTTCCTCTGCCTGCCCTCAGAACTTGGTGAATAAAGCACTCGGGGTGCTTAGTACAAAAATACTTTTGTGTGATAACTCAGATTGTTTGGTCACATGTAGCAGATTTAGACTTTAACATATGTTGACCACAACTTCAGTCGTGTTTGTTTTTAAAATAAAACAAACTCCAATTCTTTTTTCCATAGGTGGGTTCTGCATTTGCAGGAATTCTTAGAGTACGTGCTTTCTTCTATGTGGCCATGGTTTGTGCTGCTGGCAACTTCTATTCTTCTGGCTGTTTGGTTTTAGACTATCACGAACACCATGGAGTTCCAGTGATGGGATCTATATGGAGAGCAAAAAAATAAAAAGAAAATAAAACAAAAGGAGCAAATTTCCTGCTCCAACAGAAAGATGTCTACAGATGAGCCAGGTGTGTAAACTCCAAATGTCGTCAACTGAAATCTAGGCAGTGCAGTCAGCAGCATCTGGAGAGTTATTCATTGGACCAAATTCCGATGTGCGACTCAGTTGGCTATACACAGATATCAACTTTC
Source organism: Phoeniculus purpureus (assembly GCA_028565055.1). NCBI lineage: Eukaryota > Metazoa > Chordata > Aves > Bucerotiformes > Phoeniculidae > Phoeniculus > Phoeniculus purpureus. Next base: position 46,753 of record JAOXOE010011178.1, read on the forward strand.
TTTTGAGATATCCTCCTATATTTAACATATTCACACAAGACTGGCAGATATTATTCAAAACTAATGGGAGATTAATAGCCTTTAGGATAAACACCAAGTGGTATAATCAAACCAACCAGCACCTATGTATTGGCAACGAAATCCCCAGGTCTAAAGACTGGCACGTGATCTGTGGACTGAACAACAGGTGATTCAAGAATGAAGCCGTGAAACTCAAACTTGGCCTTTCCAGCGCCAGCTTTGATAAGGTTTCAGCACACAGTGAGAATGAAAAGCATGTGAGTTGTAATTCTCGTGAGTTAAACAGTTCCCAAGTTCATTGCTCACCTTGTAGACAAGAGCTGCAGTTCCTGATTAGCTTATGCCAATCATTGACCAACAGGTTGGTCTTGCAGGAGATCCAAGTAAGCAGCACCACATTAATACAAAGCTGGCAGGAACTGGGCCAAATACAACCCCCAATGAAATGGTGAAATTATGTCTAAATATTAATCTGCCTTCGATTTCATTATTTTAATTGCGGTCATTATTACCATGACTATGAGTGGTGAGTTATCCTCCTCGCTCAAGTCTGCAACGAGTAGGACTTCTGCATAGCTACGCTTGATTGTTACCAGGGTTCCCTGTAGTAGCATTTGCGTGTTTAATTTTACATGGCATGAGAAAATTAAATGATCAATATTAGGCTAAGAGCACTCGGTTGTTCTTTCTTTGCTTTTGTAATTGCTGATGTGATAGGAAAATAATTACTATGTTCAGTTTATTGCTGTTCTCATTGTCCTCTGTTGGTGATTTTGTTGTTTAGCTACGGACTTGTCTGATTTAAATTGTCTATAATATTGTCTTGGAAGGAAATAGACAAGAAAGGGGAATGGAAAGGAAGCAGGAGAAATTAAAGGCTGATCTAACATTAACATAGTGTTTACTCTGGCTCTTGGCAAGGTCTGTTGGTAAAAGGAGACTCCCAAAGCAAAACATCATCCAGAGGGGATGTGTTTAAAGTGACACTGTCAACTTAAATATAACACTTCAGGTTTTTTCCTTTTTTACTACGTGTTGTTACAAGGAACACCCAAACCAACTGTATCCCGCTCATGCCATTGGAACGCCTCGAATTATTACAGCTGACAGACTAGAGAAAAAGCACTTCTCTGTACTTTTTGGTTTGCTTTCACTGCAGCTGATAGCGCTCTGCCCATGGCCACCATCTCATATGGAAAGTTCATGCACAAAAAGGGCCATGCCCAGATCTTCTGTAGTTTCTTATTGAACTAATCCACAGCTGGTTGGTTTCTTTAAACTTCATTATTTCCCTCTCTGTGCATTAGGGCTCTCTCCTGTTGTTTATGTAGCTTTTTGAGCGAGGAAGCAGAGAGGAAAAAAAAATCACCACTGATGTATTTAGAAAATAGATTTTTAAACCAGCAGGGGAAGTAGATAAACAGAAATCTCCATCAGTCCTCTGTGGAGAACAGGTACCCACAGGGTCCTTGCTTTCAGCCATGCAGGGACATGCCAATGCCCAGTGAGAGGATGCCTTGTGCCTTTGGAAGCCAGTGGGACTAGGATGATAAAGAGATCCCTCTTACTGCGATGCCTACAAGTCACTGGCGTCAGTGCTGAGAAACCTTGGGAGAGAGATGGAAACAAAACCGGCGATGCGCTGCCTTTGTTTAGCTGCTCTCCCAGGTTTCAAGGGAGCTGAATACAAAGGCACTGTGGCATATGCCAACTGTTGACTCTATCAAATAATAAAGCAGTCCCAGTGGGTATTAAGAAGCGTGGAATCATTCTAATGAGTCTGGCAAAATCTCATTAGGATGAACAGCAGGTTATGACAAAATATTTGCTCTGTATGCAAATGACTTGTTTCCTTCTCTGTCTACACACAGTTGCATGAGCACTTGGTAATAGGAGATGTCAGATAATTACTCACTGGAGTAAAGCACCACATATGTGGTGGTTGTGTTTCTAAAGCATTAGTAGCAAAAAACCAGGGAAAATGGTGGAAAAGAGATGTGCTTTTTGGGGGGTGAGCGCCCTCCCATATCGCTGAGCTTTACCTGCACAACAGACAGTTTTGCTGAGCACCCAGACAATCCAGCCGTCTTACCAGACAGGACTTCAAAGTTAGGAGAGATGGGCTACAGGCTGTCAGAACTTCTCCAAGAGCTGTGAGCACTGAAGTCAAGATGGAAGTCATGCTTACTGGTTGTTACCTGGAGACTGTTTGCTGCAGGGTCTCTGTAAGATAGGGCATTTAGTGAGCTGACAATTAGCAAGAGCCATTTGCTTTCCTGCTGAAGTCCTGTACAGGTGGGGTGAAACCAACACAGTAAAGAGCAGAATTTTGCTTCCCTCACCATCCAGCAATTTTTAAAAATTATTAAAAACGCTGTTGCACACTAGTAATACCACAGGCTTTTCAGTCTGCATGTCTTTGTCACAAGTGCTTTTCATCCAGGCGCTATGTCAAGGAAACTCAACAGCATCGTTCCTTCTTTTATGAGTTTAGGAAGTCCAGAGTAATCACATTATTGCAGTATCACTGTGTGGTTGGGGTTGGAATGGACCTCTGATGATCATCTAGTCCACCCTCCCTGCCAGAGCAGGTTCTAGAGAAGATCACACAGGAACACATCCAGGCAGGTTTTGAATGTCTCCAGAGATGGAGGAGACTCTGCAGCCTCTCTGGGAAGCCTGCTCCAGCACTATGCCACTCTCGAGCTAAAGAACTTTGTGGTTAGGTGGAACCTCTTGTATTCCAATTTATATCCAGGGTCACTGATAGGACAGTCAGAGAACTGGGAAGCAATGTCTGGTCTTCCTGATTCTCAGATCAACACCTTGTGAGCACAGGGGCACTGTGACTCACTGTGTCATTGCTGCGACTCTGGGACCGACAGAGCTACCAAAGCTACGCCTGTAACTGGTGGGGTGTATGTTTGACTCTCTGAGAATGGGAACTGGCAATACCACCTCAGGAAATCCAGACCTCCAGCCTAGGATTTGATAACTGATGTAGGATACCACATGGTATTCACTTTACATTTAATAATTGTATTAAACTGAGGTCTGCAGTTGAAGAGCTGCCAAGATGGCTGCAGGCCAAGAACTACATTAAGCATTAAAACTCAGGCTCGACGAGGCTTGCAGGGCAGTCAGGCTTCTTCTCACAGTTGGGTTACACATGTCGAGGTAGCATGTTCCAATCCAAACCAACAGCAGCAAAGATTCTGATTCTGCCTACCAGGTTTTGCTGACCAACAAGAAGTGATGGAACATCCAAGCCCTCAAAAAGCAGTAGCTCTTAAGCAACAAATAGTTTTTCCCCCCTTCCCTTTTCTTTCTTTGCTACCCATCTAGTCAAACAACTGAGTCTTTGTTCAGTGAGAAAACTGAGGACACCAATGGTAGTGACCCATTTCAAGCTAGAAAAGTCATCTGATGTGAGTGATGGCCTGCACCTGCCGACCAAAGATCATGCCCATGGTGATCCCAGGTGTGTATCACAGAATCACAGAGTGGTAGGCATTGGAAAGGACCTCTGAAAATCAGCTAGTCCAAGCTCCCTGCTAGAGCGGGATCACCTACAGAAGATCACAGAGTAACACATCCAGGTGGCTTTTGAATGTCTCCAGAGAAGCAGACCCCACAACATCTCTGGGCAGCCTGTTCCAGTGCTCTGTCACCCTCAGAGTAAAATAAAAAAGTCGTGTGCACCCCCCCCAAATGCAGCACGGGTAAGCATGCACCATATTTGGCTCAGTATGGGTGAAATGCACCATGTTTGGTTCTCCCTACCCAAAGCATCCCTTCATCACATCCAACATCCGTTGTGTCCTCAGACTCATGCTCTAACAGCATACCTCCAGGTGTACAGCGTACATTTGTAGGAATTCTGTTAAAGCATCACTTAGGTGAGCTGAGGCACAGCCATCAGGATATCTTACACACTTCCTGCTGAAGAAGACAAGCAGAAAGGAATTATTTCTCCTGCAGGATCACAAGAAGATCACATGGGCTTCAGAGAAGGTCCAAGACCAAGCAGCAGAAGCCCTAAGGAAGGAGTCAGTATGTGCTGCTTGGCCTTAGCAGCAATCTTTGCCTTCTTTTTTTAGCAGTAGAGCAGTGATCTTCTAGAGACTAAGAGGACAGCTTACTAGTGCAGAGGCACCTGTGCTGTCTGAGGTGCCAAAACTTACCCTGTTCAGCCTTCACCAATTTCTTCCAGAGGGAGAAAGTTCCATATATGACCACTGCAGTATCTGACAGGTTGTAGAGGTTTCTTGGGTACCTTCAGGGGTCCAATATGGCACTACAAGTCTGTTTAAGGAACAAGACCTGCTGTGTGCCTGTGTTGCAAGGTGGTCCAGTTGCCCAGGGTCTCATTTTAATTTTTTCAGTCTGAACCCTATTGTTAACAGACATTGATCACAGTGAAAAGGGACTGTAGGTCCCTTTGTTACGGGTTTGGAGGCATTTGAGAGGACCTATGCATTCGTGCCTTACAGTCACAGAATCACAGAATGTGTTGGGTTGGAAGAGACCTCTGAGGGTCATTGTAATCATTTGAACTTTAACCAGGTGAGACTCAAATCGAGGATCTTCTGCTTCTAAGAGTGATGCCATTTCCATGGGAACAAGACAGAGAGCTATTCCTTCCCATACTCTTATTTATCAAAGGAATTTGTGGAATTTGAAGGGTGTTGCTCCTGGCTGTGGCCATCCTGTCAGAGTTTTCTGTGGTTGGCTGTGCAGCAGACTCTCTCTCTCTCCCCGCAAGGTCAACAGTTGTTTGGGATGAGTGGTGGGCAGTTAATTTGCCATATCTGTTTGTTTTCCTCCTTTTCTTTCTCTCAATAGAGTGTGATTTGGTTTTCAAGGTGTTGGGAATGCAGCATGGCTGGTGTCTGATGTACCAGGAGAAAGAGGGAGGAAGAGTGGAGGGTGGGGGGGCCAAAAGGCTCTGCCCCACCTTTTTTCTATCTTCTAAAATCCTTTCTTTACTTTTCTTTTAATAAAATCCTTTCTTTACTTTTCTTTTAATAAACTCCTTATCTTTATAACAAATTTTGATTTTGCTTTTGACCCTGAGTGTAAGGAGTGAAAACCAGCAATTTAGTCCAGCCCCCATACAACAAGCAGGGACATCACTAACTAAAACAGATTGCTCAACCCCTTGATCCTGAATGTCTCCAGGGGTGGGTCTCCACCACCTCTCTAGGCAACCTGTTTCCTTGTCTTCCTACTCATAAAAATTATTGGTGTTAAAGCTGATAGAGGAGAGCGCTACACTCTGATTTCTTTATCCTCAGCCTCTCAGCTGTGACAGCCCTCACTTTTCTGTTCCATTTTCTCCAGTCCCAGCCACATTCTGCAACTTCCAAATCTGACCTTCCCAGAATGTCTTCAGAACTTGTCTCAGAGTTTGCTCAATCCTACCTTTGCAATACAACCCCCTTCCAATCTTCAGTAGCTTTATTTTTCCATTCACTTCCTACTTGTTCTACCTACCTCCTACAACCTTGGCTGCTCCAGACTCTCAAAGTTAGAGTCTTCACGTCTTCTGTAGCTCCCTGAGGCCCATCTCTCTATCTACACTCTGTGCTTATCCTTGAAGGACACCACTGTTGATCTCCCCTTGGCCAAAGTAGACAAGTGACACATTCCCCTTTACCCCCAGGGTTAGAAATACACTTGGCCAGATCTAGAGCAAAAGTGAAAGTGTCTGGATAGAAATTGGTTCCCCTAATCTGAAGATGATAAGTGCTATATCAAGGTTTAGTTGTCATTACGTGACTAGATAAGCTTCTAGGAAGTCTGAACTGTGTTGGATCAGCCCCACTCCCATTTTCCTGCTGAACATAAACTATAAATCACTAGTAACTCGAGGGTAGACAAGATTCTTTAGAACAGAACAGCAGGTAGAGGGATGAACAGAAGCACCTTTCTTTTCCTTTCAGTTCTCAGCATTATGCTGAGTTTACTCTGCAAATAGCTGACTGAAAAATGTCCTTTCACTTTTGTTTTAAGTAGCTCAGGAGACCAATTATTTATCTTTCCTGCTTTTCTCCTTTCTCTTCCTCTGCATGATAAATGAAAGTGGTATTTTTGTGGACTCCGGAATCAAGATTCATCCTGTCTTTCAGCCTCTGTTGAGGCACTTAAGCCAGTAGTCTGATTGCCTTCAGATTCCCCCTCTAATCACTGGAGGACAGTTACTTTTAGGGGTTTTGAGAGTACTTTGCTTTAGGCTGAAATATCCTTTAGATCTAGTTGTGTCACTTCTCTCAGAGCCAGATCTACCTGAGATCAAACATACAAGGTGCGTTTCGTGGCATGGTGCTTTCTCCACCCAAGATGTTTCTCAGCACGCCCAGAACTCTTAATGAGGCTGGACCACAGTTGACTTCACACTCTGTAAATGTCTGTACTCTTTGGCATCTCCACTTTGCAGTTGCTTGGGATTTTCAGAGGCATCTCTATCTCTCCAGCTACATTTGTTTTATCAGGAACCTGGAGGCAGTTCGACCCTTGTGATGGTTGTCCTGTACTTCCTAGAATGTGCACAAGGGTTTGGCTCTAAGGTCTGAATACTCTCTCCTCCATTAGGACAAACGTTGCTGGGCAGCCATGGGACACTGTTTACTTCTTCCTCTACAATAAAACATTAGAGATGTCTTTGAAGTCTCTGACCTCAATAAAACTTAATGAAAATTTCGATCTTCACCTTAATGTAGAGTTTAGAGGATCCTGCTTAGGTTGATGGAATATCTGAGGGTTATTTTTTTTACACACTCTTTTCCACTGTCTCCAGGGAAGACAGGAAATCAAGCAGTTTGCTGTACACTTGCTAACCTTACACTGTGACACCATTTTTGGAAACACTGGGAGAAATAACTTAGCCAGGTTGAGTCCTGTAAGGGAGTAGTATAACTCCAGATCGTGTATAACTTAAACTTCAGCAAGATCTTTCTTCCATTAATTACAGAAGAACAAAGCATCTACTCTTTCATATTCTTTTTAAAAATCACCTCTTCCTAGAACCTCAAGTCTAAGGTATTTTTACTGTGAAAAAGAGCTTCATGGTAATGATAGCAGAATATCAGGTTACCAGCTCTGTATAACAGTCCTCTGTTCGACTTCTGTCTACTTCTTAACAACATTTAGTGAGACACTGAATGCTTTCCAGAGACACCTTTAATTCACATGCTAAGAATGTTTATGCCTCTCAAGTGGTCAAATTAAATTGTATGAAGTGAACCCATGGGCTTGATGTAGGTTTAAAATGTTGTGTGTTCATGGAACAATGAAAACTGAATAAACGCTGCCCAAAGAATTTCAGAGAGGATTAGTTCAAATGTTTAACTAAACTAATGTCTGCCACGGTTGGTTTCCACGGGCATTTGTTTGTTCTGGCAAAAATGCTCCTTCCTGAAGCGTTTAACCAAAGTCTGATTTTAAGGGTTGCATTTGTACTGTCAGGGAAAGCAAACTACGATTTTTGCCTCCCGTGATCACTTCTGACTGAACAGCTCCATGCAACGGCTCCCGTACAGGAGGTGTCCAGCAGCCAAGCCAGGAGCTGAGCACTGACTAGGATGGAGGGAACAGAACACAGATACACAAGAAGGCATTGAAACAGTTACTGGTGGTACTTTAGTTGTCTGGGTCTTAAAAACACTAATTTGGTTTGCAGCAAATGTTTTCACAGACCGCAATAGCCTAGGCTTGAACAGCTCAGCATCAGACCTTGCAAACTGGGCATGATTTGGAGTCATGACATCTCTGGGTGAACCCTTTGATATCATACAAGGTCAACAAAGATAAGCAAGTCTTCCAAGACGGTCTGCTGAGCTGATTAATCTCTCCACACAAACACCATCTCCCAATCTCAAAAGTCTTCAAGGAAAGCTTTGAGGATGAGGTAGGAGTATGGGAGAATTTAAATGAAGGGCGAAAAGACTTGCTGTGTTGAAGTTATCTAAACCTTTCACAGTAAACAGCTCTCAGGCTGTACTCACCAAAAGTGTAAGCATAAAAAACAAAACTAAGTTATACCCCAGAATATTGTGCTTCAATTTAAAACCAAGTTATATCTTAGTTATATCCTATTTTGTGAAGTCCTGCTTCAAGTAACAATAAGTCTGCATAGTATCATAGCATTGTTTAGGTTGGAAAAGACCTTCAAGATCATACAGTCCAACCATTAAGCTAACTCTGCCAAGCCCACCACTGAACCATGTCCCCAAGATCCATATCTACATGAACTTGCTGAGTTCAGGGGGACAATCACTTACCTGCTCTTGCTGACCACTTTATTTCTGATACGAGGCAAGATGCCGTTTGCCTTCTTGGCCATCTGATCAGGCTTTATACTAACACCACCAATTAATGCAATTAATAACAGTTACCCCAAGCTGTCTAGCGAGGTGTTCTGTCCCAAATTTAGCTACAATCACCAGAAGAACTCAGGTTCTTCTTCTTTTGATTACCTGGCATCAAAGAACGTCATACAGAAGATTCTGGTGTCTGCTCATGAGATCTTAAGAGAACTAAGCCAGTGGTTTTCCAAGAGCAGACATGAGTCCCAATAACGTTTTAACATTCTTTTGGCTGTGCAATGAAGCAGATATTTTCTTCATGTTTTTAATGAAGGAATAGCTGAAGGTTGGTGTTATAGTTTGAGGCAGTAGTGAGGGAGGGGCCAACATGGCTCCTCTAAGACATTTAGGGAAAAGAACAAAACCTCTTCCCAGCTCAAAGGTGAAATTGCCACTGACTCAGCCAACCAGTGCCTCTGTGAATTAATATATTTGGGTGGGAAAAGGAGTTTTCATTGGCCTTTGTGCTGGTTTTTCATTTTATTTGGGGGCTTTTGTTTTTCTGGAAGATCCTTCTTCTGTTTGGGAATGGGGAGCAGAGAGAGGTCAGCTGCACCACAGCTCCGGTCTGTGGAAATGGAAGTAAGGGGAAGTGTCCTTGGGCAGTCCTTGCCTTGGAACATGGTCAAAAGTGACTGTAAACAGAGGTAGTCTGCAGTCAATGGAGAACACGGAAGCTGGTGTGGAGCAGAGCCAGCAGTGGCAGGGGCTGAGACACTGAGTTCTTAAAACGTTCATGACTTATAAGAGCTGAAGAGGTTGTTGGGGTCACAGCCCCCTATGCCGGATAGAGCTGTGACTGATGGACTGTCTCTGGGAAGTGGGAAGTCACCTCATTGCCCTTGAAAGAACAAAGAGTCTTTCCCTGAAGGAAAGTAAGTTTCACAGCTGGGGCTCAAAATGTACCTCAGGGCTTGCAAACTCTCCTCTCTTGTTTGTTGGTTTGTTGTTGATGCTGCAAAATGGGGGTTTGTTGTTAAAATTAAATCTGAATGGTTTCCCCAAGTCAAAATCTCTTTTGCCATAAGTTACCATAAGTGGTGACTTGGGCCTCCTCTTTGTTTTCAGCTCCCAAGCACTTTGCTGATTAGGGAGAGTCTGTCCCAGGCTGGTCAGTGTGGCCAAACTGTTGGCAGTTAGCTAGGTCAAACTACAGGGTAACTAGCTGGACTACTGCAGTCGTGAGATGACTCTGTAACCTCTACAGCTCTATTCAGGGATGTTATTATCTTTATTTATCTATTTAATAGTGTCTGTGCTTTAATCGATACTGCTGGTACATGTCTGGAGGGAGACCCACTAAACACAAACAGCAGATATTGATCCTCATGTCTGTCAATCCATCAGTAGTCTTCAGCCCTGAGATCTGATGCTCTTCTTTGGCATCACACTTAAATACCACATAAAGAAACTGCTCCAACTGGTGATCTTTGCACTGTACTTAACAACATCGGAAAGTAATCATGGCTAATTGTTATGGCTGTAACTCCAAACCTGACAGCTGGCAGAGAATCAGAGGACTGCGTCGCATTTGCTGAAGGTCTCCCTAATACATTCCACCAGACAGTTTATGGCAGCCCTCTCCACAGTCTTGCCCTTTGACTACTTGCATTTCTCCAGTACTCAGGTAGTTGCTGCCAAGGCTGTTCTCCTCTAGGGTTATTATTTGCACAGTGTAATTTCTTGGAAGCACAGCTGGCAAGTGTTGCTTTCACACAGGCTGAATTAGATCTATATGGAGATGGGTTGATAGTGTAAAGATTTTAGGAGTGTCTAGCGAGTGAATAAACACTGGTTATAAACAAAAAGCAGGTGCCATCTGCTCCCACTCAAATAACTCCTGTTGACTGCAGTGGAGTGTGACAATTTTCACAGCCACTCTGGTTTTCTGGTAATACTTTATTTATTATTAACAACAACTTCAAATTACAACCCAAGAAGGCTGAGGGGACTAGAGAACTGAAAATGCTGATAAAGGAGCATGGATCCATTCCCATGAAATAGAACAGGTCAGCTGGCAGTTAAGAACAGTTCTTCTATCCCAGCAGTAGGTGCCTAAGCTGAGACGACACAGGGTTTCCTAAGTGGCTTTGGCACTGTGGGATCGGTCGTTCTTGTCACAAGATCCAATATGAAGAAAACGCCACCAATGCAATCGCTTCTAAGAGAAACCCGTGTGCTAGGGATGTGTAGAAACAGATGTGCCTCTCCTTGTCCAGAGCTGTTGCTCCTTCAGAAACGCAGAGCTCCAGGAAAGACTACTAGGCTGGCATCTTCCCTGCAAATAAGTTGGTGACTTCATCAGCCTGTATCGCTCTCCCTCCAGCAGGAGCACATAGGCAACTTCAGAAAGCCTCGCACCACCTCTGAATAGGAAAACCACTGAAACAAGGAAAGCCCTTCGGATGGAGCAGTGGTTGTCAGATCTGCTTCGTGTGCCACCAAAGTCAGAGAAGAGTAAAACGCTTGACTGATCTTCTGGTGTCTGAGCAGATGAAGGCTGACACAGTGCAATAAAACCACTAGCAGCTCCAAGGCATTGGGTAAAATCTGATCAGTGGCCAAAAGGGAGCATGAGGGAGTTTGTTTTGCAAGGCTTGCTGCCCTTGGTGTTGGGGAATTGCCCTGGAAGGTGTGAAACTGTGCTATCAAAATGAAGAAGTTGTGAGCACACGTAACTGCTGTATGCCATGTGCTGTCGCTTTCTGGCTGCGAAGCGGCGCGCTTTGCCGTACAACACCGTGCTTGAGCGTAGAAGCCCAACAGAACCGAGCCCACCTTTGTGTTCAGCACACCACTGGAGAGATTCGCATGGAGCCTTTAGCCATGGTGCCTCTTGTAGCTTCTTGGGTGCGTGCGCTGCATGAACCCGGATCGTCTCTAGAGTTGCCCAACCGCACTCAGGGCACCTGATCAGGCTATGGCGCCTGAGTCATCGCTGCTGCTGCTGCTGCGCAATCCCAGGGGAGCTGCCTTAGATTTTGTCTGCACGCTCAGCGCCTGAGGCATGGGTGAGGTAATCCAGAGACAGAAGAGGCTTAAGATAAGGTGTGGGCACTTCATCATGTGCCTGGGCCTTTTAAGCTACAACCTGCATATCAGCAAGTAGCATATTCTTCCCTTCAGGCAGTTTTGATGATACTGATGCTCTGAAGTCAGTGGAGTGTAGGTGAGGGCAGGAGAGGTTAAAATGGTGTAACCAACCCAGCACAGTAGGAGCACTTGCAGGAGAATTCAGCAGGGTGCTTTTTCCTTTAGTTACGATGCCATTAAACTAACGATCTAACAGCTAACACCATGGCTACTAAAGAAATCCAGCTCTGCCTTTTGACCCCATGGCTTGTAAAACACAACTTGCATGCTAGTCAGGCTGGTATAAGCAAACCTGCTGGCCTCTACAACTGTAGTTAAACTGTAGTCACCTCCCAGGGTTGCCCAAAGGTCCTTACGAGTTAAAGCTTAAAAGCTATCTGTTATGAAGACAGAAAAGCTGTTTTCTCTGGCTTACTCTATTGCCTGATGTTGCTCCTACCATTCCTTCCTTCCAGACTCAGTCCCAGGCACCAGCATTAAAAGACGCGTGCAGTAACGGGGTTTGTATCTCAGTGTGACGCAGCACACAAGGCTGAGGAAGTCTGCATTTGTGATTGCTTTCAGAGGCTTAGGAGCATTTGTAATGAATAAGATGCTAAAAGGAAACCAAATCAACAATAAGGGCTCAAGATTTATGTTTTTTTTCAGGAGAAAGCGAGGAAGAAAGGAGAAAGTCTGAATGCTTACAGCTCACCCGACTCTATTCAGCATCTTCACATGGGTGTGAAGGGCAAAGCACAGTGAACTCCTGTGTTGGACCAACTAGGCTGGGCTTTGCCAGTGAAATTGAAAGAGGCTAGGAGACTTCAAACTAAATAAGACAGTGGGAAAAAGTAATGAAGGAATTAAACTGACCTTCTTTAGAAATGGGTGAGACAGGGTAAACAGGGAGAGATCTTGTTTTGCTTTCATCCTGGAAAAAATAACATTTCTTCCTTTCCAGTTCAGCACAGTTGACTGATTTGGAAACAAATCTGTTTTCTCTGGAAAGATTTATTTGCCCAACAGACATCTTTTTTTTTTTCTTTTTGGCAAAAAGCAATAGGTTGAAAGAACAAGGCTTGTCTTGTTAGTAGGTTTAAAGGGCTCAGTAATTAACTGGTGCATTTGGAGGCACGGCATGCAGGATACTTGCTGCAACCTACTTTATTAGAGTGTCACAGGGAAGTGCTGGGAAATAGGCGACTTTAAAGAGCACTGTTTCTTAGACTGTATCAGATAGCAGGATTATTCAGTTCTGAAGTTAAGCCAGAGCATTTTCTGAGCTAAAGGATACTCTAGGGTGACCTCTGAGAACACGCTTTCATCTGTGACATGCTTTCACCCATCCTTTCCCTCTTTCTTTCTGTCTTTTCTAAGCTGAAAACAAAGTGACACTTATTTAGTCCAAGAGACAGCATGCACTTCTTCACATCACTCCTTTGCAGTACATAGTAGGTGCCTTCAAACCACAAACTGACATCCTGTGGTTTGAGGAAGTCAGTCACAAGGGTCATTTATCCCTGAAGTCTTTGCCTTTTGGTGCACAATGTGTAATGATGGTATTCACCGCCAAGCCTCTCTTATTCCCTCACCCTTTTCTGCTCTTTTTAAATGAATTACTTTATTTTTTTAAATTAGGTGTGATACTCCAGGCAATTTTTGGCTTGGAGCACAATAAATGATGGTAGCTCAAAACAGAGCTGTAATTCCATGCTGCAGTGATTTTAGTCCTGGGAGCTTGACCTTGTAAAGTCCTGAAGATCTGCAGCTTGCAGTAACTGTAAATAATGTGGAGAAGTGCTCAGCAATCCTGGGATGCAGCTACTATCAGCCTGTTACCTGAAAGAAGCCAAAATAATCATCCTTATTTGGAAACGCAAAGCTAGTGAGTCTCTTCTAGTGCCAAACAAACCCTTGTTGGAGCAAAGAGAGCCTCTTCCAGCATATTTCTGGAGACGCATAATGTAAACATTCATCTTGCAAAATGATGCCTCTTGTATCTCAAAGGCAACCTAAAAACTGAAATCTCTCTAACTCCTTTACAAGGTTAGATTTGCCACTGCTACCAGTTTGGCAATTGACTTTGGATTTGTCTGGACATGCTTGAAACTTTGGATATGCACAAACATTGAAAGGGTCATCAAGCACTGGAAGAAGCTGCCCTTGCTCATGGTTGAATCACCATCCCTGGGTGAGTTTAAGAGTTGTGTTGATATGGAGCTTAGGGACATGGTTTAGTGGTGGACTTGGTAGAGTTGGGTTCATGGCTGGACTTGATGACCTTAAAGGTCTTTTCCAACCTAAACAATGCTATGGTTCAATCATCCTGTTTCTTACTCTTGTTAGGACCCTTCAAATTGAAGGTAAGACGTGGTCCTAAATATCAGTGTATATTTATGTCTCTATTGTTTTTATTCTTTCCCACCAAATGCCATTTATCTTTAGAGTCTGAGTTACTTTTGTCACGTGTTAACAAGCAACTTTGTGTGGAGGAAGAGCAAAAGCATCTGGGTGTATGGGTGTATATACACCAAAGTTGCACAGCACTTGGATCTGAATGAGATTTGTCAGAAAACTCCATCCTCTTTCTCATTTAAAAGCCAGGTCATCAGTGTTTTGCTTAATCTAGAGCCCAGGGGAACAATCTGTGAGGAAAATCATGACTTGCTGAATCATTGCCTTTCCTGACCTCCTTTCTGCATTGGGAAAGGACAGAGGCATCTGCAGCAGTTCAATTTATCTAACAGCATCATTTCATGGCTGCACCAGTGAGACTATAGTTTTACATTTTCCCCAGCTCCTCGTGTGAGATGAGAGTGGCAGGACTACCCTGTCTGCTGCTGCTGGCACGGGAGACCCAGCAATTCAACTCAATGGTCTGGGGAGGAAGAGCTGGTCATAGCTCAATATGATTTGCTTTCACAGTCTCCTCCATAGGGAGAAAAGAAGTGTAGCGAGAAAGGATTATATGGAAAGGATGAAAGCAGATAGAGAAGCGAGAGTTAACGGGCGTGCTTTTCCAAAGGAATAACTCTCCTGACATCTCAAGGGGTGGGTGAAGGGCATATCGACTTGTCAGTTAAACACAGCCGTTAGTTTCAAGCCCATACTAATTAGCCAGCTTAGAAAAACCTGCTGCTCAGCATCTCTAAATGCAGGCTACAGCGTCTGCCACTCCTCAGCTCAGATATATTTGTCCACATCCTCTGGTACAGAAGCAGCTTGGTTAGTAATTAAAAGAGAACCTAGGATTATGCGAGTCTTCATCTGGTATTTTTCTCACTTGCTGCATCCAGGTCAGCCCAGGACAAACCACTAACTGAATAAAGACTGGGAAGCCTGCTGTGTACTGGGATCCCACTTGCGGAACGGAGCAAATCACAGCAGCGCCAAGCCCCAAGTCACTTCCTTGTGACTGCACTGGCTCACACCTGCATAAGCAAGAGTCATAGTCCCTAACCTCTACAGAGCTTAATTGCAGTGGTGGCGGGGGAGCCTGGAAGACTCAGAAAAGCTATGTGGGAAGAGACAGTAGTATTAGACCAAGAGTCTGGGGAACTAGCACAGGCTGCAGAATGCTTTCCCAGTGTGCTTGGAAATCACACTTCCCACACTGTAATTCAGGGCTGATAAACCACCACTAAATTACAGCAGCCCTGGAAGCCCCAAGTGACTTGTATTGTTTGGGTACAGCAGCAGTAGGAGGATGGGGCAGGTCTGTAGATGTGCAATTTCCACTTGATAGAAGTACCTCAATTAAAGTGTTTAACTTCACCTACTTTTTGTTCCAGTAAAAGGATAATAAGTCTGCTTGGACATCAATGCATGGAGTTGTGATGTCAAAGTAGGGTGAATTCCCACTGTACTTGGGCTCCTCGTTCTCAAACGAAAGCACAGAACCCATCCCAGAAAAGAGATCAAAGCATGTGCCGCCTTCATCCTCTTTGCTAACTCTCACAGGATCCCCCTGGTTCCTCTGTGTCTCACTATATTCCTCTATCCTCTCAGCAGGTGAAGCATGGAACACCCACCTGCTCTGATCCCATTGACCAGCACTCAAAGCCAGGATATAAAGTGGATATACCACTCAATCTGCATCCAAAACTGTCATGATGTTTCCCAAATCACCCTTTTGCTGCCCCATAGCACATCACTGGCTTTGGGAGTTTGTTTGGATTTGTTTGCCATCTCAAATGAAGACATTGTGTGGTTTTGCCACATAGCATTAGCTGCAGAGCCCACAGCAGCTCAGACAATGCAGTCAGTTTACACATTGCCATCGTTTCTTGCTCCTGAGGTGCTGTGTTTGGTTGTGGGTACAGCTCCTGCAATGCTAAGCTGGGGTCTCTGGTAGGGGAGCCTGCCCTGCTCTGTCCCCTGACACTGAGTGGCTCTTGAAGAGATGAAGCATCCTGCTCTCCATAACTTTCTTGTACAAGTCTGTTTAAACTTCAAGACTCCAAATGATTGTAAAAGGCAAATCTCTCGTAGATGCAAAGCAGAACCATCTGACTTACTGTCTCATGAATGCAATCCACAACTTTACATCAGGAATTTACAATCCCCTCTTGTGTTTAAAAAGTTTCCTGTCATGGTTTTACATCCACTCCGTTGCTCTGCCTTGCATGAAAACACTTGGTGTAATCTCTTTGGAGATAAATAAGCCTTCTGCTGAAAGTTAAATGATGCTGTTATTTTCTGGATGTTTATAGACGTCATCCTGCTGTGCTCCCATGCCTGGATCCAAGACAGACTGAATCTTTGTTTTCCATTTCCTGAAGCTCTGGAGGAGAGAATGAAGATTGGTGCAGAGGGGCAGGCAGTACAAGCCAGTGCCGGGTTCACACAGAAGCGTGTCTGCTCTGGACAAGCAGCAGATGATGGAAGCCCCAGCTGTTTCCTTGGCCAGGCAAGTGTTTAGTCTAGGCTTCCACTCTGAGCTGCAAATGAGATGGGAAAGGAGGATACCAGAGTGCTCTGAGTGGCATAGAGAACACAATCCAAATTCCAGCCACAGGGGAGGGAAACCTTGACCGTGAAAAGCTGCCTGAGCATAGCTACTCTACTAAGAGCTGCTCCTTACGTAGGATGCTGGTGGGGGGGCTCCACTGGCCCAGAAACAGAGATGTTCTCAGGAGAGATCGTAATTTTCAGATGTGCTAGGAAAGGGGGTGTTTCTGGTTCTGTGACATGACAAAGTGTCATGCAGAAAGGAAAAGAGGCATCTGGATGCCCAGGGAGCAGATGTCTCCTTTACAAGATATCAATAAAAGCTGTAGCTTGTAAACAGATCTGATTTGCTACAGAAGCATGAGAAACAGATACCTGCTCTCTCTTTTATAATGCAAAAACAATTGTAAACTTAAGATCCTGGTATAAACCATTAGCAACCATTTTGTTGCTTCTTATCTAAATGCAGGTTTCAGTAAATACACGAGAAACTAGTTGAACAAGGTGAGAAACAGGGAATCATTGCAATAAGAGAAAGTGTTGCAGACCCTGATGGAGAAGGGAAGGGAAGGGAAGATTTTTTTAACAAAGTCATCTCATCTAGTTGAGACACCAGAAGTAGGAACTTGCCATGTTGCCTGTATACTCAAAGAAATAAGAGGGAGCATCTGAACGGCAGCTCAGAGATCTGAATGGCCTCCTGAAGATACTGAGATGGTGAAGGAAAGATGCTTCTGCTCTGAGATAGATGGATGCATGTGACTAAATCATACTTGTCTATGCTGCTTTGTGTCTAGAAATCACAAAACTGGTTCTGTGGAGAGAGTAACTTGGAGTTGTACTGATCCAGGTTGCAGCCATTGTGCAGATTTCCATTCCTTGTGCTCTCCTCACAGGGTAGTCTGTGTGGTCTGCGATACCAGTCCTGCTGGGTACAAGGTCAGCCAGGTGAACTGTATTTGGATGACTGAGAAGGTACTCAAGTAGTGTGAGGATGAAAATATTGCCTCAGCATGCCTGATTTGCCTTCTAATGAACAGCAGAGATTTTACTGAGCTTGACATGAGTGTGTGAGGAGGCTGAGGAATACCATAGAATCATAGAATCATTAGGGATTGGAAGGGACCTCGAAAGATCATCTAGTCCAATCCCCCTGCCACAGCAG